>NW_011627302.1:3248-156015 GCF_000204515.1 Acromyrmex echinatior
CGCGAGATATTTTTGATATTTTCTATAATTCTCAATTTTCATAATTCTTTTTAATGATCCATACTTCAATAAAGATTGATAAAATATTCTATATTTGTTCTTTATATAAAGATAAACGCAAAAAATCTTAATAGCGTGAAACAATTTATGCTAAATACAGGTTTGGTTAAAAGTACTAAATATCTTGTTATTTAATTTTTCAGTTAATAAATTAATTTAAGATACTATTTTTACTGCAAATTATTCTGTGTTTCAGAAATTCTTTAAACATATGTATAATAAAATATAAAATAGGTTCCGGAAACTTATTTAAAATATTAAATAAGAAATAAGTCAGAAATGTAGTTATTTAAAATAATAAATACTAAATTTCTCTTTTAAGTTTTTAATTTAAAATATATACTTTAATTTTCATCGCTTTTACAAGTACATAAAAATTATTAAACGATTTTTATGTATATTTTGGCAACTTTAAAAAGAATTTATAAAGTTGTATATTTATAACAAATTCTACATTGTTGTAACTAAATATAGTTAACAAAATGAGAAAAATGTTCTTTTTCAAAAATGTATAACTCTGAAACATAATGCAATATGATTTTAGCGATATATAATAAAATAAAGAAAAAAGGAGATATAAAATTAAAAAATAAATTTAAAACATACTTACCTGCAAAAACCGATTAAATTTATTAATAACTCGTTTTTTTACGGGGGAATGTACTTACAAAGAAAAGAGGATCGCCATTAAAAATTGACGGGATTGATCTATCTCCTCTAAGATTGATTCATTTTTATTCATATAAATTTTTTTCACAATTTTAAATTAAATGTAGTTTGCTTATATGATTAGAAGAGTTCTAACTTTTTCAAATTGCAAATTGTAAATATAATTATAAGAATAAGAATGGGGTAGAGAGCCTACAATCAGATTGCCGTCATACGGGTATCCCTTGTGATTGATCCGCCATGTTTTAACCATTCCCTCTAGTTTTTTAAACTTTATTTTCTAAATTTTGAATTCATAAAAAATGCTAAAAAATGCTCAAAAATTGTGACAAATTAAAAAATGATAATAAATAAATATTTTATATAAAATAATAAAACTTTTACATATGTTATTTATTATAAAATTTCATTTATTTTGTACTATTGCAATATTGTACATTTTGTAATATTGCACATTACTTTATACAAAACGTTATTTCAATTCATTCAGCGTTCTGTGTCTTTTGGAATTATTTTCATAACATATCCTTTTTAATGAATTGTTACAAAACGGTATTGTACATCTAACCATATTTCTAAAGTAATTTCGATAATTTTATTTTTATCAATGTACCTTTGGGTATCGATGTCGTTCAATGCTGTTGCACCTAACCCTAAAACTGACAGTCTTGGATAGCCTGAGACCGTATATCTCTTTCTCTCACGCAGAATTTCGCTCAAATATGATGTCATCTCTCATATGGCGCCACTCTGATTATAGGCTCTCTAGCCAGCAAGACTATGATTTTTTACGATCTTTGATGATTTTTGGCGAAGAATACGAAACCTTATATAAGGTAACACAAATATTTTTTCTTTAATTCGTTTGCATTGTCCGAGATCACATTATCAACGCTCTGTGTGTTTAATTTCTCTTGTATAATTTTTTTAAATCCGGACTTTCCGTTATCTCTAATCATAGAATTGCGATCACAATTTCGATTGGGAGGGAGTCTTAATTCTAGACATCGAAAATAATTACAACAAAAGAATTATCTCAGAAATGCTACACATTAAAAAAAAATAAAACAAAGGCATTAACTTTCAGAAAGACACAGATCGTTTGGATGATTCTTATTGTTATTTATTGAAAAATTGTCAGACAAATAAACAAATATCGATCGGATACTCTTAATGTCTGTCTGTCACCACTATAAATAATTATATATTTTATTAATACAGAATTATTAATTTTCTATTTTTTATATTTATAAAAAAAGATTTTTTATATATACATACACACACACGCACACGCACACGCACACGCACACGCACACGCATATACATTCAATGAAGGTTTTTCCAATTTTAGGCGAGGGATATCATTAGAAATATCGTAAAAGAATGAAATTTAAGACACGATGAGATTAAAATAAGCTCCATTTTCATTTCGAGAGGGCCAACTATGAGAAATAAGGCTTATTCTTTTTAGCTGAAGTTCTTGCACGGTTCATTTTTTTTTACTTTCCAACGTGGAGAGAAAAGAAAGAAAGCCGAGTGCAAGAACTTTAGCTAAAAAGAATAGATCTATAAAATAATTCTTGGAAGGGCGCGAAATTCGTTTTGAAAAAGAGACAAAGATCGGTATTCGTTATCCGTTCTTATTTAAAGACTGTCTAAGTAATGTTTTAAGATTGATTTATGTGACATCTCAAGACTATACTTAAGATCGTCTTAAATATAAGAATCAATTATGAGTATCGATCTATGATGACTCTTAAAGTACAAAAATACTTCAAACGTTAATAATTGTAATATATATGATATATTTTCTGGTTTTGATCTTTAGATAAATCCTCTGAAATATTGGTATATTGTAATTAAGAAAATCACCCTAATTTTCTAATCCACTAAGAGAAAATTAAAAGTGAAATTTAATATAGTTATAAAATAAAAATTGAAATTTGATAATTGAGAGAAATGTTGTTTAAAAGTATCTACTATCTGCTTTCTTAGGGATATTACATCTACAATTAAAATCATTATCAACATAACTAAGATATCATAAAGATTCCACATGATTTATTCTAGCTTGTACAGATTTACATTTGCCTTTCGGAAAATATTGGGATTTCGAGTTTTCGTGTAAATACATAGGATCAACCATATTGTACCAGGAAAAATATATCTATTTACTTTTTCTATGTAAAATAGGTCTCTTAATTTGCGTTGCACTTCGTTCATATTCTTCTAAAATCGTATTTCTGAGAAGCAACTTCATAATATATTCTTTTATAAAATTATACATCATTATTCTTGCAATTTCGATAATGCTGCTTTTAGCAACGTGATGCAGTGTAAGTCTGAATCTACAATAGATGATCTTAAGTCGTAAGAAATTGACTAATTACAGTCGAATATGAGAAGGATAATCAACTGTGATTCGTCATTTCTTATGGCTTAAGGCTTAAAAACTTATTGTAGATCCGGACTAATAGAATCGTAGGCATCTTATGTCTACCATTAATTGTGGCAGTTAGACTTTATTATATTCAATCTCAGAATCACAATTAACTCAAAATTGTCATCTATTTTGAACAATTGATTGATTTGTGTTTATCGACTTGCAAAAGATATTGGCATTTTGAAAATTCTACAGTTAATTTTTTTCAAAATTTCCAAAGATATAAATCAAATGATAAATCAATCGCGTTAAACGTTAAAAATAATATAATATCAAAACTTATTGTGCGCATTTGTAAATAGTGCATGGTCGCCGTGTATGTCGCCGTTGTTTCGCATATTTTAATTTGATAAACTCTTGTGACAGAAAAAGAAATTAAAAATATATTGAGATACATAAAAGTCTATCAATAATCCGATATAAAATAGACAATATTATGTGAAAATATGATAACAACGAATCGGAATACTCTTTAACGACTATGTACAAATGTATCTGCTTCTTTTCTAAGCTAATATAATGAACATTATTTTACATTATTAGCATCAATAGATCATGTGTTTGATCCATGGTTGTAGCACCTCTCTAGAATATGGTGTCTGTCTATAAAATACTGCTACATATCTTCGTTTTATTGCCACGAAACGTATCTTTTACAGTGATTCTTGTAAACGTGACGTTCATGTTATTGACAATGAGATTAATATGAAAACCATGATGAAGGTGCTTGAAACGTTATTTTAACACGTTTGCAATTATCTCTCTTTCTTTCAAGAACCAATCCCATAAGAAAGAATATTTTTGAAAATATTTCTGTTGGCAGTGTTCTAGAAAAATCTGCTGAAGAAGCTCTTCTTTTTGGTGAATTTCAGAAAGATCTGGTCGATGTCCTTAAAGACTTTTTCGGCAGATTGGGCGGCATTAATGTAGTAATGAATCCCTTGTAGAGCGTAATAGTCGACGAGAGGTGCAGTTTGCGTGTGATATGTAGCCAATCGTTTTTTCAAAGATTCCTCGTTATCATCAGATCTTTTGATCAAAGGTTCCCCGGTGACCTATCAACATATAAAGATTATATTTCAACGTATATTTATATTTCCTGGACTTTAATTGAACTGCAATGTATTCAATTATGTAATCATCTCATTTTTGCATATGTATTAATCATCGAAAACATGCTGTTACACATTATCTCCGGTAGAGATATATTTATCAAAATCCGTATATAAGGGTCATGTCGCTAAGCTTATCTTTTATTAGCACTTTGCGAGTGTAATAATTTGCAGCGGCTAAAAAATATTTTTTCAAGTTATGTCATAAAAAGTCTCCACAGCATGAAATTGCACAAAAGTTGTAGCAACATCACATGTTGCAGCAATATTGCAAATTCTGTGCTGCATGGGAATTGATCATTTCTTTACTAAAAATTAATCAATGAGCATTTTGCTTTCTATCTCTTTTTACCTCTTGCCTTTTTTCTCTTGGCGATTATTTAATCGAAAATCGTGTTTCTTGTCACATATTGTTTCTTGTCTTTTTCAAGGCTCGTCAGCTTTTATTTCAGGCAGAAAACAAAAAAACAGGATAAGAGATAAAAAGTGGTAAAAAGCAAAAAAAACAGAAGCAAAGAGTACTAGATTAGCTTTAAAGCTTTTTGTTACTTACGTCATCTTTCATGGGAACTTTGGGAGGAGCAAACTCCTCATGATAAGATCTTCCGCTGGCCGGATGTATCAGCCTGCCTGTGATTCTTCTGATCAATAATTTGTCTTCAATACCGAACTCAATCACGGCGTCAAGTTTTGTTTTCCTCTTGATAAGCATTTCGTCAAGCTATATAACAAGAAGTTAATTAGACACAGTTAATTAAACACTTTAGCTTCTTTTTATAAAGTGTAATAAGTTTTCCTGACTTACCTTTTCCGCTTGAGGTACACTCCTCGGAAATCCATCCAGTAAAAAACCACGTTTGCATTCAGGCTTTTCTAAATTGTTCTGGATCATGCTGACTACTAAGTCATCATTGACTAATTTACCTTCATCCATTATTTTCTTAATTTGAGTTCCGAGGGCAGAACCAGAGCTGACCTCGGCCCTCAGCATATCACCGGTAGACAGATGACATACGCAATATCTGTCTTTGAATAATGGGGCCTGAAATAATTCAACATCATCATGTTGCAATTGCAATTAAGCATTATATATCCAGGTGTGTATATAATTTTATATATATATATATACACACTGAGAAAACGTATATAAAAAATTTTATTAAATATTTATTTGAATAAAGTCAACTAAATATTTATCAACAATAAATAAATATTTATCCGATTAAAAAATTATTTATAATTATAATAAATATATATTAAACAACATATTTCTTTCTCAACTATACATAAAAATAAATGATGACGAGAAATTTATATCCATATTTTTGACATTGATAAATATCTTTGACGTTGACAAATATTATATATGACATTGACAAATAACTGACAGACCAGATTGGTACCAAGCTGCACTATCTTTCTAATTTTATTCATTCAATTGTGATCATATGTGAGACTCATTACTACATCAAAGAGCGACAAGTAGTTCGTCTGGAAAAAACAAATGAAGCATGAATTTTTATAGACGCAAAAGAAAAATACCTGAGTGCCCTTGCCGCTACCGGGTGGTCCCAATAGAACGGCGTTAATCCCACACGATGGAGTCTCAAGCTTTTCCTTTGGCACTACGTTTGTTTGCGGCGGCATATTTTACGATTTTATTAATGGGATGAAAATTCGCGTGGTTATGTCACAGTCGTCACAGTTATCTCCGCGGCAACGCTATCACATTCGTGGTAAGAAGCCACAATTAATGTTATCCGTCACTGTCCGTCACTACGAGTAATTATCGCGCGCAATGAATCGCTAGAACATCCTTTCGAAACACACAACTTGATGCAAGATGCGTGCGTAAGCAAATCGGCAGTCGGTGAATATTTGGCCTTAGTTCAATGCGCGGCACCACATCTGTCGACAATCGCAAGAAATGGTATCATCGGCTTGTCGATTTAAACTACTGCAGGAAATATCGCATCGATAAGATAAAATTCCAAAAATATAAAACAAATATTTATTTATAACACTTTGTCAATATATATTAATTGTAATTATGATTGATAGTTAAATATCAAGATTAATTTCGATATTACGATCGTTATTTCATTGTAATAATATAATTATAATATAATAAATATAATATAATTATTAATATAATATAATTATTATAATATAACAATAATTATACATATATATATATATATATATATATATATATATATATATATATATATATATATATATATATATATATATATATGTATAATTATTGTTACATTGTTTAGTGAAAAATTATGACTAACAGTTATATAATTGTCAGTTACATTGTTAATCGATCTTTCCTGAATTATTAATATATTTGACATTATATTTTCCAACTATTGCATATATAATAATTACCCAGCAGTACAAAATACTAAAAGATAACGAAAAGAGATGTTTTTAAGTTGTCTTTTCGACAAAGCGAAAAGATATTTAAAAAATGACGAAAAGACATCGTTTTTAGATTGTCTTTTCAGCAAGACGAAGACATTTTTTAGTTTTGTTGAAAAGACAACTTAAAAAAAACGACATCTTTTCATTATCTTTCTATGGTTATCATTTTCGCAAAGTAAGAAGACTAGAGTGCCGAGTGGCTCAGTGTGATTGAGGGTCTGAGCACAAGAATTGTTGTAACACTTACTTAAAGACTTAAGTTGTCATGCATTTATTTAATTATATCAACAGATCCATCAGTAAGTGCGGAAAATAACATCTCACAATAGAGCAAGTACTCCTGCACTAAATTTCCAGATATGTCTGGACATACTTGGAATTTAGTGCAGGAGAGACTGCTAATATATTGTTATTTTCTGATGGATCTTTTGATATAATTAAATAAATTAAAAAATAATATATTATAATAATAATCAGTAGATCAATACTATACCCTCTAAAAGTGAACCAATATAATGCATGACTTCAGCGCTATACTTATAATTGATATAATCATCAGCGAATATATTTACTGTTTGTTCTTGAGTAATAATATTTAATACGCTTTTAGAGATTATAATTTCTGCATATACTTAATTTGCAGGAAATTATAACCTCTAAAAGTCAATCAGTCAATTATTGAAAAACAATATATAAATATTCATTATATAAAATATAATTATTAAATTATATATATGATAGATATATGTTATATATGACCGTAATATCAAAATTAATTTGACTGCATGATGAAGAGAAGATTATTAATATGACAAAAGATGCCTTAATAACATTTTAATAATTATCTTCTAACTAAAAATATTGCGATATCTTCGCAGAATTTCTCACGAAAAAAAAATTCTAGATATGGCAAACAAATTATCAAATTATCAAATTAAATACAAAAATTATAAAAATGTAAGATATATTGATAATCATTGATAATAATAATTTATAATTAACTTCTCAAGTGAGCGTTTATTCAACTAACTACTAAAGGCGACAAAAAGCGGCGGGGTTTGCCAAGAACAAGAGAACTGAAACTTTTGCTGTTGATTCCGTTTCAAATTCTTGCGTTTAATGTTCCCGTTTAGTATTGCAGATACTTATACAAGTTTTGACAAATGATTGTACGCAAGGATGCTCTCGGACACAAGTTGAAAAATAAAACTCCTGTGACACGCATGAATGCATGAATGAAACGGTCAATAAAAATCGTGATGTATTATATTTGGTTCCCTTCTTCGAAAACGATAGAGACGAAGATGGGTACCAATAAAAAAAGAAGTGTGTGATCGTTTCTCGCTACTTGGTAATCGCATTTCCGTTCGTACACGAAGGATTTATCCAATCGAGCGAATTCGTTTGCGTTTTTATGTAACGCAGAATTCGATATAAATAGACATTCCGTCGATCAATTTAAACTCGAGCGATTCTTTTGCATCCTGTATATAAAAATATCGCTTCTGAGAGCTTCCAAGAAATCACTCTCCCGCGAGGAATTAAAACTACATCTACGATTACAATCGCAGATTGCACATAAAA
This sequence comes from Acromyrmex echinatior, assembly GCF_000204515.1. The sequence continues at coordinate 11,550 of NW_011627302.1, forward strand.
AAAATTATGAGAAGCTCAAAAAGATCGCATTTTCCGAAGAAGTAATCGAAAGAAGAGAAAGCGTACGCAACGGTCGTTAATTACAGTCGGCGAGAAATGATCGCGTAAACGCGAATGTAATGCAAATAGGAGAGATTTCGGCAGCCTCTTTGTTACATGTTATATGCAAAAATAGATTTACTATCACCCTCTTGACGAGGAACGACGAAAGGAACCGTCCGTTTAAGGAAATCGCGGCCAAAACGTCGAACTCCCCGCGTTTCTTCTTCTTCTTCTTTCCTCCCCCAAAAGATTCCACCTACGTTTACGCGATCTTTATCAGTGTTGTCACAAATTCTTTAACTAAAATTCTTTACCTAAAATTCCATAACTTTTCCTTAATTTCCAGACAAAATTTTATGATTTTCTCTGAAGTTTTCAATACTTTGAATTTTTTTGTATTTTTGTCCTGATTTGGAACCGTCAAATATTTATTGAGAGAGCAATTTAATATAAATAGCAATGTAAATTATTGTTAATGTTGCTGACACTGCTTCCAATTTTTTAATTGTTAAATTAGTAGTATTTCAAAACTGCGTGATGTAGGTACGCATATTAAACTTCTTTTATTTTCCAGAAAACTTTGTAAAATTCCGTGACTTTTTCCTAATTTCCGTGATTTCGAGTTTTGTGACAACTCTGTTTATTAATATCGTGATTCCGACTACGGCGAGAGATTCACTCGCAGAAACCTGCTTCTATTTGCCCCGGTGAACGCCGAGGAAAGTATCGCTTCTTCGATCATGTTTTATCATGCTTTATCATGAATTATCGTTATATAAACGAATGCATTGTCATGCATCCTCCAACAGCGAGTATATAATTATTGTCTATGTATATATGTATGTGTATGCGTGTATACATATACATGTGTTATAGATTCTACAAAAACGCGTCTTGCATGTTTAGATATCACCCTTGGCTTGGTCGCTTTTTAACGCGATTTACATAGATAAGGAATCGCTCGCAAGATCCACGAACGACTTCCGGCGAAGGTGACAATTTACGGAAACGTTCGCGGGCAATAAATACAACGAGCGGTATTTTATTATTATTTCTTTCGAGTTAAATTGTTATCAATGTCTTCTCTTTATACAGAATCATAAAAAAAACGAAATCGACCGCACATTCGTTATCTTCGATATCGCAATGCAAAGCGGACGCATCGAGGAAACGTATCGTGTTAAACTAACATTGCTCGTTTGATTGAAATTTTACGGTCAATATAAGGACGGCGTACAAATGGATGAATACACGTAGATGTATTACAATTCTAAGTGCGATTAAGGAGACGTGAAAAGTAACAGACGTGGCGAAGAAGAAATACCGTGCTTGTACGATCGGAGGTGCAAGTTGTGCAAAACGCAAGTTGCCCGACAAGAAACGAACTCACATATACTTGATCTAAGATTTACGCAATCATAAAATTTGCGTAAATTACGCAATAACTCTCAACGTATCGCATTTACATCAATTGTAAATCAGTCTGAAGCAGCCTAAGCCAGTATAAATCATCGTAACTCTCTTATCGCGATATATAAATAATTGTCTACTCTCAATAAATATAGCTAATAAATATCTAATAAATATCGATAACTCTGTATAAATAAAAAATATTCGGATTATAAATACTAAAGCAGAGACTCATGTAGGCTATATAAGATTAAAAGTTGCGATCATGTCCTTTTGCGTATCATAGGAGCGGACACAATTAACGCACGCGACATCGGAGAGAAAATCATAGCGATCCTTCTTAAATTATGTTATCCGTATTCGTACAAACGTTTCAGTACAAATGATACTATTATACATTGTCGCATATATCATAATGGAGACTTATGAAATTGGTGGGTTATGAAATCCGCTAAAAGATTGCTTATTGTATAATTCTAAAGTATATATTATGCATTAAGATTTTTATCGGTATCAGATATTGCGTGTTACTTGGTGTTAACCGTTTAGCCTCCTAGAAAATTTGTGTACACGTTGTATATGATTCTTTGAACCCTCTCTGTCCCACCACCTATCACCGCATATTACTCTCCCAAAACGAATGATTCACATATAGTGATAGTAACATCTCAAGCTTATATTTGGTCGCAATGACTCGTCAACAATATATCTAACGTCTTAAGAGAATGGCATAATATTAATTAAACGTCTCTTTCTCTGCAGATGTTTACAATTGATTAGTTTGTAGAAGCATCGGTCTAATGGTTTCTTTTATCACACGTTTTTTCCCCTTTTTCAAAGGCTCGAGGATTTATCTTAGCGAATATTTTATATTTCAATCTTCGGAAGCAAATTCTACATTTCGATCCTCGAAAAACGAAATATTTAGGATACTCTTAAAGCCCGTAAAACTGCGCTAAATTGTACTATTCGGTTGTTAACGATGCATCTAGGGTTCTATCTAAGAACTCTAAGCCAACATATGATGATACTTAACTGACACGATCGACGGCAATGCGTCTGACGATCGTTATTTAATTACTCGCGACGCCGTAAAATACACCGAGCAAGGATAAGATTATTTATCGGGTTCGTCCAGCCGGCAAATGAAGTTATGCGTATCATCGACAAGATGCTGTGGACGAAAATGTCACGCATCTTCCTCCCTTTCTCTTTCTTATAACAATATTAAACTTTGGAATAATCGCGTACAGCCGATATTTGATTACTCGGGTCGCAAGTAGAACTATCATTTACAGAATACGCTTACATACTTCTTCATGCAAATTCTTTTTAAAATTATAAGTAACCTAACGCGAGGACGCGTGCGATTTAACGCCAGAGTCGTGTCTCTTCCTTCCTTCTGAGTACGACATGTGCATCGTTATTATTAGAAATTGTAGTGATTGATACGAGATTGTCTCGTAATCCATTGTGCGTGTGCACGTACATATCCTGACTTAATTCAACGCTACATTTTGTACAATTCAGTAAATGTCGTGCTCGAAAACGAGCTCATCCAATTTGACGCAACTGCAACAACTTGTTCAATCAACCGTTTGCAGTGCGATCGTCGTGAAATGTCAAATGTCTCATTCCATTTTATCTTCCTCTCGTTATGCATTATAAAATTCCCGTGAACGTAAAAATCCTGTTCAACTTAACGTTTCTCGCAAACGCAAAAGCGTCACTCAACAAGCCTTGTATATGCTGGACTGCGTAAGAAAGGTACACAAAATGACGCAACTCATCATCTCGTTTAAATGTAAAAGATTTCCAAAAATCGTTCGCTATTTAGGAAAATCCTTGAGATATCGAACGACGGATATCTCTCTAATGCGACCGCGGAGGTCTCCAGAGACGAGCAAAGATCTAACACACTAGCGGGTTCTCTAGTGTGTTAGTCGCCTGTTTCATATGGTCTCTTGACTGTTCACCGACTGCGAACTGCGTGATGTTTTTCGACTGATCGGTTCCAAGTATGCTGCGGGTGCCCAGCCCTCCACGCCGCTGCCGATCAGTTTGACGAACCACCAGCCGGCACAGCCGACTTTGAGAAGCTCCAAGGTATCACCCTCGCGCATCGTGACTTCAGACTGCCCCACCGCGCAATAATCGGCCAATGCCACGTACCTTCCACCCTACGATCATGAGACAAATGCATTTACTTGTCAAAAAGAAAGAATACTTTAGTCCAAGACCTCATCTCGGCATTTAAATTCTTCACGAAGAAAACACTTACAGGTGCCGGTCCCGGACTGTCGCCAAATGCGTCCTCGTCATCCGTATTGCTATTTTCTGAACTCCACGCCGCATCCTCTTCTGTGGACTGCGACACGTCAGTCATGTGAGAGATAACGCTGTTGCTATCAACGGATAGCGTTCGCAAAGATCCCGATATACTGCTTTGAGCTTCCCACGAGATAGTTTGTCTCAAGGGCCTTTGGAAGAAGAAAAAATGATGAAAATTCCAAGGAATGGAATGTATTTATATTATAAATTTTTAGCAAGAATCACATACTTATGATTGGATTTTCCAAGAGCTGAATTCTGTTTGCCTTTAAGTTCGGCTAACTGGGACATCAGAACCCCTTTAATATGGCGCACCCAGGATTGCTTCACATCAATGCTCGGCGCTTGTATCGTGTGCACCTCAGCTCTACCTTGTAACCATATCTCGAATCGTCTGGCATCGCCTTTCACTGACTCCGTTAAACCAATCTGGGACATCTGCATTAAATAGAATTATGTGTAAATTGTTTAAATATGATTAAATAGAAAGACAGGTAATTTTAAGAAAAATACCTTCAAATATCTTTTAAAATGATACGTGGCTTTGTCGTGAGCTTGAGGTTTGCTGTGCTTACAAAATATCAGAGCCTTTTCATATAAGAAAATATGTCGCTGAGATGGTTTTAGTCGCAACAGTCGCTCCCGTTTACTACTGCTCCAGACACTAAATGAGCCTTGTAATAATAATTCACCTTGTGCACTCAAATCGCCCTATAAATGCAGAGATATAATAAGAGATAAGATACAATAAATCGCGACAAAAATAAAGCCAAGATGCTTACTCCAAACCCTGTTATTGCAGTTTGATGCATGCTATCATTAACGCATTTTAATACAACTAGCATGCAATCCAGCGCTTCTTGTAACTCGGTGCAGCACGAAGGTTCGTCGCTATACTTTAATAAATCTTTTAACAACAACTGGTACTTAGTAATTCGCTGAACAGGCTTGAGAAGGTAGGCAGCGAGCGGCAGCTTGTGACCAAGCTTCTGCTGGCAAGCTGCAAGAAACTGTGGCTCGCTTTGTATTTGTTCGCGCAATCTTTCAGATCGCGTAATGTTTTGACAATAATAACTGTACAATCTAAAGAACATCTCGCGCTAAAAATATAAATGAAATTAGTATTTAAACAAACATTTATACAGACATGGCATGTATATATAAGTGCTGTGTAACTCACCCTTTGAACAAAGCACAAAGCGACGAGCTCAGTATTCGAAATGCAATTCTCCAAATCCCTTAAAAAGGTCTCCCCATGAAAAATATAAATATCCTCTAAATTTCCAAACAACACGTCCGCTTTTCCAACTAGTGCAGCGGGTATCAAATGAATCATCGCCTCGTTTGTCATTTCCATTTTGTAGCCTTTAATGATCGAGCCAAGTTCTGCGACATAGATTCGCTCAGTTTCTACGAGTTCGGTCAAGACATGGCCGCGCTTTAAGCGTAAAGCTTCAACGTCTCGAGGTTCGCTTTCCGGCGACGAAGACTCTCCCTCTATAGGACTCATTTCCATCTTAAATAAATAGAAAATTTATATATATATACAAAAAAGTTATGAAATGAAGTAACATACAGTAGAACGTCGTTTATTCAAACAAAGAAAAGACAAGACAGTTGCAATAACCAAATGGTTCCGATAATAGGCTCATTAGTTCTCCCCGATAGAAGCTCATTAGTTCTCCCTTCTACTAGTACCTATTAGTCCCGATAATAAGAGCTAATTTCAGGAAACTGAAGTCGAGCACGTGAAACTCTTGTTATCCGAACTACATCGCTGTAGTTGCAAAAAATTATGTATAATAGAACTTTATTTATCTGCGTTCCATTTATGAACAAGTTCGTAATCAGTTTGTACTCAGTTCGTGTTCATTTCCAAATATACAAACGTCGCAATTCGGATAATGAGCTCTGCAGCTACGAATTAATACATTTGAAACTAATCACAAACTTATTCGTATAAATGGAATTCTACTGTATATAATTTTTTAAATATCATTTATAAGTAAAAAAGGAAATTTACCTTTGGCATGGTATTAGCTTTTTTAAGGATTCTGCCAGACTTTACGGTTTGAGGCAGTGATTGTAAGGGTTTGACTGGTTCTGGAGTGACGGTTTGTACTGGTCTGGCTGGTTTAATCAATTGTTGTTTTAGTGCCATTATTCTCTTGTCGCACATCAAAGATACGTCTTCTATCCTTTGCAGAACCTATGAAACAGATTTCGTATCAAGATGTATATCTTACGATAAGAAATCTCTCAGAAATACGTACTTGTGTGATGAGCGCTTTAGTTTCCGGCATCACAGAATCCTGGAAGATACATCGGGGATGATGAAATTCCTCCGCGGCTTCGATCAATTGTTGCAGTTCTTGGAGTGCCTGATCCGGTGACGTGGTGCTATTCTGTGACGCTAGCAATTCTATCCCTCGCGTACACCAAGTGTTAGCCTAATTAATTAACAAAGAATTAATTCTTCTATCTTCTAAGGAGAGCAAGTAAATCTGAAACGTGAGCTGGACGCACCTTATCTATACGTTCCATAAGTTCCCTGCACTTGGTCAACATAAGGAGTCGTCTCTCGAGTCTCTGACTGAGAATAGTACAGACTCTCTGCAACTCCACGCATTTGGGTTCCACAACGTCCGCTGGGCACTGATGCCTGCCGGACAATAGCTGTTGACCAGCGGATATCACTTCCTCTGCGCGATCTATGTCTCCCTATAAACACATGTAATTACATTTATGCACGATAACGCGATGAGATGTCGATATATAAATGAAAGTGCTACGAACAACCATGGCATGTTTCTTAGTCTCATTAAATCGTCTAGAAAGAAAAGTTCTCGTAAAAAAAACAAAAATATACTATTATATATGCGTGCAATGCAGAGATCGAGAAATCATAATGATAGTCACATTCTCAAAAGTTCATCGTGCCAGTGATCGGACATGAATCAAATCTCCACCGGTTTTCCGATGACACTTATGCGTGCATTTCAACTAAAAGAAGTAAGAAAACGAAATAAGATATTAGCTTAAACGGTAAATAACGAGTAATCAAAATTTAATTCATGTAGCGTCTACGAAATACTTGTCGAAACGTAACGTTTTCTATTTCAGTCCAAGACATGATAAGTATAAGACCGAGACATATGTAATACGTAGATGCTAAGATATCAAAATCTCTGTGTCTCAAAATGTATTACAGAAGTCTATTACAGAATACATGTATGTTGTTAAGTGGATTGCTTACCAAGACCCAAATCCACATGGTATGCAACAAATAGGACTATCGACAAAATGAGGAAAGCGGTGCAAAGTAACATTTGTGCATGATGTGCGTTATATATGTTACTGCTGGTAATCATGTTCAAATCAGAATTACGTGTTACATATAAACATGATGACATGATGATATTTAAATTTCTAGCATATGATTTGCAAGTATAATATTGTATTTCTATCTCGTTACGGAATTTATATCGCAAGAAGAGAAATAGTTTCATAATGAATAAAAAAATTACTAGTTTGAATGGTGCATTTTGGTGCTTTGAATGCAATGTGTACATTCTGTTCCGAAGTTCAAAATTAGCAATGTTGTTAAATTGCTTTTACTAACAATAAGTCATCGTATAATCATATTACTTTCATATAATGGGCCTTTAGCATTATAATTCTTTAGAACTTTATCTTTCAACAAACTTTTTTATGCTATTTAAAAATCCAATTCGTTCCGAGATTTTTGTTAAATATTTCATCAATAAAATGATCAAATATATTAATTCGATATATTGTAATATCTCGAAAAATTAAAAAATATCACGTACTCTGCATATTCGCTGAAACGCCGATGTGTCGTGCAATAATTGCTCCACTCTTGCTTGTGTCTCGCCGACTTCCGTCATTTCTTCCGCCGTCTTTAAATGCTGATCTAATGTCGCTTGTAATTCTCGAAAATCTTGCTCGAATTGTCGCAGAGCCAGACAGTGTCTCAAACGTGAGCTATGATGCGACCAAAACAAGTCGAAAGTTCGTTCAGTTTCCTCCAACTGAACAAGTAGTCTGAAATTAAATTAAAATATTAGGTCATTTAAAAAGTATCCGCGGTTTTTTGTTCAATTGTTGAATGAAAAAACCGCGGATACTTTTTAAATGACCCAATATAAAAAATTAAATTAAAATGTAAAAAAATAAAATATATTCAACATTCAATATTATAATAGTCAAAGAATTTATTTCAAATGTTTTCTTTTCTTTTTAGATTTTCTTATTTTCTTATTAAGACGCATTCTCACTGAAGGTAATCGCATCGATCGGCAAACTGGTTCTTCTTCTTTTTTTATAAAAGAAAAAGTTGGCACGATTAACTTCATTGGAGACGAACTTTTTAGATTAAATTTCTTATTAAATTAATTAAGTCGAATAAAAAGCAATTGATTTGTAAATTATTTCGTCAAATTTATTACTAATTTTCTTTTTCTATTTCTTTACCTCTCTACTGCAGCAACATTTCCTAATCTGTCGGCCGTTCCTTTTCCTGTCAGCTGTCGTACACTATCCAAAAGAGCTTCTCCGTGCCTAGCAGCGCTGAGTATTTCTTCTTTTAACTCGTTATACTCAGCTTGTTGCTGTGATAATAACGTTGTCGTAGCTAGAGTGTTGTTAGGAAATTCCACTTCGGCCAAACGTCGCGTGAAAGAGTCCAACGCGAGGGACACGTCCTGCGTCATCGATGAAAACTTTTCCAAACTCTGCACAAAGAGAGTAACACGAAAATTTATTAATACAAAATGCACAAGTTAATTTCACTCAATATCGTTAAATTTGTTTCACGTATTTACAATTCTGTTTTGTATCCAAGTATGATGGCAATATGGTAAATCGCCGCCAAGTTGCTCGGTAAGCTGTTCCTTCTCTATGAACTCATGTAGCTCGGCGACGTTAGCTAAGAAAATAACTCTAAACTTGAAATCCTCCCGAAATAATTTATTCGACACTTCCGAAATGGCCTTTTGTAAAAATCCAACGGGTCGTAATACATACGCGACGTGTACTAAGCCAGGAAAAAATGCCTGGAAAAAAAGCATACAATAAAGACTTATGATAAGAATAATTATTCTCAATTTCAGTAAATTTTTGGACAGATAAGCTTGTATGAATTATGTACGTTGCACTTACAGAAATTTTTAGAAGTACCGTTTTCACTGAATTCCACTTGTCATTTCTCCGATCAATTATTAAATGAAATCCAAGATCAGCTTCCTGCAGCCTAGGTGATCAAGTTTAAAATACGAATGTAATCTAATTTAATTCAGATAATTAAATGATTTAACACAAAAAGAGAAACAAAAATCATGTACAAATTAATCGCGTTGAACTAATCGGCTGTATTCTTACGTTGGCACAGAAGTAAGATACAGCATAAGACGCTGATAATCCAAGTCAGTCAAGTTATGAAAATTGCCATTATCTGGAAATGTGATTATAGGACATCCCTCTCGCGTTTTTCCTCCTGAAAAGAAACAAGGGAGGAGGACTGTTTAAAAATACTAATCTTGACGAAAGTAAAATAGCTTATAGCGTTTTAGATATTTACCAGCAATAATAGCGTATTGTGCTTGGAGAAGGTCTGCGACGTCTCGAACTGCCAAGTCTCCGTTTTCTATCTCGCCTGTCATACTCTCTACATCTTCTGGAACCAAATATGTTGCTTTTTTCATTATGATCATCACCAATATCATCAATATTTTTAAGAATATATTCTAGATTTTTTTTATATCGTTGCTTATTTAAATTAATAATTCATAATAAATTTCTTAAATTAATAAAAAATGTACATTTTTAATTTAAAAATTACTTAATAAACAGTATAGTTAGAAATTAATTAGAAACCACTGTTTCATTTTTATATATCTAAATATTCGCAAATATATAGACATTACTTATATAATTCATATATATTTATGCAATATAAATCTTATCAATATTTATTATACTTTTAACATAATCGCGATAATAGAAACTTCACTATGTATTTTATTCTTGAATTAACATTAAAAACCGCGTGTCCGAATTATTTGAAAAAAGAAAAAATTGCTACACTTCACAGTAGATGTCACAGTATCACTCAATTGTAGCAAAAAGCTCAAATAACTTAACGATTCCAGTTGACACTCTGTTATGCAATTGTTTACAGTGAATGCACGGCTCAAGTCTCACTGGTGTACTGAATGCGAGTATCTGATCAGAAGGTTGCACTCACATGACCTTGCTCATGCCACTGAGCTCAAACAGTTTCCTGCAGTACCCACAATATTGCTGATATAACTGTAAACCAAGAGGCTCTCAAACGGGAGATTATATCCTTAATTATGCCAAGAATCTTGAAAGACAAGATAGTTAATTTCTAACTACCGATACATCCTAGAAAACACTTAGTCCCGCAACGGTTCAACGCCTCTTCTATCTTTGCATACATAAGAAATAAAATTTTAGATATGAGCCATTAGAAGAAAAGGAAATTAACCATGAATTATATATAATACGCATTATTTTTAGTATTTTTAAAACTTTTAAAAAATCAGTTTTATGATAATTGCAACTAGAATTTTATCTGCTATTTATTAATATTAGATTTTATCTCTGCTCATTAATTAATTTAAATTCGGTTTTATTTTATATGAAAATATAAAAAATACACACACTTTTATACATACATATTACAAATAAAATATATAAATTATGTATATATAATATGTAATTAATAACGATAAAGAAAGTTTGCATGAATTGAGAAGCACTGTAACTGTTATTACTATAGTTACTTCATTTCCATGTCTGGAATTCAAGGAAGATAAAAAAATATTAAGATTCTATACTTTTTGGTATCAGTTCATTGAACTCTCGTATATATATATATTAGGTGTTGGAATTAATTCGTAGCGTTTTTTAATGAAAGAATGTTATGGTAATTATTTTTCAGTTTCAAAGAAAAAATTTTATTATATGAAATAAGACTGTACATTTTTAACAAATACAATTTACGTAATTATTCTTATTCATTGTTTCTATAGAAGTCTTATATATGAATATGTTATCTACGAACATTTGGCTAAATGCTTTTTATTGGTTGCAGAAATATTTCATACATCCAAATGTTTTTGATAGAACATAGCTTATTTATATTTGTTACACATCTACATTTTGATGGAACACAACTTGCTTATTCGATATAACAAAAAATATACATACTTATATTTCAACAAAATTGTACTTAATAGTAGCATAAGTTAAAATCTTTGTATATAATTTCATATTTCGTTCATATATATTAAAAGATTATTGTACTTACATATTTCTTATATTGGTATTACTGATTCTCAGTTTAAAATCGGGAGCAATTGTCAGGGAAATACAGCCTTACATTATATATCACATTCATATATTGTACACACGCATACCGTTTGTATAAAATTATTTTTTCATTATTTTGTTTTTCAGTCTTCCACGTTATACGCTTTTGTTTTCAATCGTGTGATAACAGTTGAGTACCAGCCCGCGCGTAGTGACCTGATAAGTCGCAGTGCAATTGTCATGCAAATTTCTGATAGGCGTCAGCACGTAGGTATCGGTCTGTCCTAAATCACTGGTTATCACCAACGGTAGTATTTTACTGCCTTTTGCCTCGAGGGCGATTTCCGACTTGGGTGATCTCCGTTGGCCCGTGTCGTCTCTCGCGTCGGATTCGGTCGTGCAGTGATTCTGCACGGTCTGACTTCTCGCGAACTCCAGTTTGGCGAATTTCACCTGCGGGAATTGCACCTTCATGAAACGCCGAAACGTCGAGTAGCCCAATTTCTTGACGTTGGGCGACACCTTCTTGCAGTACTGCATATATAAGTCGTGCACAGTTTTCCGCGTCAAATCCGACGGTAGATGCAACGGCGCGTTCTTGGCGAGCTTGGTCTTCTGCTTCGTCTCCTGCATCTCGATGAAATTCTTCAGGAATTTCATCGCGATCTTGTATGTTTCTAGCGAGAACGTGTTGTGCGGTATCTTGCCGTGATTACCGTGCACGCGCGGCGTCACACCGTGCGTCATCAGATGCTTCCGGATTCGCTTGAGCTGATAATGTGTACAATTCTCCAGGTACAGGAAAGCGTCCAAACACACTCTCCGACCCTGATAAACGTACTGCGCACGTAATCTACGTCGTTCCGTGTGCCGGGCTGTTTGATAGGGATCCGTTAGACAGGCCATCGTCACGCCCATTAAATACATGTCATGCTCAGCTTTAGTTAGTTCCGCGATGTTTAACCTGTGCCGATAAACCACCTCGGGATTTAGACCTTTGAAGCACTCATCTTCGACACACTCGCAGCCTTTCTTGAAGCGATCCACTACTTGGGACAGATTGTCTTCCAATTTCGTAGGCTCGCTACTCGTTTGACTGTTCCGAACCTTTTTCGTCTTGACCTTTGCGACGGTTTTCTTTGGCTTGCTGATGGAATCCTCGTTTTTCTATAATAAAGAGAAATCGATGCATGTCAAGCAAATTGTCAATTTTAAATTGCAAGAAACTGTTTAATACAATCTAAAGTGCATTTATCGATAAGATATATAAATTATATCAAAATATCAAATATAAATTTCATGGAATTTAAAAAAAAAAGGAATCAAATAAGAGAAAGAATCTTATTTTTAGTCAAAACACATCTTGGTGCTTAATAATATTCATATATAGTATCATTTAATAATTGGCGATCAAATTTTTGATTAAAATTGTTAATGTTATTTCTAGCTACAGTTTATCATTGCGTTTAAAATCTAAATTTTAAATTAAACTATCAATGCGCAGTTTATAGAACTGCAATGAAAAATGTAAATCTATATATAAATATTATTAAGCATTACAATCTTTCGATTTGATCGAAAACAAGATTCTTTTTCTTAAATGATTTATTATTATTAATATAATTTCCACTAAAAATTGTATATAAAAATAGACATAACAATTTAATAATTTAAAAGTTTACCTTCGTCCCTGCATCTGTTACTACTTGCTCCTTTGTTGCTATATTTTTATCAACAACAGCAACTTGTACATTAGTTTTTGCTTTTTCCTTATTACTTTCCAATACTGGCTCCATTATAATTTCCTTTGTTATTTTATTTTTATCAGCAATAGCAGCTTCTGCATTAGCTTTCACTTTTTCTTTGTCGTTTCCTGACACTAGCTCCATATTGTATCTCAATTCATACAATAGTTTCCTGTCATGATAAAATAATATATCTTAGCATCTTGGATAAAGTAATTACAATTATCTAATAATCACACAAGTTTCAGTGAAATAAAAAGTAGTAAAAGTAGTAATAAAAAGTAAAATAAATTGCGGAAATAAAACAAGATTTAGAGTACACCATTCGAAGATCATTTAAATAGATTTGGAAAATATTGTTATGCATAAAGACAAATAAATTTTTCAAGCGTAAATGATTTTGCAAGATTTTAATTTCACTGCATTTTACTTTCTGCGTTTTGTTTCGTTCACCTTTCTCTTCAACCAACAAATACATACTACTTTTATTATGATAGAAAGTGTGCGAAAGTGCAGTTCAATACAACTACATCAAAAGGGTCTGTTTTCTTTTTAGGAGTGCTTTTCATTTGCTGACACAAGTTGACACAAATGTCGTCTTGTGTCAGCAAATGAAAAGTGATGTTTGTATCGACTTGTGTCAATAAATGGAAAGCACCTACAGTCAACACTTGACACAAATCGACACACGTCGAATCCACCTACAATTTTGTTCAAAAAATTCAATCGACACTTTTCGATTTTGTTCGGAAGGAGAATCGGCGTGTGATTTTAATCAATTGAACAATATTAGAGCGCACTCATAAACCAACTTTTATTATTTGTAATATATATTGAAAAATACACTGTTCGAGAAATTTTAAGCTATTGTAAATTCTGTGAGGTTAGGTATTAAAAATTCGCGCATACACTATACACATGGCATTCCATTTAAATTTTAAATGGCGAATTGTACTCAAATGTGTTAATTATGTTGACTTATATCTCCTAAAAAGAAAACAAAAGGAAATAGATATCCATGTATTCAGCTCCTTCAAGTTACACTTTCTGCACTTGCTGGAATGAGGTAACTGTGTACATACACACGATCCGGAAATGTTCGGAATAATTCAAGGAAGGAAATCGGAATGAAGTGTACGAAGTGCAGTTAGGAAGATCAGATTTCAGAGATATGTTACCTTGGACGCTTGGACCGCGTATTCCGTAGGAAACAATAGGAAAGTGCAAGCGGAGTTTAGAGTGAACGCGGTATCGCGCGAGAGTGCAGAAAGTGCAGCTGCGACCATAAGGTCGAGAGTCGCTAATCGTTCCCCTCGGTCGTCAACTTTCGTCTCTATGGCTTGTTACGAGTGCTACGTCGACAGTTTTAACTCACCGTGTTTCGACGGATTGTCACGAGCTCCACGGCTTGGCCATCCGACAGTTCAACGGATATCAGGTCGACGAAATGGCATCCAATGGTGTCTACATGAACTCGATCTCGCAGCACGTAACAATGAATCACAATGAATCGCGCCGTAATACACCAGCTAGTACTCCCGACGAAATAGCGAACGTCTCGTTCGTGTTATTGTCGTGGCGAAAGGGAGGGGGCCCTCTTTCAGTACCGTCTACTAAAATACGGTACCCTGCACCTTTCTCGTTATCGCGTCGCGATAAAAAATATCGCGGACACTCATTTGAATTTGCCTTAGTAACAGAAAACGTTCAATTACGTTTTACGCTTTAATCAGGAGGTTTTGCATAGATTGCGATAGAATTTCCTGTTCTTATCATAAAAATAAAATATGATTGTATGTAGAGAATATCTCAGATAGTTACACAATATTTATAAAATATTTACAAAATATTTATGAATACTTATAAGATTTATTATAAATATTATAAAATTTATTGTAAATGTTATAGTAAACGCTATGAAAATATTTAATGAGACATAATCCAAGTAAAAAATACTTTATTTATTAGAAATATTTATATTTATCATAAATTATTATATATATATAAAAATTGAATATTAATATATATATATATATATCACAAATATTAAATATTCTGTGCTGTCTGGGACATTTACTTAAAGTGGGACATTTAGTTATTTGATAAATCAGTTATTTGCATTTTAATTGATAACTTAAGTATTTACATTTTATATCTTACAGATGTTTCGCATCGAAAAATTTAATAAAAAGGAATTTAACCTTCCGTTTGAGTTTTTTGGGCACGAGCAAAATTACATTTTTAAATTTCTCCAAAATAAAGGAGAACAGAATCCAATTCTCTCTCTTTCTCCCTTCTAAAATATCTTGTCAAAAATTATTTTGTAATATAATATAATAGAAATGTTGAAAAATAACCCTGAATTTTAATTTCTATATTTCTATATCTGAAAGCCTACACTAGAAAAAGAATCTAATTGTTTTAAATAGAATTCTGGTTGAAAATTAACAAATCAGAATTTTCTAGTTGAATCTATTCAGAATTCTGATTGATATAATTATAGAATCTTCTGTTTTGTTTATTTTGAATCATAAATTTTTCTTAATGTAGAATAGTAAAAAAAAACTTAAATTGGACAGAGGAAGTAAAAATATAAAGCCTGTTCTTTTCCAGAACTTTCTTGCACGATTCATCTTTCTTCTTTTTCTTTTCATATTGGAAAAATAGATCGAAAATGAATCAAGAAGTTTAATTTTGGAGAAAGAACAAGCCTATGATTACAGATAGAAAATTAGGGTAGGAGTAAAAAACTTCAGTAGTAAAACGTAAGTTGGCCAATCACAGTAAAAACTATAATCCAACATTTTCTTACTGCTTAAATTTTTTTGTGTGCCATCCGACACGACACATTTCTCCGACTGATGTCTTGAAGATGTCCATAAAAAACCCTAAGGGTATTTTTATAAGACTCCTCTAGACATCTTTTGAGAAGAATTGTATGATGTGACCCTTAATAAAACTTGATGCTCACATGGCTTGTTCGATAAACGCAAGATGGGAAATCACAATCGTTAATTACAATTAAATCTTCTGTAAATTCCACAGAAGTTGTAAAACATTAATGAAGCACAAGTATTCGAATTGTAGGATATAACGCCATTAATTCGAGACTAACGAGAGATTCGTTTTTTTAACCCGGAAGTAATTCGCACGTGATATCGACGCTTTTTCGCACAGTGCGTTAATGTATTCACAACATCGCGAATATCGAGGAAGAACATTGTCGTTAGTTCCCGTCGAAGGGAGGTAAAAAAGCTTCCCGATGTCGCTCTGAACGGAGAGAGAAGTGTACGGATTATTGATTGACGGGAAAATGCGGATACAGCCCTGGCACTCAACCCCTCCAATCCCCTCCAACCCCCGCAATGCTACACCGCCCTGGCGCAAGTAAGGGAAGGGCGCCACCCTGGAGACCGCATATATGCACAATGCGCAGCGCGCCGAGACGGCGAGCACGCTCCAAATAGCACCGCACACGGGGAAACGGGTTCTTTTGACGGTCGACGACATAATCCGGATCAGAGAAGCTTGTAGCAATATTGTTGCAACGTTCACTATAGCGGATCCACGGAAGGTGACACAGAGACTGTGGCCCCTGGAGTCTCCTTTTTTAAAAATGTTTATAGCAAAATGTTACATGTATTTTTAATATTTCTGAAATGATGATAAAAGTAAAAAAGGACTAAGAGTCAATGTTAGTTTTTAATTGCTATTATTTACTGTTTTTCAAATTTTTAACAACAAACGATAGATCCTTTTCAATTCTGAAACGCTTAATCACAATTTTGGTATGCCAAAAATATTTTTTAATTTAGAAACTCTATATAAAAACATAGATTCTATTATATTATTCTTCTTTAGTGTTATTAATATACTAATGTTGCAGGAATATTGCTGAAAAGATCTATGCTGTATGTAAAAAAGAATCCTATTCGCGATCTTAAATCTTAATAGTCGTATCAACTTTTCAATAGTTCGTTTTTCGTTGCTGCACTGAGTTGCAATTTTCCTTCTTGCTTTAACAACATTTCGAACATACATCTAAGATATGTTCTTTTCAGTTGAATTTTTTTGCATCTTTCTTCTTTTTCTCTACGTAGGAGAAAAAATGAGGAAAGATGAAAGCTGCAAAAAGTTCAGCTGAAAAGAAGAACAGATAACTATTTCACTACAGCTACGTTCAGCAGAAAAAGCAGTTTTGCAACTGTAAGATTCTTTAATATGATTGGTTTCATCTATATATTATAGATTCAGCGAAGACCTAAGGCCAAGTACAATCACATTAAAGAATTTTACGACAGTTGCAAAGCTGCTTTTTCTGCTGAACACACTCTTTAAGTACGAAGAGTCTATACTAGTTCAGCTATAAAAAACAGATCTATTGTCGAGTTACGATGTCGATCGAACACTCGGGTGTTCGCTTAACCTACACTTCACATAGTATCGATTCTCCGTCTTGTTGATTCTCTCTCTTGATTGCAGCAAATTAAAGAAATTTCATTTCGTGATTTTAGGCGTTCTAGAGTGGAATCGTAAACCTGACAGAAAATATGGAGCAATAAGACATAAACAGTAATGAGCTTTCTACAATAAGCCATTATCTTTAAATTTTTAACTAGTCTTAAGTAAGGAACTGTGTCAACAATAATCATTCTTTTCGCATTCGATTATAATTGATCAGTTTCTTACAGCTTAAGATTTAAAAGCTTAGGTAATGGCTTATTACAACAAGCTATCGATAGAGCGAACTGGCTAATTACAGTAGAGACAATAATAGTAAGGCAATAACGTAAGCAGTAGCAAATTCAAAATGTCGATTTACTTATCGCTTACATTAATTTTATTGCTCAAGTCTTTTTGTGTGCCATGAAGTGCGATTCATTTAATGCTGCAAATGCTTCGTTGATCAATCAGAAGGAGGAATTTTATGAATTGACCAATGAAAGAATGCTTCAAAGCATTTGCAGTATTAAGTGGATTACATCTATAGCCTTAACGGGAAGATTTCGAGCTCGTCTCGGTGCTTCATTCCGTCACGGTTCCAACCCCCGTACGTCTCTTTCTGCCCTCCAAGGTCGCAGGCATTGAAATATTGAAACCGCGGAAGCGAACGTGCGGCTTTTACAATAGCAGAAGCCTCTTATCTCGCAAGCGTGTCTAGAGAACAATCGGTTTCTTGGTTCTACGCTTAAAGCCGTGGAATTCGTTCGTCGACGTCACGAAAAACACCGTTCGCTTCAGATACGACGAACTTATAGATATTTATATATTCAAATTACTTGAACATAGAAACGTATTTGCACTTCCCGATAAGGCTAGATAAAGCTTTTCAAAGCACTTCGTGCAGTCATGCTTTCGGCAGTCAAATCATTTTATGAACAATTACAACTTTTTGTAGTGGAGATTGAGAAGCCTGATGGATTATTGAAATTCTGTTTTTAATTCTTAATTATTATTATTAATTCTCATACACTATAAATTCCAGCAGAAAATAATTTCAGCAATATTGCGGCACTGTAAACGTTGCAGTAATGTAGCAAGCTTTTGTATGAATTGATCTATTGATTTTATTAATCCGAAATTGAAATATTTTAAAATTAAAATTAAATTAAGTATATGAGTTACTGTGATCCTGAGATTTTCTAAATTTTAGTAATGATTTGGAACAATTTTCACAATCTTATTTTTCATTAAAAAAATTAAATTTAAAAAATCTTCAAAAAATGAAATGAATAATAAAAAATTGAATAAGTCAATTCGTACAGCACAAAAGCTTGGAGCAATGTTTATAATCCGTGACGAAAATAAAACTCGGAAGTAACTCGGACGTAAGTCGAATGCAAGGGAAGAATACTAGAAACAATGAAACTTCTAAAAGCATAAACGTCTCTTTTACGTTTCGTTGTTTCAATTTTCCCTTCCTAGAAACTTTATTTACGCTTTTGTTACTTTCCCCTTACATTTGACTTAGGCTCCCATTTTTATTTTCGCCAAAGATGTTACCGCAATATTGCTGGAAAATTGCAATGTGCTGTATGAAAAGGATCCAGATGTTCTCTCAATTAACGTAAAAAAATATGTGTATCACGTAATTCCTATTATGAATTAATAAATTGTATGAAATGACAGACATGGAAAACAAAAGGAAACAGCGTCAAATGAACAATACTCCAAAAACAAAGCCGACAACGTTTATATGACAGAGTTTATATGAAAATGATAGTTATTATGAAAACACGACGAGTTTCTACACCGTGAACGATATGTTTTGAGGATTGTAAGTACTAGCGATGCAAGTCAAACCTGCGCATTTAGTCGAGCAGTGCTGATGGCAGGGACAATTGCAGCTATGCTGCGACTTTCGGCGAAGAATCATCTTGGCTTGACTGGCGGGCTGATACTTATCGTATTGTCACGGAACGTTGCAACTTGTACAATAGCGTCGGCTGTACAATCAACGCTCCACCACGTAGAGAATCATCGACCAGGCTACAGCTCCTTTCATTCCACTGAGCGACTCAAATCACCGTCCACTTCAACGGCTCCGACTTTCGTCCTCGAGTCTTTAATACGTTGCGCGACACTATCGCGACAGCAAAACTGCAGTATTGTAACAATATTATGTAGCAAAATATCGCGATGTACAGAATATTTCGTGCGCAAAGAAAGCATTTTTGCAGAATATTTAAAAATTTAGACAAATATAGATCTGAAAAGAATTTTGTTGCACCATCAAAATAATTATGTAGGAAGCTCGAGTATGATAAGTAATGTTTTTGACGTTCCAGCAAGCAGTTTGAATGTCTTAATTATTTTGATGGATCAACAAAATTATTTTACAGATCTACATGGAA
Source organism: Acromyrmex echinatior (assembly GCF_000204515.1). Next base: position 31,288 of record NW_011627302.1, read on the forward strand.
AAAATGATTTTGTTAAATATTAAAAAAAATTTAGGTAAATGGAAATCTAAAAATATAATAATTTTGTTGGATTATCAAAATAATTATGTAGGAAAGTATGATGAGCAATGCTGCGAAACATTTTAACATTCCAGCTTGCATGTCCCAATTATTTTGATGATACAAAGAATTTTTTCAGATCTATACAGAAGAATCAATCCAATAAAATAGTTTAACAAAATTATTTTCAGATCTGTATCTAGCTAAATTTTTAGATATTTTAGCAAAATTGTTCTCTTCGTGATATCCCTCGTAGTTGGAGGACATTTTTTGACAGTATTCAACTTCTTTCCGGTAGAGGAAATTGCGATGTCACAATCTTGTTATCTCAATTTGCCAAAACGTTACAATCAATATAATAACTTCCGATCTAAATGCTGACATAGAAAACGAGAAATAATGTATTAAAAAATCTCGAGAGTGTGCAATCAGAATTTATGCTTCGTAATTTAACGTGAAAGCCTCCAGTCGAGGCTGAGCTACTCTGTACATCGTCAGCTTCGACGTTATGCAACGAAAATTGGTACACGATACTGCAAGCAAACTGGCTATTCGACAACGGCAGAAGTTAGCTTGTCGGGAGTTATCGCCGCGTCGTAATTAAACGTTGCGCGATAACATCGGTTATTCTGATCGAAACTATGCAAGTAGGCTGAGGACTTTCCTCTACAGGCCTTTTCAAATCTGGCAGAGCGCGAGAATTCTTTTTCCCGATTAAAAAGCGCGCTTCGTTTCGTCGTGGCAGTGTCTCGGTTTTTCTCCTACTTTATAAACCGGTTGAATGTTGTCAGCTGATTACAGTTTGATATATAGTTTACGTCAATTGACGTATTACGTATTCCTTGATTCATCCTCCACCCAGACTTCCGGAAACTTTACAATATCCTTGAAATGTTTATCTCATCTTCGAATATAACGTGAGGTGCGTCATGATAATTTTAATAAACGATAAAAAATATTGAGAATTTATTGTACAAATTAACTTCAATTCTATCAAATAGATATTATATATTGTTATAGCAAATATGTTCAGTTTTACAAACCAATTTATGTCAGGATAACATTTAAAGTACTAATAATTTAAATCTTCTCCTTTTGAAAATCTTTAGATTGAGCCATGAATCACTCAAAAATTATATATGTAATTGGAATAGAAATAATAATTTTTTGCAGCATTGTTAATTTTGCTAATTATTAAAGAAAATAACAATTATTATGTCGTTTATTTATTCTAAGATATTATTATTTAAAAATTATCACCTTTATTTTAAATATTATCAACTATAATATTAAAAATTATCATCTCGATTTTTAAATAATAATGTCTTATGGACTTTTATAATAAATTACCTGAACTTTAAGTCTTAAGCAGTAAAAAATTGACCAATCATAATCGAATGTGAGAAAAATAATCGACTACGATTGATCAATTTCTTACAGCTTAAGACTAAAAGCTCAGGTAATTATTTATTGTACAAAACATATTAGAATAAATAAACAATACAATAATTGCTATTTCCTTTCGTCTCGGCAGCATACAAAAGCAAGTAATATATTTAGAGTCATTACTTTTACACGATCAATTATATCTGTCTTGGATATTACTTCGAAGCATTAATATTTCATTGGCACGACGTGCGCGAGATTTCTCTGGCGCCGCTGAAACAATAGGGCAGTATCTCTATCGCCGTGTTCTATTTACAGTCAATTACATCTATCAAGTTACAACACGAGACGACGGCCGCATCGTTTTACGCTCGACAGTTTGCCATGAGGATGCGCCGGTCATGTTGCACACGATTGCACGCGCTATATGAGCTACGAGAGAGCCTCATCAAAGTTGCATGAGGGTTCTTTTTGATCGATACTCGACGTACTCGCGTCCAGCAACCCTTCCGCGAAGGGACGCCTCTGCATTAGTTCTTTGTCGTACAGAATGTACACGGAAAAATAACACACGGTATTAAATTAATAATTAATGTCGTGCTTAATGTAGATTTATTAGTGATAAATTGAGTACTTTAAAATATTATTTTAATAAAGAGATAGCGGTCGATATATATGTAATAATATATGTAAAATAAAAATATTGAAATTTTTAATCGGAATTTCTAATTTCAATTTGTCTATTATTATTAAGAAATGTCAATTATTATTATTATATTATATTTATTTATTATTCTTAGAAAATTATTTATCTATGTCTAATTATTTTTATAAAATAGCAATTATTATTCATTTATTCTAAAACATTGTTATTTAAAAATTATTATCTAATATTCCAAATTAGATCAATATATAATTCTTGAGTGATTTATGGTTCAATCCGAAGGTTTACGACGATTCGTGAGGAAATGTTTCTGAAAAAAATGTCTGCAGAGTTGAGAATTGAGAATATGGAATAACATTAATGAAAGAGTATGAGTTCTGAAATGTAAAATATTACACACACAGCGGATGATTTTCCACCCATATTTTTATCGCGCCCACAGTATTTCCACTTATTATCACACGAGATTTCGCCGGTAAACTTTTATCGCGCTCAGGAGATTTGCCAGTCGGTTTTGCTTGAGTTCACTTTACGAGGATTATTACTCTGGCGAATAATTTACCGCAGCCGGCAGCAATCACAAATTTAACGAGCGTCTATTCATCTCGATTTGCTCATGTCGCACCTCTCTCTCTCTCTCTCTCTTTTTCTCAGACTTTTCGTTCTCTATATATACCTCACTAGCCTCGTTGATAAGTCATGGTGTTATCAGCCACCAGGCGGTTCTATTGTCAATACCTTGGAAATGAGCTTACCACCGAGCTACAGCTCGTTTCAAAATTTCACCAATGGACGTCTATACGATCATCAATATTGCATTAAACAAATTTTAAAAAAGGATTTTACTTATTATTTTTATAACAGAATTTTATTTTATTATTCGAACTTTATTATTAAAAAAAATTTTTTTAATTACTTTATTATTAAAATAAAATTTTTTTATAAGAATAGAAACGTACTCTGCAAAAATTTTCACTTTGAGATTTATTATTTCCGAAAAGGATTTTACTTTATCATTTTATAGAAAAAGTTTTGATAAGGATAGAAACTATAACTCCGCAGGAATTATTGCTTTGAGACACAATACAAGAAACTTTTCAGATATAAGATGTTTATAATAATTTATAGCAGTTATATTGTACGCTCATAAAGAATAAAATTCGAATTATTTCATGACTTGTACAAATTCAACATATACATTTATTTAACTTAATCTTTAATTAAATTTAATATTATATTAAATTTATTATTTAATATATAAATTGAATTTAATATTTATTATTTAATATATAACCTTTAATATATTAAAAATATATAAAATGTGCACTTGACAACCGAGGCACTACCGTGTCACCTGATATAATGGAACTATTTTTTTTAATCGAAATATCAAGGTTGTTATCTACAGTTATGACATTGCCGGGTAATATATTGCATAAAAGAAGCTCGCGCGAATAATTGCATGACGTGTGAGAATTCTTCCCGACATCTTTTCCGTTGATTACGATCTTGCCTTTAATAATTTACTATCAAGCTTCATAAATTCAGGACTCCTTCAGAACACTTTCCCACGAAATTCCCGCGCGCTGCCAGATACATTGTGCTTCCCGTTAAACTCGACGCGATCTACTCACTCACCGCGACCACGGACCGGTTCTCCGCGTGCAAGATCCGCGGCGACGATCTATTTTCGTCGACCAACAATTCTCGGGGCGACGCCAACCGGCGCGGCGCGGCGGATCTCCCTCGCAAACCAAGTAACTAACTCGCACGTGGTTCAATTATCACGTCACGTCACTTTTTCGCGACGATAATGCGCGTTGATAGGCGAATTAAGGACGCGCGAATTAATGTCGCGGACTGCACTCGCTCACCCGGCGTGACTCGCGCGCGAAATTCGCGAACGGAATACGCACGAGGAGCGCGTTGTACACGCACACGCCCGTCGATGCTCCGCGTGTGATCGATAGAACCGTCGCCACCTCCGCCACCGCCGGCGACTCCCCGCTGCGGTCACGGTGGCACCCACGGCGTTATACGCACTCGGCGCGGGTACGGACGTGAGGAGTGTTTAATCGAGGAAATCCGCTTCCTCGCGCGAAAACACGAGGAAAGAACGTAGCTCCAAGACGCGTCGTGATCGCGGACGGATATACGGAAATCCGCGGTTCCGGTAGTACGTCGCGATGCGGCGGCGCCATAACGCGACGTCGCCGCAGGGACGAGTTGACTTCTTCGGGCCCGCGTTCTCAATAAACATTGACAGACAATGCTTTTCATAATGTATGAAAGATTTCGTTGAAATATTAAAATATTCAACTACGAAAGATATTTACTTGAATAGTGCCAAGTAAATGTTTATTTAAATATAAAGATATATTTATTTACAAGAATCATTATTTATGAATAAATATTTATGTACTGTAAGTAATTAATACTTAGTTGGAACTATTCAAACAAATGATTTATTAAAATTCAATATATTTTTTCAGTGCAGTCATAAATCTGTGAAAATAATTTTGTTGAATTATCAAAGTAATTAATAATTAATACGCGACGTTTATCTACGTTTTCTCACTGGGCAGCTGCACCCAAAATTGCGAAAGTCGGAAGAAAAGTTTACTGTCTATTCGAGCATAATTAATCGCGCAACAGCACAAGGCCATTACGCTGTCAAGTCGTGAGACAGAAGTTCGATAATTCTTCGTGCACGGAAGTATTGATTTCACTGGAGTATTTAAAAATTTAGAGGAAATAATTTTGTTTAACATCAAAGAATTATTAAATAATTATAATTAAAAACTTAAGCATGATTAACAATGCTGCAAAAAATTTTGACATTTTAGCTTGAATTCTTTATATAATTATTTTTATAATGCAATATGTAACATTATTTCCAGATCTGTATTTAGCTAAATTTTGAGATACTTCAGCAAAATTGTTCTTTCTATGTAATTTAATCCAGCGAATTCCTAGAGAAGAATTTGACGCCCATTCTCGAGTGAGGATCAAGCTAACGTCTGTCCTAACTACGATCCTGTTTGGAGGGGAGGTGAGGAACTGCGGAGGATCACCAATGGCGAACGAGTCGAGTCGACGTGGAGGGGACGAGTGCACGTGACTCGCGGCGTGTCGCTTTCTGTCAAAGTCAGCCGATATCACGCAAATGCACATTTTGCACGAATAAGATCCAATCTGCAGATCTATTCTGTAACTCTTGACGCAAATTTCGTTATCATTATAACGTCACTGCGCAGCAACGTTATAATGACAACGAAATTTGCGAGAGTCTGCTCCTCAATTAATTCATTCGAGAAGCAACGTTGATTTGACTTTCGCACGCTTCTTTCATATCCCTTGAATATGAATAGATTATCTCCGTATACCTTAACATATACGGATTAAGTATTATGTTAAGAAAAAGATTTGCGACACAGAATGATTGATTCAGATATGAGTAATGGGGAACAAGGTTTCACGTGCTCATAACCTACTTCACGAAAAGTTAAATATACGACAATAAAATTCTTATAGGTAATTTTACGAAGAATTAAAATTTAAGATAAAAAAAAATTATTTTAAAAAACTTTATTTATATAAAAATCATTAGATTAAAGATCAGCTGAGATCTAATTAGCTCTAACTGTTACTTTTTTATATTTTCAAAGGAAAGTACTTATCCTAGAATATTAGATTAATATATATGATAGATAAGTCAACAAGTGACCTTAATTTTGCCCCCATAAATTACGACAGTATGTATTAAGATTACTTACTGATTCATCTACCTGTACATAAATTTAAAATGATCGATAATTATATCTACAATAATTGTCCTCTAAATTTTTTAGAATGGAATCTCACTTTAAAGAATGAAAATTCTGCCACTCTCTTTCAAGAATGCCAGAATTTTCAATCTTTAAGAGTGAGATTCCACTTCAAAAGAGTGAGACTGACTAATTGCCTAAATATAAAACTTAAATTAACAACAATAATCTATCGTTGTTAAATAATTAAGTACAATAGCATGCATAGTTTATCGAACGAAGACAAAGAACTGAAAGTATTTGTATAAAACGCGTTTAACGTTCACAACTAAAGCGCTACTTTGTAGCTAGTTACAAAGTGAACGCAGACGTTAACATGACAAAAGATATTTTGCAAGACGACGTTACTCGATTACTCGCTCCATCAGACGGAAATTGATTTATCGTCATCGTCAAACGGCTGCCTGTAATTCGCACGTGAGAGAAAAAAATTCACGCGAGACACTTTGGGCATTCAATTAATACTCGCGGCTAATTATCGTCATTCGAGAACGCAAGAATACCGAGAATGTAATTATTCTAAAGAGAGAGGAGGACAACGGAATGTCGATGGATTATTAACGAGTAGAACGTTAAGAGTAGCCACTCTTAATTAATTGCGATATGCGAATAAAAGAACCGAGTCCTATTGTTTGTTGATCAATAATAAACGCGCGTGTCCGCATCGCGAATTCTGCAAATAAATCCGCGATATTGTGCATCGGTCGCTGTTTAAATAAGAATAAAAAGTGGAGTAATATAAGCGAAAAATATAAGAAGAATAACCAGACTCAATGAAGAGATTGGCGTGAGCGACTCAAGAAGAATTAATCGCTGTTTGAATAAAAATTTATATCGCCTTATTTTTAAATATGGTTAATTCCTTTAACATAAAAAGTATAAAAATAACGCTTATATTTCTCTCTTCTTGATTAATTACACTGGCAGATCCAAAAACCTCCCTTGGACTCGCCTTTTTAAAAATATTTATAGCAAAATGTTATATATATTTTTAATATTTTTTTCTGAAATGCTCAATCACAATTTTAATATTCTACAATTTTTTTTATTTAAAAAACTCCTAGATACAAAAAATATAGATTCTATTATATTATTCTTTCATTGTGTTAATGTAATTTTAAATAAAATGGTGAATTCTTGAATTATACGTTTAAATAATACTTTTTCACAATGTACTAATTTAATTACTTAAATAACAATTTAAATAATAATGTAATAATTTAAATAATAATTTAATATTTTATCTTTCGAATTTAACTTTAAAAAGAAAATTGTTTGCGGCGAGTTAACTGACTTCTTCCCTTAACGAATTACTTGATCAATACTTAATTATTCAAATATCGCCGAAATCAATAAACAGATTCTTTTCTCGCGATGGCTTCGATTATCGTTTTATGGTTTTACGGTTGTTTTTATTGGAAAGGCGGATTCTCTCGGAATACGCCTCAATCTTTCCGACGACAGCTTTTGGCGAATCCCCAAGTAATAAAATACGCGGGGATCGATACGCGTTACGCGCGATTTGAGGGACAGTATTATGAAGGACCCGGTCGCGCAGAACTCGCGTCCTGGTGCACATATCGTGTCTTCTACATCCGTCGAAAACCGACGGACGCCTCCACTCGACGTCACACGGTATACATATGCAAATAAATGAAGCACAGCCGTCAGCCGGCGGCGGCACCGCCGGATTTAAATCGGGGATTTTAATCGGAGCCCTTCAACCACCCTCCTCCGTGGGTAAACAAAAGAGGAGTTATCCAACCGCAAACTCGGGCTGTAATTAAATTTCCACAGAAGAGAGAGGACGAGCAATGGAGAACACCTAAGGTCTTCCACTTCTCTTTAGTTAGATCTCGTTTATCGTAATTTGCGCTTTTTGCGCACAAATTGAAATAGGAAATGCATCAATACGGACCGCCTGGAATCTTATTCTTTAGAAAATATCATATACGAAAATATACTAGGGAAATACTCTATTATTTCCGTATACTTTCATATATTTTCGTATTCGATATTTTTTTGAGAATATGGACTCTATTTTTTATCATTGCACTAAATTGAATTGAGACTTTCTTTCTTGTTTTCACTAAACTTCAAATGTAATAAATATGTACACTAAGAACAATTCTTTAAAACAAATGAATCAGAAGATTTGGACCATATTCATTAAAGAATTCTGAAGAATTTATCTCTCAACTAGAATTAATAAATTCAATCAGAAAAGTTCGATTAGTTCATTTTCGACTGATAGTCCAATTAACGCAACCAGTCTCGTTTTTTTCAGTGTATCTTTTTCAGGGTTTCATTTCAAGTATAACGAATTATATTAGTTTAGCTAAAGAACAACAAATCTTTTGTTGAAGGACGAAAAAGATGCTCGCAATACAAAGTAACAGTAACGTTATGTCAATATTAATTTTTATAAATTCCCACTCAACAATATAAATGTAATATAACACTTGTTGTACGTATCAAGTATATCGTTGAATAGGAAATTTTATCACTGATATAATGTTACTTCACGGAGAGAATTTTCTTTTAAAATTTACCCAGAAAATATGGTAATTGTGGTACAATATAATATTTTAAAGATTTTTATCATGTACGTCAGTAAAATTAGTCAAACTTATTTTATACTTTATTGTAATTTTATTAATGAACGAGAGAGATTTACATGAAAATTCTTCGAAATACAATGTTGTCCCACGATTATCATATACTTTCAGGGTAAACTCTAAGACAAAAATTCTCTCCGTGTTTGTGTTTATTATGTGAAAAGTATTACGTAGAAAAGTATGTATAAGTAACACTCATTACATCAAATATTATAATATAACACTTGTTAAACAAGTATATTGTTGAATAGGAAGTTACATCACTGATATAATGTTACTGTTACTTTGCGATTATTGTGAAATATAGAAAAGTGTATAAGTGTCTAATTGAAACGAGAGCAAGCTTAATATAACTAGACACTTCGCGTATGACGTCAAACTCAAACATCAAGTGTCACAAAGTCTTGCTGTTCCATACACATACATTCGCACAAGTACACGTGTATATTTACGTGCGACAAAGTAATAATTTGTCGTATTACACGGAATTAATCCAGGCAGATGCAGCTTCGAGTGGCGTAAAGTCGCGAGATCTTCTCTGGAGCTCTTCGATCTATCCGACGCGACTCAACGCGACGATGCGATGTCGCAACCGCGTAAGTTACACCCCGCGCAGGATTAATGGCAGGATGTGACGTAAATCCAAGGTGCGCATTCGGGCGTGCGGATCTTGAGGGAAACTTCTCAAGTCTCATGGCAAGAATCCGACAATGAGCTTCCGCGATTTGAGGACCGGCGACGATATCTCAGCGGCAAATTTAACCCTCCGGAGCTAACGATGGGTCTATTGGACCCATTGAATTACTCATCTCTTTATTACAAATAACGAACAATTCAATTTTGCTTTACATTACGAATTTTGTGTTTACACAAACTTGGATGATTCTTATTAATTTTGTGTTCATTCATGATTTTGCTAAAATAACTATAGTTAAATTGTAATAATCAATTAAATTAAAATAATTATTATAAAGACTCCTTTTATTGATACAAAAATAATAAATATAAATGTGTAAATAATAATAAATATAAATTTTTTCTATTAATTTATTATTAAAATTATTACGCATGTTTACAATCAGCGTTGACTCTTCACATTTATATTTATTATTTTTGTATAGTTAAATTTTTAGATACTTCAGGAAAACAGAACAAAATTATTTTTAAGTCTGTATCTATAGATGAAGAAATTCGACCGTTCTTATTAAAACATTACAATTGGATTATTTTTATTAAAATGTATTTGTCTAGTATATTTATTCACGATTTTGCCGAATATATCTAAAATTTAACTATATGTATAGTTAATTACAGTTAAATACTTCAGCAAAACAAAATTATTTTCAGGTATTTACAGGTATAGATCTGAAAATAATTTTGTTGGACCATCAAAATAATTATGTAGGGCGTCAAAACTGGTTGCGAGAAACTTTTTACAGCATTGCTCATCATGTTTGAGATTCCTACGTAATTAATTTTAATGGTCCAACCAAATTATCTCCAGATGTATAGGTATGTGAAAAGTCAAACTTCTTTCCGTGTTTTTTTTTTCAAATACCAATTATGTCATCTTAATTCTTTAAAATCATTTTATTATTAATGCTGAATTAATTAATGCCATTCAATTGACATAAATCAAACGAGTTACAGATTCAATAACTGTTAGAAATTTCGATGTTAGCTAAGGAGGATTAAGAAAAGAACAGGATAAGTACTTTTCATTCCTGTTTACATTGCAAATTATCGAGGGAGAGAAAGGATGGCAATTCCCGGACGAGTCTCGGAGCGCAAAGAAGTTGAAAGGTCCGCGTGGCGCGTTTTATTCCCTCCGCTCTTTCCGATCCCGTTCCCGGGGCGACCGGATCGAACGGACTTACCCGCCTCGAGGAGCTCCAGGTCCAGGTTGCCGCTGCGACTGCGGCTGATGCTGCTGCTGCAGGCGTTGTAGCTACCGGAGCGTTGATGGTGAGCAGCGGTCTCCTCCATCGCCCGGGAGGCGCTGCGCTTGAACTGCTCCAGGAAGCTGTCGATCTGGTTCTCGATACTGGTAGGTGAGCTTGCCATCCTTCCTCCTGTGTAGCTGTCAACAATCTGTATTCTCTGTGACCGACACACGCGATTCTCGCGCCGATCTTCGTCCTCTCGGTCCTCTCCGTCCGCGACACCCGGTGTCCGAACGACGTGACGGTGACAGAGAAAGAATAAGAAAAAGAGAATCCGAAAGAGAGATAGAGATAGAGATAGAGAGAGAAAGAGAGAGAAAGAAAGAAAGAGACAGGGACAGATGGATAAACGGATAAAATCGGACAGAATCACGCGACGGGACTACATCGTAGAATCACCGCAAGCCACGCGCCTCACGCACTTGCTCGACGTTCCCGTCCTCGTTGCCGTCGTAATCGTCGTCGGTGTTTCCCCCCCCGGGCGGGTTAACGGCGCGAATGCTGCCCGGCCCCTAACGCACCTACTCCCGCTGTACGCCGCATGTCTGCCGCCCGATCTCCGCACTCCGTGCACTCCTCAGCCTTCCGCGCTGGTGCGGTGCGAGACGGTGATGCGCACGATAGTGCGGCTCGGAAAACACCGGAACCGAAACGACGCAATCGCACTGCCGCGTCGTTCTCGCGGCAGGTGTCGCGACGTGGGCTCGAGAGCTCTCGCAAGTGCTCGCAAGCTCTCGGAGGACTCGGAGGATTCGAAGCAGAGCTGCGCGACCCGACCGGCGCGAACTCACCTGACCTCCCCGCGACCGCGAACTCTCGTGACCGCCGACCAGGACCCTCAACATGGGTGGGGTAGAAAGGAGGGTCGCCGGTCGCGAGCCGTCGATCGGTCGGCTAATAATCCCTATTAGCGAGCTCTGGATTGTGATGACGGCGATGCGTAGAAAGATTATGGGTGGGAAGATAATTCACGGCCATTTAAATCGGTCGAAAGCGAAGAACTGCGTACTAATTGTAGGAAAAATTAAATCCCGATGAAATGAGTTTTTCACATATAATTAGAATCCGACACCATATTTTCGATCTCCGGCCGAAAACGAAAACGAATATTCGGTTATCATTCAATTTCGGCGGAAATCAAAACTTAAATAAGTCTTATTACAAAAAAAAGACAGAGAGCGAGAGAGAGAAGATAATAGTCACATTTTTTTCGGCCAAAGTCGAAATGGACATTTTTTAATTAATTTTATAGAAAATTGTACTGTAAATTTATGTACGCTTTAAAAAACAAGATTTTATTAAAATATCTATAATAATATAAAAATATTGCATCCTCAACTTTTAAAGAAATCAGATCACAGTTATTATTAAGATCACGTCAAAGTTTGTACTCAAATTGTCTTAAGATTAATCAACAAATTAATAATTAAAATCGAACAGTTGTTTTTTGAACGCTCACCGGCGCGTTGCAATTTGTATAATTTTAATTTGCTCATCGAAATTTTTTCTTAATTTCAGCCGAAACCGAAATTATAATAAATCGAAACTCTGATTTTTGACCGAAACTAACCGAAACCAAATCCGAAATTTCGGTCGGACTCTATAATAATATATTCAATAATATATTAATATAATATTTCTATTGGTGTATCAAAAGATATCAAACTTGTGTTCATATCCACTTTTAGTACGTCGTAGTTCAACTATCCATTATTAAATCTTAGTACAGCAGAAATCTTTCAGAGACGTCTTAAAGACATTCAGAAAACATCCTAAGTGTATTGTATGATTTGTGTCTTGTAGAGTGTTAAATGGGTTTTTGGGATTAAAATCTCAGAATGCCACACTCTCAGAGGAAGTTAGGTAATTTAAATACCGCATCTATGTCATGCCACTTTATAAATAATTAGCGCAAATGTAGGTGATTTGGAACAATAAATAACAACTATTGTTAACAATATACGCACTTAGCGCACAAGGCTGCCATCTTCTTAATAAGATATCATTAATGATATAATTATTTGTCATTGACAAGATACTATATTAATATATAGTATTTCGTTGATGTATTTGTGCATAAGTTTATGATATCTTTTGTTCACGACATCATAATAGCTACATCCTATATTAAAACTCATCTTAACGGAGAAAAAGATTTTTTTGGATTTAATAAATTTTATCCAAATAAATTTATTATTTGGAATGTTTAAATCAATAAGTACGATTGTTCGAATTTGAAACAATGTATATCTTAAATACATTATTTGTTTGAACGTCTTTGGCATTCGCATGATCAAATTGAACGGCACAAACATAATTGATATATCATATATCACATAATTTAATTTTGTTATTAGACATATAAGCTATTATTTTCGTAATTTCGGCCAAAAAATGTAATGGTTCTTCTAAGAAAGCAATTATTTGCATAAAACATCAAAACTCTATCAATATATTTTGCCATTTTTAAATAAATAAGTTTCATTGTTTTCATTGTAACCAAATAATATTTTATTTGATTGAAAGATTATTGATTATTTGATTGAAAGATATCACTTCAAATAATAATATTATTTCTGTCAAACAATAGAGTTTCTTCGAATCAATAAAATTTTTTTTCAAACAAATAATATTTCGTTTAAGCACATGTTGTTTCAATGAAATTTTAGTGAAATAAATAGGAATACTAAATTTTTTTCTTTGAAATCTAATTCGGGATCTAATTTTCTCATATAATTAATGCGGGGTCGTTTTGTAAAATATTCGTTAATTCAGCAAAATGCCAGTCAAAAAATAATAAAATTTCGACAAAATATTGGCAGATCGACTACAGAATGAAATACATCATCTAAACAATTAAGAAAAGAGATTCTGTGAGAGAAAGGTCAGATTCCTGATTCGCTCGATTTCTGCTGATAATCTGCTGTCAGATTATATTACTGATGCCGCAACATTTTGTTTGATTCGGCAACCATATACTAATATTTTGCTTGCTGAACATTGCACATAATATCTATAAAAATTGAAACTAATGAATGAAAATTTTTAACTTAATATGATAAGTCTATGGATGTGTGTTTGCGTGCGCATCTGATATTCTTAGCGCTAAACGCTAGTGTATTCAATTTTCTAATTCAATTATCAGTTCGGTGATGTAATAGTTGCTTTGCAACACTATGGTTGACGATATAATGTCGCTTGTTCTTTTTTTTTTTAAACTGCGGAGCCACTGACGTAATGCTACGTTCGTTCATAAGCTAAAGCTGATAAGAATTCCGCTGTGTAACCAATAGAGTTTATTATTTTCTGTTGGTATCTATTATTATATCTAGTATATCTATTATTTTTTTCTTTTGATATCTTGTACTATTCTGCCTTCAGAAACGTCTGTCCCCGTTTCGTAATAGTTTTATTATTTTATTCTCTTTTATTCTAATTAATAATTTATTTTTTACTGTAAAACTTTTATTTTAAAAACACTTATTATTATTATAACTTATTAATTATTTGTTCTCCTTTATTCTAGTTTTCTAATTTTCTAATTATTTTGGTAAAAGCCTTCAGAAGTCGTTGTAACTGGATAATAGTTCCGTTCGTCGCAGCTGCACTTTCTACGTTATACTTTTTTAAAATAAAATTGAACTAGATTCTTAAAATAAAATATAATTGAACGTTGAAGAGAAGAAGAATGGAGAAAAAAAGTACGAAAAGCTAGAAAGAACTGAAACATAAAACCTATGTCAAATTGGAGTTAAGATTGAGATTGAGATTGAAATTAATTCATTAGAAGAAAAAAAACCAATATTAAGTTTAATGAAAATTTGAACAAATTCAAAGCACATTCAAACTTTACTTTGATTAGTCAAATTCAATCTCAATTTCTAGAGCAGAATATCGTAAAGATCCTACCAGATTAAAAATTAAGATTGAAATTGGATTGAAATTTAACCAATCAAAAGAAAGATAACCGATATTAAGTTTAGTAAATTTTATTTGATTGATCTAATCTAATTTCAATCTCAATCTAGGGGTCAATCGATAATTATTTGTTTTTTATAGCTGAATTAGTATACACTTTTGAAACTTAAAGTGAAATAGATATGTGTTCGATATTTGATGAAAGCGAGAAAAAGAGAGTTCTAATATAATTTAGTATAGGAATAAAAACAGATCTCACCTAATTTTTTCTCTAAGGCGAAAAGTAAAAATTGTTTGTATACAAACATATGTGAATCTGTACAACACATATCCCTGGTGAAAAATTCTGAAAAATTTTCACCAGGGACATCATAAAAAGATTCAACTTTATACGTTTTCGTGCTAGAAAAAAAGATACGTCATAGATACCCTGATACGGTCTTTACTGGACGTCCGGTCGGCATTTAAATCAACTCCGGATGTTCCAGATAATGCTCTCTGAACAGCTGCAATCCCATAGTCGGTAAAGTGGAGCACTTTCCGCAGCTGCAAACTGATGTGGGGTCGCGGCGAGGGGGTGGAGGAGAGATAGGCGCGAAGTGGGGGATCGCAATATCTCGTGGAGTGGCTGAATCGCTACGAACTACGACTTGCCGCTCTCTTCACTGTTCTGCTCTTCACTCGTGTTGTGGCGCCGACGAGGTGCACGCGGACTGTTCCTGTTCCATCGGTGAGTGCCGGCAGGTGGTGGGTGTGTACGGGAACGTTTCGGTCTCCCGGTCCAGGCGCGAAGGAAGAAGAAGAAGAATAAACTCTCGAGTTCTCACTGCCTCGAGCACCAGTCATGGGCGGTAAGTTCGAGACAAGTTTTGCCGGTCCCGAATGATCGCCACGCGGCCCAACTTGGGCTCGCCGGCCGATAACGTCGTCCCGCCGGTCTTGACCCGATGACCTTCGTTCGCCGTTTCCACGAGCGCGTCTCAATCTCAATCTCAATCTCTCTCTTTTCTCGTGACGCGATTGAATCTGCGAGACGAATCCATCGTGATCGGAACTTGGAACCATTCAATACACGTGCGATGCAGACGTGTATTGGAGAGGTGAACGGAGGTAGCCGGTGCCGATTGTTTTCGTTTTTTTTTTTTTTTCGTCCGGACGAGGCTGAGGAGCTCGGCTCCGGAAGCTGCGACCGCGCTAGAAAGTTGAATCTGCGACGACAATTCGAGAGTTAAGAAAGTTAATGAATTTTTCGAGCCCGCAGGGCCATCGGTCCATGCAACTTCGAACGTCGAAGCTGTTCACTTTTTATTTCCCGCTCGCCTCGATTCCGCCATGAACTTCTTCACTAATCGCAAGCATGAACTTTCTCACGAATCGAGTACGTGATCGATTGAGGAATAATCGCGCGGAGCGTCGAGTTTAAATTTAAAATCTTTTACGATTCTTAGAGAAGAATTTCACGATTGCTGTCCGGGGAAGCGATCGTGTAACTTTTTAGAAATTGGAGCGAAAATGTGGAAGGTGAAAATTTCTATCATTGTTTTCAATAATAATAATTGTCACTTTTCACGATTCCTTAAGGAAAAATTACACAGTAATAATAATAATCATAATATGATGATGATTATTATTATTATAAAAATAATAATAATATAATAATAAAGTTATATGATAATGTCGATGATGATGATGACGATGACGATAACGATTTTATTGACATGCAATATAAAATAAAAATTGATCGCTATTCTGAGGTGAAAATTCTAAACACCTATCTTTAAATTTAGAATGAGATAAGCGTTATACTCCAAAGGAAAAAGGAAAGTGTTTACTAAACTATAGAAATAAGCACTAACAATAAGTTTAGAAAGAAACGGAGACGGAATTCCTTAGAGTGCGAAAAACACACACACACACACACACACATAAACATCATATTAAATCAAATAAATTATTAGATATAAGTATCTCATATTCATGTATAAATTTTAAATATATTTCACATATAAATTTCTCGTGCTCTTCGTACAGAGTCTTTGAAGTAACGTCTGCAAATGAATAATTATCATCTGATTTAAAAAGACCAATCCCTCCCAATCCTCCAAAGAGATCAGCACCTTCATACAGGCTATCACGCTAATTGGTCGCATAATTGGCGAGTAAAAAGACGAGGCTCGTGAAGAAGCTCTAACTATGTTCCACACTTTTCTTCCTCTCTCTCTCTCTCTCTCTTTCTCTCTCTCTTTCTCTCTCTCTTTTTTCTCTCTGGACGCGCTGCATTCCTCGTGTACACGAGAAACAAGATAACAAGATAAGTCAGCGTCGGGATATCTCTGAGAAGTCTGACGTTTATTCCTGGCCGACCCTCCGAGAGGGAGAGGAATTCGGCGGCGTCTTGCCAAGCACTCTCCCTTATTTTTATTCTTCCGTGGAATCGTCCGCGTACTTTCGACGAGATTTTTGCCGCTCCTCAACTTCTCATTCGTCCAATTGTTCGTGCAGGTGTGTCCGGATGCGCGCCAGAAAGAATCGAAGCGGATACTCGTGACATCCCCGACGTGTATATTTAGGATAAGCCGCGTGTTTTTTTTTTTTTTTTTTTTTGATACGCAGTTTCTTTAGTATTTCACTTCCATGGAAAGGACGATTTTGCTAAAATATCTAAAAATTTAGCTAGATACAGATCTGAGAATAATAAATTATTAAAATAATTAGACTATTGTTGTTAGATTATTGTATAATTATTAGACTATTAAAATAATTATGTTCAAATTGGTTGTTAAAATGTCAAAATTGTTTGCAGCATTGCTCATCACACTTGAGATTCTTATATACACATTACAATTATTTTAATCTAACAAAATTATTTTCATACACACACACGCACGCACACACACACACACACACACACACACACACACACACATATATATATATATATATATATAAAACGTATGGAATATAAGATTCTTTCGCATAAAAACTGTAATACTATCGCACTGGAGATCATAATTACACGTGTATCGTCGAACGACTTTTTGCGACGTAAATATGTTCTAGTAAAAACTATTCGTCGACGACCAATACTCGGAAAATCTATATACGTTAATTAAAAATTAACTGACTCCTGTGAATTATCTTGGTTTTTACCGGCATTATTTGCAGGTTTAAATCTTCATGTTTTAATTAAGAGAAGAAAGATATCAAGTATGAAATAGAGAGATATCAAGTATCGATATCGAATTTATATTCTGCAATAAAGAAAATTAGTCAATAAAATCTGTACAAGTAAAGTAATATTTTTACATTGTAAATTAAAGTCTGTTTGATCTGGTTTCTTTTCTCCTGTCATTCCGAACAAAATCGATTAAGATTAAAATTATCTCACCGAAAAAAAAAGTTTATATTAATTGGAATTCTGTTGAAAATGAACAAATCAAAATTTTCTGATTAAATCTATTATATGTAGTTATCATCTCAAATAGAATTCTTACAATTCTATTTCAGATAATTAGAATTTTGACTCATATAATCAGAATTTTCTAATTTGTTTATTTTCAATTATGAAATATTTCTCGGTGCTTATAGTTAAATTCTAATTTCCAAACACACAATTCTTGGTTTCCAATGCATACATCTGATTTCATCAATGTAACTGCATTAACTTTCGATTCAATTTACTCTTTATATTAAATTATATGATAAAGAATAAATTTCTAATTCTAAGAATTAGGATAAGATAAAGATTAAGTTAAACTGAGATTAAAGATACTCTGGTGGAACTCATTGGTGAAACTAGACCATAGTGTGGACTTAATGACCAATCGTTTAATCTCGTGTCAAAATTTTTCGATTTTATCTCATGGAAGATACGAGCCTCGATTGTTCTCACTGCGAGACTAATGAGACTGATGAGCACGTCGCACCGGTCTCGAGTGACCCGCGATGGCGTATCAATTGCAACGCATGTAATTGAGAGTTATACGATAAGAGAATGACGCTTATCGATCATCATCGACTATACCTAGAGAAATATTTATTTTCCACATAAAATCTAGATTATTAACATCTAGAAATATTATATATCTTCTATGATAAATCATCAAATCATACCATTATCATAACGTAAATACCGAATGTAAATAATTAAAACATATTTACAGAATAATATCCGATGCAAGAAATAATTCGAAACAAAGTAGTTCAATAATTATTTTCTTTGCTTATTTTGATGTTTCCAAGATTATTAAATTTTATCTAGAATATAATCATAGAGATCTACTTAAAATCATGCATTGTCTAAAAAGAGTTTTACTTTTATTGATTGAAAAGTTATTTTAAATAAACTGGATATCGATTTAAATGAGAATTTTTCTTATTTTAAAATTAGACAGAAGAATTTTATTCTAACACACACAGTTTTCGACATACGATTTCTTTCCATTTTAATTTTATTTTATTTATCATTGATTGAGTTTCATTTTTTTTATCTTAATCTCTTAATATTTGTGAATCGTCTTCTTTGAAAATCACAAATAAAAACAAGAAGCTTTATTACTTCCAGCATTACAAGCCAAGAGGGAGATTTGATTAATACTTGACAAGCAAGAAAGTGCAAATAATTATTTTTAAATAATTATATGCATTACAAATAAATAGTATATTTAAGGAAAAATGACATACGAGATGTTTCGTGCAAGTTAATTAATTGTTAGTTAACTAATTGTCAAGTTCATTGGATCTTTATCGACAACTGACTATTTTTATGTGATCTCAATCTTGACCTCGTCTGGGTTGGATTCGAGCTCCCAGTTTGGGGCACGTGTTTTCTTCGTAATGCTCTCGTCGTAAAAATAGACAATGTGCGCAAGAAAGTAGCGATTAGCATCTAAATTAAAAGAAAAAACAGAATATATGATTAGCATTCAAATTGAAAACAGGAAGAAAACGATCAGATCAAACAGGCTTCTAATTTACTATGTAAAAATGTTATTTCAGTTATCGGTTTTATTATAAATTATGACTCATTTTTTCCTTATTATAGAATATAAATACATGGATAATTTTGGATTTGCTTTGTTATCTCTCAAACATAAAGTTTTGAATTCCTGTAGGAATGCTGGAAAAATTAAAAATATTTATTTTAAGATTATCAGTTAAGATTAAAAATCAAGATTAAAACTTGTAGATTCTTTGATTGTATCGACAACGAGTGTCGATTATCGATGACTGATTTTTGCTAGCATACGTTGCAGAAAGTAGCTCGAGGATATCCATATTATCCGTGTTGATGCAATTTGCGGTCACGAATCTTATAAGGAAGTAGCCAGGTTTTGACGCTCAAGTGCTTGACCTAACGCAAGATGTATGAATGCATTTCGCCACGAATGCGAGACCAGCTCGCTATTATAAGAGCTGGAACTGCCTCCTCTCAGGTTTCGAGTATTCTCGCACCATAATGTTATACGTGGAAGACCTCACCTCCGAGTCTCTCAAAGGGAAGATCAACCTTCGCGACAGTAAATATAGCGGGTGCACTAAAATATTTGTTTCGTCTCGCTTTTGCGTCTCTCTTGTAATTTATACGCGAAAAACAAAAAAAATCTTCGTGTCCGAAGATTAATTGTCCTATTTCAACAGTCGCTGGAAAATTAATTCTTTTACTTTAAAATTAGACAGAAGAATTCCAGTGCAATGCAGAGTTTCTGATTTCTTTTCATCTCGATTCTACCTAATTTTCTATCGATCGCAAGTCCTATTTCTTTATTTTAATCTCGAATCTTTTTATAAATAGTACACGGGAAAAACGGTTTTGCTGAAGTATCTAGAAATTTACATATAGGTCTGAAAATTATTTTATTAAACTGAAAATAATTATGTAGAATATCTAAATATAATTAGTTTCTAGAGTATCAAAATTTTTTGTAACTTTACTCATTATGCTTGAGTAATTAATTTATAATGGTCCAAAAGAATTATTTTCAGATTTGTATTAAGCTAAATTTTTATTTTCAAGTAAAATTGTTCTTTCCATATGCTTTTGTTAAAATATTCTTCTCTTTTCTCAGATCTTTCATATTATACAAAATAACTTCTTGTTCTACGTTACATTTTGCGTATTTTACGTTGCTTCGTCCAAGAAATTCGAAGGAAAGTTCATTTTTGTCAGATGGGAGACGAGTAGGCGGAGGAAATGAATCGCGCGATCAATCAAATTAGGCGTGACGGAAATGAAAACATATTGAGAACAGAAGAGCGAGTAATGAGAGGGAGAACACACGTCGCGTTTTGACGTGACTCCGAATGCTCGATCTTGAGAACACCGGTAGCCAGAAATCCGATCCTCCTCGAGTCCTGGCCCTCTCCTTCCTTCACTTCTTTCACCTCCTTCCACTGTCCGTCGCATTGTCCGTCACTGACGTTTATCTGGATTCTAACGCGTTCGCCTACGCATATTTTGCCATAACGACATTCGGATGACATTATAACCCACGTGCATCTTATTACGAATTTCAAACCAGGGCTCATATTATGAATCGTTTGGAATAAATTTTGACCGAAAATTATTCTGTTTCTGAAAAATATGATAGATATCTAAAGATTAATTATTTTGATCAGAATCCATTCAAAATAGTTTCATATATATTAGGAACATATTGAAGAATATTGCTTGCTGATCCTCAATAATTTTTCTTTTATTATTCACATAAAAGAAATTTTTTTCCGTACCGCGTAGTTTTGATCATTGAATCAATGGTGTGATCGATGTCTTCAATCACGTGTACATATGATGACATTCTTCCTCATTCACGAGGTTATCGTGTGTCTCGGAACGTATTTGGCAAGTCCCTAATTCCTCGCCAGTGTTAACAGTATCAAGTAGATTTTGATTTGAGAAATTATTACGGACGGAACGTGATTGAAAATGTGGAACTTTATTCACAAAAAAAAAACGATTATGTTAAAATACTTAAAAATTTAGTTAGATTTGATAATTGAATCTCCAAAATAATTATGTAGGACATTCGGACGTAACGAGCATACGAAAAGGATTTGCTGAAGTGTCTAAAAATTTAGCTGGATACAGATTTAAAAACTTAGCTGGATACCTAAAAATAATTTTGTTGAACTATCAAAATAATTATAACACATTCAAATTGCTAGAATGTTAAAACTTTTTACAGCATTTTTTCTCATGCTTGAAATTCCTAAGTGATCATTTTGACGGTCTAAAAAATTATTCTCAGATTTGTATATATCTAGCTGAATTTTTAAATACTTCAGTAAAATCATTCTTTCCGATTCTTTGCAATGTAAAACATTGTAATAACCAGCTTGAATCTCTTACGTAATTATTTAAATAATTTAACAAAATTATTTTCAGATCTCTATATAGCTATATAAATTTTTTAATTTCTTAGATTTACTAATAATATTATAACTTTAGCAAAATATCAAGTAGCACTTTTCGTGCTGCTTGATATTTTCATTAAGATAAAATGAATCTCGCATTCATGTCATAGAAGTTTCTTTCAAAATATTTTCTTTATCCGGAACACTTTTATGTATTACGTCTCTTAATACTTCATTTTACGTCATAAGTATCTAATTATCAGTTTCCTTGATATCTTAAATAACAAATATTGTCCACATTTCTAGCGATCTTTTCTAGCGATAAATGAACCTTGAACCGACAACAAGTCGTTATTGCATAGCTTGCGCCATTTTTTCGTCTTGTTTATTATTGTTTTTATCGGTGTATAATAAAGTCAACTGCGTTAAATTTAGCACATTTGAAGAACATAATTATGCATACAATTACTATGTACGATTTCGAAGCGGAATGTTCTAACGATCATTTTTCCTCATATCCCATCCGATTTAAATACGACACATTGCAACACATTGAAGGATTATGGCGCAAAGTTCTAAAAACCAGCTGCAAGTGTCCCGCAAAAGACGATTGCGGGAACCGGAGTTTCGTCGTAAATTCACCTAAGAATAGGTGATGTGTTTTATCCAGGGGGGAAATAGAACACAGCCAAAACTCGCTGGTCTGCTTACGCACGGAGGATAGTCGCACGATATCACGCAAAGTAGAAATAGGATACGTTATAAATAAATACGCGATGAATTTTGCGCCTGCGAAAAACAAGAGATACGCCTCTGCGATTGCGGCTCCTTCGTTCTGCCAAATTTTCACTGCGTAGATAAAAATTTTTGCACGTGTCGACTGCATTTTGCGACTTAAATGCCACTATCGTGCATTTAACATGCACGACGATTTGCATGATAATGCATGAAAACCATGCATTTGAATTTGTTTAAATGAGTCATTTAGTCTCATTGTAAAATCATATACATTTGTAACAATTTATTTAACTTTTTAATAATAAAATATTCATAGTAATATAAAATTATATTATATAAAAATTATAAAAAATTATATTATATTTAATATTCATAGTAATTTAATTGTTAATTACGATTCTATTACAGCAACAAGTTTTGTATTAAGAATTCAGTTTCTTTTAGCCTCCTCTCTTCCAGTATAAGGATTTATTTTGAAATTATATAGAAAGGGATCTTCTTATTTTATATAATTTGTCTGTTAGAAATATAATTTATTAGCCATTGAGAGTTTTCTTCTCAGAATATGCGATGTATCTATGCTGTAAAACGCAGTCATGAATATAAATAATTGCAATTATAAAGTCTCTTGTGTCGAGTGAGGAGGAAGTGAGAGACCAATGCGAGAGAACTCTAATTATATATCCGGAGTTGGAGGACTGCCAACGTCACCTTCGTTTTCGGCTTTTCTTTTCGTCTAACTTGCATTCTTCTGCATTCACGCGGTAAGATGCATCGGGGATGCATTGGATTTTTGTGTCGCGAAGAGCAGGCACTGATATATTATTCTAGGCACCAATACCGATGACTTTTTCGAGACTCGCATTCATCAAGAATTCGATAAAAAATATAAATATTTGGCCTTATAGCCTTTGTCTAACTCATAAAAACTCGCAAAACACGGTTCATTTTTTATTTGTTATAAAAATAGCAAAATAGAAAATGGTATATAGACATCAAGCGCAGAAATTAGTGTGCATGTTAATAAATAAAAAATAGTAAAAGTTTAATGAAAATGAAAAATTTCATAACAATAAAAAATGCGAATTGGTCTAGTCTTGGTCTTATTTATGAAAAATTATATATTTTAGCTCAATTTTTAGCCATCTTCAGATTATAAGATAAAATTATCTTACGATCTGAAGGCTCAAAATTTAATCGAAATATGTAATTCATTTTCATTAAATTCTCGCTATGTTTGATTTATTAATATACGCATTAATTTCTGAACCTAATTTCAATATGTCTTTTTCTATTTTGCTATTTTTATAACAAACAAAAATGAAGGATTATTTTATAAGAAGTTTTTATAAATTAGACCAAGACTAGACTAATTCGCATTTTTTATTGTTGCGTCTTATATACCCTTTTCTATTTTGCTATTTAAATTATAAGGAATCCTTATTATTGTTATGAAAATAATAGACATTCCTCAAATCATCTTATACTCCTTTGTATATAACAGTATAATATATATAGTTTTTTTTTCATGAATTTGAGGTAGATGACTGTAAAAGTGCACGTCTGTAAAATGCGTACTGATTGTACGATAACATTTGAACTTAACTGAGTTCGTTGGCATAATTTTACCGCCTATCTTTAATTGCGCTTACGTAAAATTGTAAATTAATTTGAAAATCAATATTAATTGTGATTATTATCTTGCCACATCGCTTATCGATGCGCGAAATCACAATTGCCTTCGCGCATTCCTCGTGTTATCTGGAATTGAATCGAAGAACACTATAAAAACAACATATTTACATACAAAATCCATGCTATTTATTTTGCAAGTGTTTTAAGTACAGTATTTTTAGACCATTATGATCTACAATAGGAGTAATATTGCGTAGTAAGTTTGTAAGAAATTGATATACAAAAACAATTTGCAAAACAATATTTGTATTGACACAGAAAGAACGATTTTGCTGAAATATTTAAATAAAGTTTTCTCGAGTTGGCCTTGAATGACACTCATATCCTATCGTGCGCGCATGTTCTGGACACATTTACTGGATGTAGATTTAAACGTCAGCTTCACCGTAGTCACCGAGTCTAAAATAGATTTGGCCCGGGTGCGTCTAATAGAAGCGAATGCCCCATCAAGCGTTTTATTGTGTCTTTCTTCATCTTTCAGGATATGCGTGGGTTACACTGGCTACGAACGATGCCTATTCTCTGGGAGCCCTGGTTCTGGCGCATTCCTTACGCCGGGTCGGCACTAAGCACGAATTGGCCTGTCTTGTCACTCCCGGAGTTACGGCGACCATGAGGTATCGTCGTTCTCCAAGTTCAATAAGTGATTACCGAATGGCAACGCAGATTAGCTGCCAAGTCGTGTCGTGGAAATTGAAACAAATTCATATTTATAGCATTTGTACTTATTCGACATTCGATTTACAATAAAAAGTTAAACATCTTTTTATAAAAATGATTTAAATCGATTTTATAAGAATTACTTAAGTTTAGAGAGAAATTAATTTTTGTTTATTTATTTAATTTTATTATAATAAATGTCTATTTATTTAATAAAATTCATAATGATTTATTTAATAAAATTCATAAAATGTATATTAAATCGCATTTCATGTGATCAGAATTGTGCGTATTATGATATACCAACAATAACATATTATTCCTCCAAGCTTTTCTTTAAGCATGTCAATATCTTATTATATTAAAATCTTGATTAATCTCTTAATCAAAGAGCTCGTTAATATTTTGTTGTGTAGCCTAAGGAATTAATAAGAGCAGTCAACATTTTGCGATTTATAAAATGTTTTAACTATATAATTACATTAACCAGATTCTAATTGCAACGTGTAATTAGCGTCTTGTTTGCGTTAGGGAAAAATTGGCGGCAGTATTCTCCTTGGTGCAGGAAGTCAATGTTCTCGATTCGAAAGACGAGGCGAATCTGGCCTTACTGGCTAGACCAGAATTAGGCATTACTTTTACCAAGTTACACTGTTGGAGGCTAACTCAGTACGAGAAGTGTGTATTTGTTGATGCAGATACTCTTGTGAGTAATGCGAAATTTTGTTCAATCTATAAAATATTTGATACATATTTTTTTTCACTTTATAGTATTTTTACATCTGAACTAAAGCTAAAGTAGGAATTAGATTTAAAGTTTTCAATTTCACTATCTTATTCTTTATTATGATATATTACAGTTATATATATATTATCTATAGACAGAGTTATGTATATTATCTAATAATATAAGAAAATAAAATACAGTATAAAAGACAAGTTAGAATTAAATCTGTTAGAAGAGAAACTATCGTATTACTGTAGGTCTATTTAATTTTTTTAGGTTGTACGAAACTGCGATGAATTATTCGAGCGTGAAGAACTATCGGCCGCGCCCGACGTCGGCTGGCCTGACTGCTTTAATTCCGGAGTATTTGTATTCAGACCGTCTCAACAAACGTTCGCATCAATCACCGCATTCGCCGCTGCTAAGGGCTCGTTTGATGGCGGTGATCAAGGCTTATTGAACATGTACTTTAGCGATTGGGCTAGCAAAGATATCTCTAAGCATCTACCGTTTATCTACAACATGTGTTCTACCGCGACATACTCTTATCTCCCCGCATTTAAACAGTAAGCGTTTACGCTCTTTCGGCTCCGCTGCAATTAAAAATCTTTCGTTTTTTAATTCTCATTTATATCCTAGATTTGGCGATGACGTGAGAATAATACACTTTATCGGCATAACGAAACCGTGGTTACAGTATTTCGATACCCTGACCGGCACCGTCCAACCACCACCAGGATCAACACATTTGCAACCGCTGTTGCAATTATGGTGGAATATATTCTGCGAGCGAGTGCATCCCCAATTGTCATCCTCCATGGTAAGTTTAATTATAATCTGTTTTAGTGCAGTATGCATTTAATGTGCTAAAATGACGAATGATAGTTTTAAACTGACACTCGAAATGCGTAGCTATTTTTCTACTAAATTTTATATTTCTAATAAAGAGAGATCTTTCTTGTTTATATTAATGATATGTGAATAACACAATTTTAGTCATTTTATATTTATGCATTTGGCTGCAAAAAATTAATATTGCCGCAATTTTTGTCTTATATTTATGCATTTGTTTTACAAGCAAAGCAGTGAACAATTATATGCAATTATAAATAATACAAGGGTAAGATATTCTTACATATGCGTCTGTACTACTTGTAGTTTTTCTAGATTATTCTGTATCTTAATATTATTATTTGAAATATAAGGATTTATCATGTCATGCAGTAGATAAAAATTATGATGCAATTTTGAGAGTTTCCATCATCACAAATTTTGTAGAATTCTTATTACTGAATATTAGAGTTACATCGAGTTGCATTCACAGTTTTTTTTTTTTTTTTGTAAATGCAGCTATATAAATCTGAGATTTTTCACATTGCTTTTTTAATGATATTTTTTTAATGCTATATGAAAGCTTGCAAAAAAAGTAGTATTTGAGAATATAGCGTTTTTTACTATCTTTATATGATATGAAGTATAAATTTCTTGGTATTTTAAATATATCTTGAATCCGAGAGTCTTTAGAAAGAATTCCTTAATATCATATTTTAATTTTACATTATAGGGTTCAAGGTATATTTTTTATTTGTCTTTTCTTTGTATATTTTGTATAGTTCATATTAATAGCTGCATTTCAATATAATTTTACATACTTTTATGATATATGCGTAGTATAATTTTTTAAATATAATTTTAATACGCAATGAGAAATTATATATGCACTTTTCACCTTATAAAAATTTATCAAACAAATAATGTGGCTATTAATATGATGGATTTTTCTAGTATTAAACCAGTGTCTATTTTTTTTTCTTTAATCTCTGTTCTCTCTTAACTCATATACTTAGTTCATGTAAAAATTTAATTCGGTCGCTATACATAATAGCGTTTAATTGCATTATTCGTAATATCTGTAATGAATGGGTCGAGCATGAATGTTATTCGTGTGGCATTTTGAAGTTACCCAAGCAATACAGTTATATTTAAAATAGGTTTAATAAACGTTATAAATCGTGTAATGAATGAATAAACTGGAAAATAAACGCTTAAAATTTGATACGTTTTAACAACTATACGTTTAATAAATGTTATAAAAATGTAATTGTAACGTTTGTTAAACATTTTTTACTCATTTAAAATACCGTTTAATAAACGAATATTTAATAACGCCTGTTTAACATTTTTATACAGCATAAAAAACGTTTCGGCTAAACTTTTTTTAAACGTAAATTGTCTGCTTGGATATTGATATACCACAAACTTTATTTTCTTTACGGTGAAATAACATTTTACATTATTGCTATCGTGTAAATGTCAATGTATAATGGAAGACATAACGCTGTAAGAAAAATGGACACTGCCAGATACTTAGTTCAGTACTAACCGATCGAGTGTGCATTTTTCTGTTTTGGCATGATGCTTGCATAGGCCACCAGCACATTGGCTCCAATTTGGCACGCATTTGCTCCCCCGTCCTATGTACCCCCTTTCCCTAAGATTTACTCCGATTACTCCGATGCAACAAATAGCAACAGCTCTCGAGTACCGGATTTTTCGGAATTTAAAGATCCCTGGGAAGAGTACTCTCCGCGGGACGATCCGTTTCCGACTGATAATAGCGCACTGAATGATAAGAGCGAAAATTGTTATTGCGGAGTTAAAGAGGCGGATGCTGTTCGTCAAAGTGACCATAGTGCATCCCAACTCGCACACAATCAGCAATTTCAGTACGAGCAACAGCATTCATCTTATACGCCTATTCAAACGTATGATCAACATCAAGAACATGCAACTTCTCATTTTGGTGAAACTAGTAATCAAGAGCATTTTGTACAGCACACTGAACATCATCACTGGCAGCAACACAATGAACATAGACGTCACGATGAACAGCATCAACATGAACAGTGGACTGAACAGAGACATCATCATGTGCAACATCAGCATCATGAGCATAGGCATAATGAGCAGCAGCATTATAACGAACAGAAACAACATAGCGAGCATCATCAACAGTTTCATGAACATGATTATCACAGAAACAAAGCGGATGATCATCATCAGAATCAATCTGCCGAAGTGGGGCACGAGAATCACGCGCAACACTATTCTAGTGATAATAGTCATCAAAACGCGAACTATCTGAGACATACTGTTTCTCATAATGAATTTCATGCGCAGTATACTAGTAATCAAGATGCCCGGGATAATTTTGCATCTCATTGCTATCAATGCATCGAAAAGAATAGCGAGCAGGCATCGGAAGCTGTGAATAAGCAAACAGACACACGGAGAATCGATTTCCTTCCTCCCTCTCCTAAACCTTGTACAGATCTCCACAATGTAGCCACACGATCTGACCCGAATGTAACGGAACATCTAGACAATGCAAATGTAAGTAATTGTTCCCATATCCTTTTTTCTTTTCTAAATTCGAGTCGATTATATTATCACTGTACGCTTCCGTACATATTTCTGAGAATATATCTGCTTCATTTTGCTAAAGAATAAAGAATCATGAATGCATTATGATAGTTATACTTCTGTAAAATCAATTTTTTTTACGATTACATGGCGCATTGTGTCATCCGTGTATTCATTTATTTTGACAATGCTTGGGACATTACTTGCACTTTTATTGGGAATATTCATATATCATTTAAAATCATTTTGTTTGCCATTCATTTTTTATATACACATTTTCATTCCTTTATTTTCTGGAAAACGTAACAATTGTCAATTTATTTTTATGTGTACTAACCAATTTTATTGTATTTGACACGTACATCCTATTTGAAAGTGTTCTCCATGTAAGTAGCACCAGCTTTGTATTACGTGACTTGTTTCGAAGAATGCAGACGAGATAAAATTGCTTGAAACGCTCGTGTGTTTATTGTAACTCATGCTGTCATTTTACATTAATCGATTCTTTGATGTTGTTTGAAATGAAAGAATATTCTTATTAATTGCACAGGCTGGTATCGCCGGTGCCCTGGCTCAACTGACATTGGGCGAAGCGAGAAGCGCCGAGCAAGTAGCTTTTGAGGAGCACATGAGGAAGCAAAGCTGGGAACAAGGACAGATCGACTATATGGGTCGCGATAGTTTTGATAACATATGGAAGAAGATTTGCGAGACGCTCTCCCTCGCGCCGCAACGGGAGCCAACTCCACCTACAGAGGTAATTTAATGTTGACTAATATATTTATCTTGATGAGTATATTTAGAAATTACCGTAGCTAGAATTGTAATAATTAAAACACCGACAGAGACAGTTATTTTTGATCTATTAAATAGTTGGATCTAAAAAAAGTTGAATAAACAAGGATGAATATTATTTTGATAATTCATGTCATGATAAATATTTGCAGGATATCGCTATTTTGGAGATTGCTATAAAAGAGACTGCTGCCAAAGAGACTGCTGCAAAAGAGACTGCTGCCAAAGAGACTGCTGATGCACCTGCAGATGTCAAAGTGGATAAACCAGTTGGTATGTCTCGCTATTACAAATGAAATCGCGTTATTATATGTAAATGAATTCATAATAAAAACTCGTAAATATTCGAAACGTATTTATCCAAAGTAGAAGGGGTATATACCATATATCATAAATTAAAATATTCATTATATTTCATTATATTTTAAAAATAATTTAATGTGCTCACGATGCAAAGCCATTAACTGTTTTCCTCGAGTATATGCTTTGCGTTTTTGTTTGTTTTTGTTCCATTTAATACAGCATGCTATAATCAATTTCATAATTTCAAATTGAAAACGAGCAAGGAAATGATTAAAAGTCAATATGCTTATATTAAACGCGAATTTGTTACGATATGTCGAGCGAGAAGTACGATATACTCTTGTTAATGCAATTTATCTAGTTTGAGTGTTTGTGAAACAGGAACAGAGGACAGCAACTAACAGATCCTGGCACCATAGCATTGCTGCGTCTTGTATTGTCGTTTTGCTTTAATGGGGTAAATATTTTATGTACTCACACACAAAACATCTGACATTATCACTTACTTTTTTATTCTATACTTCAGATAACTGAATTATGTAAAATGATATATATAGTCTAAAACAATTATTAAATTGTTAATGTTAAATACTTTTAAAAAATTTTAATTACACTTCTTTTGTTATTATTTACTAAATACATAAATGAAAAATTGACATTGTTTTTTTATTTTACATATTAAAACTTTTTCTAGCTTGTTTAAAAAGGATTTTTTTTAAATATTGCATTTTTAAATCAATGAATTTTATACACCTTCAACATACTTTTAAAGTTATTATATGTATACTTGGTGTCTTGAAATTCGGAAACCACAACAAGAAAGTTCTCGAAAAATTATAAAAAATATTTGTGACTTGTCGTTTCGAATAATTTTTAAGACATAAAGATTAAAATTAAACAGCCGTCTGTTCGTCAGTTACACGTTGACGTCGATAACACTATCAACACACGACTTATGGCCGTTCAAATATAATCTATAATTGTCCAGTTTTTAATCTTTATGTTTTAAAAATTACTCAGAACGACAAACGGCAAATAATTTTTATAACTTACTTTATAATGGTAATATCTTTATAACTTATTTTTTCGAGCACTTCATTGTTGCGGTATTTTGATTCGCGAATTTCGGGACATCCTGTATAATCGATGTATATATAAAATAAAATGTATAATATGAACAAAATGTGTGAGATACAATTCAATATGAATACTTTGAAAATTATTACTTTGCTTTTATATAAATAACACGCCTTTATGAAACGTAATTCTTTACTAATTAAACATTTTGCGGAATATTGCTTCTTTATCTGCTACTATATAATCGGCTTTCATTCATTTTGCAAACATGTTGTCATGCATAATATTTGCGCAATATCAAGCTATATCCATTACGCTTTATATGCTTTACGTTAACGAAACGAGCACATGAGCATTATTTATAATTGACATCGATACATTTGGTCTGCCAAAATGCTTAGCAAACGTATTATATTATTATTATTGACTGTTTATTCATGGTTTACTTATTCATACTCGTCGCATATTTTGATATATTGAAACGGAATCGGATTTTTTCACTACCATCAATCGCCTATTTTGCCTAAAATCACGAAATATAACATTTGTAATACATGATCTTTTCAATATTAATCGATGATTACTTCTATTTAAATTAATAGAAAAAAAAAACGGTTTCTATTTACCGTATAAAATTTTGCACGATTTCTTCTTTTAATTTTTTGTTAGAATAGTTCTTTCTGTTTGTCAGTATTTACATATATATCTGTCACTTTTATTCTTTCTTCGTCCAGTTGAAGCCGACAAGGATCCAATGCAATCTCTAATATGCGAAATTCCCAAAGAGGAGAAACTTTCGGCAGCAATTCCCGAGCAGAAAGTTCCCGCGTTATCTTCCGAGAAAACGATAGAAGCCGCCGCAAAAATATCCGACGAACCGGTACAATCCGAAGACATTTGTGCGAAACCAACAATTGAATCAAAGGATGCAAAATCGTGCGAAATCCGTACTGAAGTGCCTTTGCCGCAGCAGCCAGCAGAACTATTGCCCGCAAGAACAACCGCGGAACCGTGCGAGCTCCCAAGTCCGCAAACGCCGCAAGAAGTGGCACTTCAAAGCGCAAGCCTTCTCCTCGAAGCAAAAGAACCGAAGCAACAAATTGATTCGCAAACATCCCCCTTGATCTGCAAATTGCCTGTGCAAGAAACAACTGCGCTGGTTACGCAAATTAGTACCGAGTCAGCGCCTATTGAAGTTAAACCAGAAATCCCAGCTTCCACTCCTCAAGACGCAACGCAGCCTATAGCTCTGACTAGCGTAGACAGTCCGCAGATTGTTGCAACTTCTCCTGTAGCGAGCCAAGCGCCAGTAGAAGACACCGTGAAGTGTGTAATCGAATCCGCGCCTGACGTAACACAACCTCTTACGATAGATCCAGGCGAGCAGCACGCAGAGATGCTGTTGGCGGCTTCTGAGATCTCCACTGTGAGTCCTGTGCCTATTCAGGTGGCAGAATCAGTTCTGCAGGCTGAACCTAAGGAATCCGTATTGGGCGCAGCTGTAATCGTGAGCGATCAAGCGATTGCCTCGACGGTCACAGCTGTGCACGAGTCCAAGGATATCGCTTCTGCATCGATTCCGATGGAGCCTGTTCAGTTAAACGGATCGGCTTGTGAAATTGAGAGACGCGACATTTCCGGCCTATCAGAAAAAACGGGTGCTCCTTCTGAAGCGAAGGAACTAGCAAGCGATTTGGTTGTTAGGGATGTACCATCAGAGGCAGTACCGGCTACTGAAGAAAAGATATTAATCAGTAGCAGTGTGGGGCCTTTAGGAACAACACCTGTGGAAGAATTAACGGAACAGGTTGCAAAAATAAAAGTGGCAGAAGTGAAACCTCCAGAACAGAAGCTAGAAACAGAAGAAGTAAAACCTCCGGAACTGATTACCAAGACGAAAGCTGTGGAAGAGAAGCCTGTGGAGCAAGTTGCGAAAGCTGAGACAACGGAAGCGATCGTAAAACAAGCGGAAACAGTCGCACAAGCTGAAATAACAAAAGTATTGTCTATTGAACAAACAGAAGCAACGGAAGCAGCAACAGCGAGATCACCGAGTGAAGTTTTGGCATCGCCAATCGCTGAGCAAAGTCTACCGGCAGAAGAACCTATTGAAGCGAAACCGCCAAATGTTCCATCGACGCCGACGGTGACTGAGGCCTCACCACCCATCAGTCCGTCCGTGGAGAGTGTACAGGAGATGGAGGAGGCCGCAAAGAAGAGCCTGAAGAAATCCGATTCAACGGACGGCGCCGACAATGGGGAGGGCGCGGACAAGAAGGCAAAGAAGACGGTGAAGAAGGTGACGAAGAAACCGAAGGCAAAGCCTGAAGAGGCGGCATCCTCAACCGCGACGGAGAGCGCTGCTGCGGACAGCTCGCAGAGCAAGACGAAGAAGACCGTGAAGACAACGAAGAAGATCGGCGCGAAGAGCCTGGAGGCCGACACAAGCATACCGGAGACTCCACCGCCGCCAACGCCAACCGGTGCCGTCGGCGTCGACGCGCCAGTTCCGCCCAAGCGGAAGACGAAGAGCACGAACGCAAAAGGAACGACTGGTAAAAAGTTTGAGACGGAAGAGTAACTGGTTTCAGTCCAAAGTCAATTACGGTCTCAAACAGTTCAGGAGTCTAACATGGAAAAAACGATTTTGCTAAAGTATAAAATAAAAATTTAGATAGATACATATGAAAATAATTTATTAGACTATCAAAATAATTATGTAGAATGTCTAAGCTGGTATTGCTTAAATATTGATTCTAAACTTTTTTGCTTATTAGGTTGAACGTCCTAATTATTTGACTGTCCAACAAAATTATTTTCAGATCTGTCTGTAGCTAAATTTTTAAATACTTCAGCAAAATTTTTTATCTTTCCATGGAGAGACCGATTAAGAGGCGAAGACCCTCCAAATATTCGCGTTGAATATCAAAAATATATATTGAGGTCTTCAATCCTTTCGAGACCTCGCGTTCTTAGAAGATTAGTATTTTTGCGTACTCCTTTTTTACAGTTTTTCTTAAAAGATTCCTTGTAAAGTGTGATTAGCGATCTCTGCTAGCCACAAAACGTAGTAGACGCGAAGATTATCGCGACATAGTTTAAACACTGTCTCGAAAGGATTAAAGGACATGTTAGAAGATCACACTCGCTAGTCTGTTACGGTTTTTTCTTTTTTTTATACTTTTAATATATATCTCGCGAGAGTTTCTATATCGTTGAGCTTCGATACCATATTCGCCGCGGAGGTATCGAGCGA
This sequence comes from Acromyrmex echinatior, assembly GCF_000204515.1. The sequence goes on from NW_011627302.1 coordinate 65,710, forward strand.
TACTGAGAGTTTAATCGACGACGCCACAAATGAATCATATTTATACGAGCCGCGTTACTTTACTTGTCTCTTTTGTTTCTTTTTTCTCTCTTATTTTTAATTAACGATATACTCGCTTCTTCCCTAAGGTTTGTTCCTATTTATCTTGTTAGATTCTTTACTCGTGTAATTACCGTTTCCTCGAGCCAATGTTGCTCAAGAATCGCACATCCTGAAATGATGATGGGCCCATGTTTCACCCGAACAACGTGAGCTTGAGTGTCTTATTGCGAGCAATTATTTTATATTTGTTTATCCGCTTCAACGTCTGTTAGAGACGTTGTCACAAAAACGAAGATGGGAATCGCTAGCTGCGATTGATTCTGTTATAAAGCTTGGGAAAAAATGTTTCATATATAATTTTATAAATAATTTTTTATATATAATTATATAAAATTATACATAATTATATAAAAAATTGACATATTTTATATATACAATTATATATGATTACATATAAAATATGTCCATATACATATATAACATTTTTTCCTGGGGTACGTTGTTCCAGATTTAAAGCAAGAACATATAATAGAGAAAATATCAATCGACTGTTATATTGTTTATGGAAAATTACAATGTGCGCAGTATATATACATTATCAAGAACTTTTTATGATCGATACTTTGGCTGCTGTCCAACAAGAGACACAGATACAATGTAACACAATAAATCATTACATCCTGTTGTTTCCTGCAGATATTAAACAAAAATCAAATGGTTCATCATGTTACACTGGGTGCTTTTCATTTAATGACACAAATATTCTGTTTTAATTATTCGTGAATAATAAAATGATGTTTGTGTCGACTTGTATCACTAAATGGAAAGCGCTCATTTGTGTGCATTCTGTAGGTATTTAGTATTTTCCAGCAACGGAACATACGTTGTGTAACACAATAATACACAGTGCATCGACTTGTATCTGGAACGTTGCTTTTTTTATCTCATCGCTAGAGCATTTTAGCTGTGTGCGATCGTGTCGACTTGTGTCATAGGTGGAAAGAACAAGATCATACACTGTGTTACACAGTGATGTAAAGTCAGTAGACTCTGTCTATGTACGTTGCTGTAAAACACCCTTTGTCTATCATGTGATCTTGCGCTTACGCGAAGCGAATGCAGTGACAGAATCATATTGCAACATCTGTGCCGAGCAGCTTTTCGCACCGATGTCGTGAGATCAGCAACGAGAAAGACAGATCCATGTTTTATTTACATCATGTACACGTGTGGAAGTGTACACGACCACAATATGGAGTCATGCCATCGCGCGCACATCTGCATCGATCGATCGAGACGGTGCGATGGCTGAAAGGAAGGCCCATTTGTCTTATAGAATCAATTATTGTTATTTCATCAGGAAATGAGACAGCAATTCTAATTTATTATATTATACAACGAAAGCAATATAAGCAATACGACACTGCGATTAAGGCTACTGATATATTACGTGAGAAATCTGAGCGGCTCATCTTTTTATATACACGTATATTACATATTATATATTAAATTATATTTTTCAGTGTGTATTTTTACTCTGTCTCGTTGATATTTAAAAAAAAAGAATGTTCATCACTTCCACATGTATGTAAAAATAATAAATTTCTTATTCTAATTTAGATTTAAGCAGGTCAAGTGGTTCTTTCTAAGTATCATGAAGTACAATACTCTTGATCTTTTGAAAGAATCACGCAATTCGCTGCAATATACATAGTATAATGCAATGAAAGCTTTTTAATAATGATGAAAAAAAGCCTATGCCGATTCGTTCGCAGGAAATATTAAGTTGTACTCCAAAGACGCAGTGTAAGATTTGTAACAAGACTTATTGTCAATAAAACACGTGTCGTCAGTGAAAAATATATATTATTATTAAAAGACAGATTATTAATGAAAAGTTATATTAATAATGTATAACGCGTAATAACATCAGCTTCATTTTGTTATACACATAGAGAAGACGAAAAAAAGGCGCAATTAAATAGACGGATATTTCATTTCAAAAAATCAGGGAATTCGTATGCTTATTTATTATAATTTTTGAAAAGAAAAAAGATGCGCTGGTAAAAATTTTTTATATCATTTTTTGAAAATTTCTATGTAAAAAATTTTTGAATAATTTTATAACTTTTTATAAAGTTTATTATTGTCAAGGACACATCACTGCGATTCGCGTAGCAGAGAATCAGAGCGAAAAGAAAACGCACAGAGGAGTCCACTGCTGATTGCAGTATTATGTACGTGCATACATAAACAAAAGCCATCACCCTCTTCCGCGATCAAAACGAAACGATGACCAAGTGAGAAACTGATCTCTCACGGACATCACAAGACTTTAAAGCTTTCTATCCTTCGGTAATTCCACGTATTTACTTGCAATCGCTGCGCAAATACCGATTGTGATAATAATTGATGGTACTAACTAATATCTCCTCCATCATGGTGGTTTCCTCCACTATGGTGAAATAATGGGAGTGAATCATTTTTTTCTTTCCATCATGATGACGACCATGGCGACCATTAAATAAACGTGTTGCGAGATGTTGAGTGCATTTCGAGTTGTTTAGGCTAGACAGTCACATAAAAATTTTTGAACAGCAAAACTGTTGCGTTATGCTGAATGCAAAAAAATAGTCAATGTTACTGGTTGAATAAGGATAATGCCTATCGGGCACTTCCTGTCCAATGGCTCCTGGTAACTGAGATCTCAAACTGCTTTCAACATAGTAAGTCTGGTAAGTAGTATTTATTCTTAATGTTATGGACTAGAATGAAGAGTATTATTGAAAATGCTGAACTAGTATAGGACTAGACATTTATAATAGTAGGCAGTAAATATTATAACACAAGCAATAATATTATGTTTTATTAATTAGTGTTTACACTTTTAAATATTATATTATATTATATTATTATATAATATACTCATAAATTATGAAGTAAAGTAAGTTAATATATCTATATCTATTATATATTAATTAATTTGATTAATTTATTTAGATTTTTAGTTTATTTACTTTTTTTTTGGTAGACAATGGACATATCTCTCTTATGAATACTATCCAAGTCTGTTTTGTTTGTTTTTTCAGACTTTTTTTATGTTAAATTCGGCAAGAGCTGGCATACTACCACCAGACCTACTATGCTGAAATACAGTTTAGTATTATTTTGTATCTGAGTCTGTATATATTGAAACTATTAAAGATTTTGATGATTAAATCATCACCTGTTCTAATTTACCAGATTAGGGACAGGAAGAAACGCCTTCTTCACCAGTATCAGACTACCGATCCTCTACCTCTACAGAGGATCTGAAATACTTATCTATATTCTATTTTTATATAGAAATCATATTAAAAACAAGTACTTTCGAGAACTGAAGGATTATTTGCATTATTAATTTAATGTCCAAATTCGATGAAAATAAATTTGATAATAAATTCTATTTAAAGGCGAAGAATTAAAGTTATGCAAAATTGCTAAAATTTTAATAAAAATATAAATCAATTAACACATACGCGTAATTTTGACAATTAATTTAAATAATCGCTTAAATACAAAGTGATAGACATCATGTGGCTGATAATTGAACTGAATTGCCAGCGCTACTTACGTACTAAAATCACAGTATACATACACATACATAGGATATGTGATCATTTCATCCTTCTTGTCATTAAACATTAAACAAGGATGAGATGATATGATAATACATATGTTGCAAAGGTATAAATAGGTTTGAATGTAGTAATTTTACAATATTAAAATATTAATATACAATAAAATACGCAGAGATGAGTAATACACTTCCATATTACAAGTTTGACGGTAAATACTAAATAAGTACAATATTAACATTATGAAATATTTAATACATATATTACAATAGTAGACAAGATAGATACACTACACGAATCTGGATGCAATCGCTATTAATTTAGTATAATCTGCTCCTTTGCTGAGTCTTTTCTTTCATTTTCGTTCGGAGTATGTGTGAAATAGGCATCTTGTACCTAATTCTTGCACCTAAAGCTATCCTGTTGTCGTCTATGAGTATTAGATTATTGCTATCAAACTTTAAGGACCTGTTGTTGTTTTAATCCAATCAATATACCCCTTTTTCATTATAGCATATTTCTCTTATAGCAACTAAAATTCTATCACCTGAATAATATTTACGTATAGCAATGTTTAGATAAATTTCCTATAAAATGATAATATCTTTTATGTAGTCTTTCATTTATTGTCTTACCGATGTATCCTACTAATGTTTATTCAATTATACGAATTGGATGGAGCATTTCTATCTTTTTCAATTTAAAAGTAATAGGTTTTCCGTACCCCTCGTAAATCAATTCAAAATTCTGAATAGAAAATGTAGTTTGTCAGTCCAATTGAATCCAATTGAAAAGAAAAAATACATATTCAGATAGATAAAATTTCAACCTATTTTAATCCATCTTCATTTATTAGGATATACAGAAAAATATATAAATATATATCTTTCTCATATAAGACTTTAATATCCATAAACATAATATATATATACATATATACATTTAATAAATAGAATTGAGTGAAATCATATTGTTATAATATTTTGATTTGAAGAATATTATTATAGAACTTTATAAGTATATTTTTATATTTTTAACATGTATTTAAATGATCCACGAATTATAATTTATATTTTTGAAAGCAATTTAGGACATGATTTAGTACTGCGACAGAGAAACCAAAGAGACTATATCCTTTTTCCTATTACCATCAAAATTGCTCGTACATCCATTTCCGCCAAATATCCATACATTTTGACGTAATTCTCTGGCTGCATTCACTTTGCCTCACAGCATTTGTAAGCATCAATTGTCCTTGTTTAATATTTACTAAATAAGAAAGATGAAACGACGCTTAAAGCATTGTAAACGCCAAAGCGAACAGAGCTTTTACGTTATGATTTTATCGACAGGGTCAAAAAATGGATGTAGCCACGTAGTTCCCAAATCAAAAATAGCTGTATTGGCGACAGTGTTCGGATAATTTCGACGGTAACAGAAAAAAGATCGGCATGACCTCTCTCAGGTTTCTCTCTGCTCTGACTGTGACAGATACGCGATAGTTCGCAATAAGAGCGCATCATCTCCGGGGTGTTCACGCGGGTTGCGCGAGGATAGAATGCTCATTAAAAGTGTGCGTGTGCGTCGTGTGTGTACGCGTGAGAGAGAGAGAGAAAGAGAGAGAAAGAGAGAGGAGAGAAAAATAGGGAGAGAGCGAGCGGTGCGACAACCCGCCACTGTCCCCGGCGCCGGTGGGATGATCAAGGATATGGCGGACGATGAGGCCATACAGGCCACCAATGACGACGCCAGCGAGTGTAAGCGTTACGCGGTGCAACTTGGCTACTGGTGCGATCCGTTCATCAGCCTATTCGTCAAGCAGACCGCCCGGAAGGCGCCTGAGATCAATCGCGGTTACTACGCCAGAGTCAAGGGCATCGAGCTCTTCGTCGAGAATTTCCTCAAGGTGAGCGTTTGTTCCGTCGAGCGGATCTTTCATCCCTTCAATTTTTTCTTACTCCTCCTACCCTTTTTTTCGTATAAACATTCTTCCTTTCCCCCAAGGATGTGCGACGTGACTGTGACGCGCCGAAGGCAACGATCTCGTCATCGTTCGAACGCGACACTCCGCGAAAAGTCGCTCGTTCCTCTTGCTGCACCTTCTGCACTCTCCGCGTCTCTTCCCGCGTTTCATTGGAGTACGAATTGGACTTTACGTCCATTTTTTTCGCTCATATTTTCCACTTCCTATGTCCTTAATAAACATCCGTTTCTTTCTGAATTATGGAAAACCTAGAATGCATGAAATCTCTCATTGTGAACGTGGAAGGAGTAGGAAAGTGCAGATGGGAACGGCCCGCTCGCGGCAGGTCTAACCTAGAATGCGAATCGGAAATAATCGGGATGACGAGGAGAGAAAGAGAGAGAGCGGATGAGGAGGAGAGTGAGTGAATGCAAGGGGGTGAGGAGGGGGAATACAGCTGATCCGGGCAGGAACGTGTGCTGTGGTAGAAACCTTGACCCGCCGACGACCGAGGCCCTGTCCTAATTCCTGTGAGATTCCCCGCTTCTGTATCGTGATGACTAACCGATATATAGGTCAATGAAAAACGCGCGAAGCGGCGCGGCGCGTGCGGCTCTCGTGCCTCTTATTTTCTATACCTGGCACCGGCCGCATGCGGTTGCGGAATTCGCCCCGTAATAGCGGGACAAAAATATTCCATCCGGTCACGTATAAAACGGCCGCTGCGTTTTCCGCTTTTAAGTTAAACTTGGCTCGAGCGCTGCTAAACCGCTGTGATATATATGTGTATAATATATAGAGTCTTATGAGCATAAAAACGAAAAATCAATTATCTTCTGCAGTGGCAATAGAATGTAGCTTTAGCCTGTTAGGAAAATTAATGACAGCGTTTTACATGAAGTAAAATGGATCCTTTTTAATTTATTATGTATATTATACTTATGTATAAATATATATTATATTATTTATTTATTTATTGTACACATTGCAACTTGATTTTATTTGGAATTACAAACGTCTGCACTTATATGAATTTATTAATAATTTTTTCTAAATTAACTTAAGGGGCATTTATTTTTTAAAAATCTTATAGCTTTTTTTAGTAAAATTTATTGTAAATATTTTATTCCTGGCTTCAAAATAGGTTCTCTTTTCTTTAATTTATTATATTATTGTATACAAAATACAATAACCATTTTATTTGGGATTGCAAATCTGCACTTATATGAATTTATTAATAATTTTTTCTTAATTATAGGCGGAGACTTATTTTTAGTAAGATTTATAATTATTGTATTCCTTGTGTCAAAATGGGTTTTCTTTCTTTTTGAATATATATTATTGTATGCCAACGTTTTTGGAATTGTAACATCTGCACTTAACGTGAATTTACTCATTATTATTTTAAGTTTCTTAGATGATGGGGAGATCAGTTTTTTAATCTTCTTTAAGAAAAATTTTCTTTATTTTCTTTAAGAAAAATTTATTATAATTTATTCCTTGCCTCAAAATACATTGTTTCAGCGTTATTATAATGACTTCTCAATCTATAAAAATTAAATAAGAGATTAATCGAAAAGATGCATTCTTCACTTATTTACTTTTAATAAAAATATTACCAAAACATTAAAATTTTTCAATAGACGTGATTTTTAAATTTTTAAAAGAAGCGAAACTTCAATATTATTTTTTAATACATATGTATTGTTTAATATAATTTTAAAATAAAATATTCAAAGAATATTAATCTTATAATTGAAAGCTATTGGAAAAATGTTATTAAAATAATCTTGCTCTTTGTGTGTATTTATATAAAGTATAAGAAAGTGAAAGAAATTCTTTATAAATCAAAATTATCTTGCTTTGTGTATATTTATAAAACACAACAGAGTGAAAAGAACACTTTAATCGTACAATATATAAATTACACGTTATATATATATATATATATATATATATATATACATATAAGATTAAAAAGTAGTCATTGTATTTTTAATATTATCAGTCTCAAGGATGAATTTTTTATTTACGCAGCTTTCTGGCGGTAAAGGTCAGATCATAAACTTGGGTTCTGGTTTTGACACTCTTTATTGGAGACTCAGGGAGACAGGGAATAGTCCTGCGAATTTCGTGGAACTTGACTTTCCCAGCATAACTGCAAAAAAATGTTACCACATCAAGAAGCACAAGCAATTAATCGATATGCTAAACACCGAAGGTATTCTATTACTCGATCGTTATCTCGTCACTTTGGCGTACTCGCATTCTTTTTTTAATTACACTGACAACTGCGTACTTTTCAGACGGAGAAATCCGATTTTCGACCACAGACCTGCACGCCGCAAACTATCATCTGGTTGGTACAGATCTGCGACACATAGCGGAGCTAAATAACAAATTGGCCCAAGCCGAAGTCAATTTCAATTCACCTACTATGTTCCTCGCAGAATGTGTTCTAGTGTACGTAGACGCTAGCGCGACATCGTCACTATTGAAATGGCTAGCGGGCAAGTTTCCGAACAGTCTTTTCGTGAGCTACGAACAGGTCAACATGAAGGACAAATTCGGTCAGGTGATGTTATCGAACCTTCGCAGCCGTGGATGCTTATTGGCAGGTGTGGAGGATTGTGAATCGTTAGAGACTCAACAGAGACGGTAGGTACATTCTCATTAATTCGAACAATGTCAGGTTCAATAGAAAATTGAAAAACTTAGAATTTTAAGGGGGAAATTTTTCATTTTTTTTTTTATCTTTGAAAATCGAAAACTTTCGTGGAATTTTATCGGTATTTAGAGAAATTTTTAGAATTTTACTTTCAAATTTATATTCTGTCCTTTTTTGAAAACTTGTTTCTTTTATTATTTTTTCTTGATAATACAAAATGTCGTCAATCGGTTAGCAATAATATGGTATATACATGCGTGTATATTTACATTCATTATCTCGCGAGTTCAAGAAAATCAAAATAATATTAGAAGATATCACAACAGAAGAGAGTATACAACAGAATTGCAGAAGTAACTTACTGATATTGTAGTGAGCTTTCCCTATACTTACTCTATAAATTCACAACTTCAATTAAAGGATAGATATAATCTCCTGGAATCCCTGTCTTCTAATTTACAGTATGTAGTTTACATTATTTGCATTCCATTTAATTTCAAAGTCACATTAAACTATTGTCTAAACTTATTTGCAATTGTGAATGAAAATATTTTGAGAATCTTGGAAATCTCAGGGAATTGTTTTACAAAATTTCGGTAAACACTTTGGATTCGGTAGGTCGATAACTCGCAACTGTTGCAGATTTACCATAAACAATTGGGAAGGCACGAGCGCGTGGACGATGGTGGATGTTTATGATTCACTGCCTGTAATGGATCGTAGTCGAATCGAGCACATAGAGATGCTGGACGAACGAGAGCTCCTTACCCAGCTGCTCCAGCATTACTGCATCGCCGTTGCTTGGAACGGACAAACATTTAAAAATCTGTCTATAGCACAGGGTTAGGTGTCACCGCCTAACTCCTTCTCTCTGTGTCTCTTTTGCGAGTTACTCCAGGTAATGACATCATGTAATTGACGAGCTTTCGTAAGTTACGTAATACCTCCATCAACAGCAGGAGATTAATACGTTTCTCAGATTGCGCTTAAGTACATCTCGAGTTAGGGTTTAAGCACAAAAATGGTCGTAACTGAGTCGTGGAACGTAAGTTATAATTGTCGATTGATCAAAACATTGTACGTTGACTTACGACTATGACTTAAATTTCACGATTCAGTTGTGATCATTTTTGTACTGAGGCTCTTAATCAATGAATTGAAATAGTCTATGTTACGAAAAAATAGTGTCCTCTGATGCTTTTAATTTTTCGTCTATAGAAACATCTCGCCGTAATGATTTTTATATAACCTTTAAGTATAGTCGTTCTTCACTTCTAAGGGAAGGGTCAAATAGTGTACATGGATTTCATCGAACTTTAAATATTTTTTTAATAGTTTTGGTACTTACATTGTTAGAAATGTAACCACGAGCTATATATGTAAATGAAGCTCGTGATTATGAACGAAATTAAAAGTAATGAATAATTTAACTGAAAGTTACAGTAGTTACTTAAATATAATGAACTTGTATATTAAATTTATAAAATTTAATGTACTTTTCATAAAATTTTAAAAATTTTGAATGTGAAAAGTACATTAAAAATTCATAAATTTCCATGAAAAATGCATTAAATTTAATGTAATATTATAAAATTAAGTTCAATTTGTGTAACAACAAATTGTGAAAGTATTAAATTTTATGAAATTTTTAACAGTGTACCTTCGAAAATTTGGGAATTTTTAATTGTATTATCAAACAATATTATTCGTATGATTCGCAAGCGTTGAAATAATTATGAAATAATCATTTTTCTATTACGTGCATTGCCTAATCATTCACTTAAACGCACATTCTATAAAAATATACATACATAAAGAAAAGCGCACAAAAAACTTCCGATAAATTCTCGTAACTTGAATATCGTGTGGTGCCACTTGCTTATGAATTAATACTAAATATATTTAAAGTTAGGTAAAATTCATGTGTACATTACTTCTTCTCTTGTAAGTGCGTATTATACGCATCACGAGTTATTTAACGAGCGTTGCAAAGAGAGAAAGAGGGAGGTGCGATTGCGACGATCGAATCGCGCGAGATATGTTATGCGACTAGCTAATGAATGGCGGCCGAATAAGTTCTAACATTCTTTTGCAAACAATATTTCCAGTCATCCTAATTTACATGCGACATATCTGAATTATATGTAATGTATAACGATTCTACTCGCAAAAGATCGTTTCGCTCTTCATTACAGACTTATGTATAAAGCTTTACGGTCGTTATTATAATTATTATAGATCGCTATTGTTATATAAGGCCTGTTCTTTTTAGCTGAACTTCTTGCATAGTTTATCTTCCCTCCTTTTTTTTCACATTGGAGAGAAAAAGAGAAGAGATAAACTATGTAAGAAATTCAGCTAAAAAGAACAGTTATAGTCGTAGCCAAACGGTGCGACGCAATGCGCAGAGTAATTTATTATAATATCATTGAAATATCAATAACAATTCAACTTATTAAGTTTTTACCAGTTTGTTATATTCCAGTATTATAATTTTTTCGTTTTAATAAGTATAGTTATAGAACCCGCTTGCTGGATGCGAAAGATAATTTCATACATACAAGATCTGCAAAATCTGTTTTTTTAATGTTTTCTACGATTTCCGTGCATAAATAGGAAATGCGCTCTTGCTGTGCAGAAAAAGGTCTAATGAGAAAAAAAGTTTAGAAAGACGTAGTAGAAAGTACATCTAAAAAAGCGCAGATCTATATTTTTAATCTTTCATCGCAAAAAAAAATACAAAGCTATTTTTCTGAAAACATTCGTACATAGAAACTTTGATTCTTAACGTATTCCGATATTTAAGAAACTGAAAATTATTCCTTACACGCGTGCGACCCGGTCCTTGTGTGTGAGTGTGTATTATATGTTAGAGTTTACTGAATTATTGAGCCGTGATAAGGCGATTAATATTACGGTGCAAGCGCTATAAGCGGTCAGTTTCGTATAAGCGCGTATCTTGCGATCCGCGCGAAAAGAGAAATATTAGATTGTCAAAAAAGTTATAAATCAGCCTTCGGTTTTTACATATAAAGTTTTTATATATATTTATTATAGGTCTTTATTTATATGTTTATTATACTCTTAATTTAAATTTTATGGACTTTCTACAATAAATACAATTATCTAAGCTTTAAGTCTTAGACTGTAAGAAATTGATCAATGATAGTTATTCTTCTCAATTATTCAACTGTGATTGATAATTTTTTACGACTTAAGACGTAAGCTTAGACTTATTGTAGAAAATGACTTATGTAGAAAATACGATAATTATTTTTCAGAATAAAGAGTGTGTCATGTTCAAAAATCTTGTCACCAATCTTCCAGCTGCCATTTGGTACTATTAATCTAGATATTGAAGTCCTCACATCCAATATAGTTCTGCATTATTTGATCTGTTTCGCAAACATTTCTTACGAAGACAGCGACGTGTAACTTTTGAGCAAGTCGAGGCAATGAACTTGTCATGATTATGAATTGGCTATTAGCGAGTTATTGGACATGATGGTTTTTATTTTGAGAAATAATTGTAACTGCTTCGTAACAAATTTATACGTAAAAAAACCGCTTATTTAAAAACCGAATAGTGATTCAGAACTTTTTTGACAACCTAGTTTATATACATATATAATATATATATATATATATATATATAACGAATGATTACTTAAGATAATAAAAGCAAAAAATATATGCAACGAAAGTAAGACTTAAGTGATATTCTTGCGAAAGGATCGACATACGAGCAGATACCGCGCGTTTGCGAGCATCAGCCTGAAAAGGAATTGGCGACATGCGTTCGTTTAATTAATTTCATTCGTTCTCTCATAGAATATGAATTCATAATCTTTATTTGCGAATCAACTGCGAAATAAAAAAAAAGGGAACCGTGCCGATGTTCTTCGATATAAAATTCGACCATTTTTTACGTTACAACGAGGAAACGCTTATGCTAACACAGTATTCCGCTTCTTTTCAACACCAATAGGAAAAGTATGTTGCATAGCAACTTAAGCAGGTCATGTATCGATATACGTTAGTGAGGGATCGACAAAGATTTATTTTCATATTGAGGAATATCAGGGTGACGCATGTGTTTTCAGTCTAAGGATAATATGAGAAGATATAAACTTTTGAGACATTCGAATCATCCTTTTGTAGATACAAAGTGCATCTCGTTAAGATAGCTTAGACTTTACTGTCGCGAGGAGGTGAGACGTGATCGTCGAGATCGTTTATTCAGCATCAATAAAGGGGCATTGATCGCTTTTCTGGAATTTGACGGCCTACTACCGGATTGGAATAGTTTTGTAGTGGTGTTGTATCGGTGTACACACACACACACACACACACATGATTTCGGCGATTTCGCGTCAAACATGAACGACGGTAACTTCTCGGAGGCCTTGGTCTCGAAAAATATCATATACAAAAATACTAGAGAAATCTGTAATATATGTAAGACCTGTTGTGAGACGAACTTTGACCTAAGAAGAGTGGAGTCTCCTTTGTCTTCAAAGAAAATTAATCACGGAAGAGATCCAAATAAAGCATGGTAATTTGATCTACTCAAATAGATCGTAAATTCAAGTCAGAGAACACAAGAAGAAGAACTTCGACTTGATACGAAACTTATACAGGGAAAGAAAGAAACTTATACAGGGAAACTTATACAGGAATCAAACTAACGTATAAGAACGTATAAGTATTATAGTATTTTCATACATTTTTGTATGTGATATTTTTTTTAAATAGTTCCAGGTCTGCTAACGAGCGAGTTTCTGTAATCACGACATTTTATCTTGACATTTTTCGACTGTTTCTTTCCGATACTTTTAAGTGTTACGCGAACAACGGTAACTTATTAGATTTAAGAGACGATGAGAAAATGCAAGTGGATCTGCAGAAGGATGTACGAGTGATTCTTCGATCTCTTGCTCCCTTCGACGCGTAAAATTATCATACCTGGAGTAACGAACACGTATACAAAAAAAAAAGATAGTCAGATGTTCTATTTTTCTCAGAAGTTAAAAAATTGCAACCATTGTTATAATATCTATCAACGTTCGTAGGTAAAAACCTCCGCCTCTTCCTCCCTCACCCAACATGTCGCCTTTGCACGTAGAGGAATAATTGAGATCAATTTTTCGTGTTAGTTTCGTGTCATGTGTAAGTCACATTCGAAGTAAAATTTGCTGATTTATTCGAGCGTTCGTTCATGTGTTCAAGTCAGCTTCGAGTTTGAGAATCAAAGCTTTTTGTAATGCAAAACTCCCATGCATCTAGCGTATCTTTCGAAATATTGTCGTGAGAATTCGAGCAAAACACTGCCATCATGAAAATTTGAATGAGTCTCAAAGCTCATTGAAACTCAGTGAATTTGCAATTTTCACGTGCACCTTTTTAAGGCGAAAGAATAAAAAAGATTGCGACGAACCGTCGTTATTTTTTACAGTTTGTATAGCGAAATCTTTTTTGTGAATTTTTAGAAATGTAGATTAATTCTTGATCAGTCACGCGTTTAAGTTGAGTCATATTTTAATCTCACATTGTGATCATTAATTCTTATCATTTCTTTTCTACATTGTTAAATAAGCGAATTAATAATTCTACATTATTTAATTTCAATAGACAACGAATTTTTCACTTCGCCAGAATTATCGCCTAAAAGAAGCGCAAGTAGTTTATTTACAAGGGAACAAATCAAGTGTCCACAAGTGTTGATTAGTTACGAATTTTATGACATCGCATAGATAGAATTATCGTAATTCGCAATTAATTAAAAGTGAGCGAGTTCGTAAGAATAAAATGAGAGAAATGGAGAAAGTAATTTGATTCTCAAACTTGAGTAATGCGATAATGTTGTGCGGATGGTGCGCGCAGCTTCATATTTCTTCGTCGATTTCATTCTACATTACATTGATCTTATGTACGGATGTTGTACATCTTGAAAAAGAATAAGATATGAAATTCTATATATATGGACATTCAGTGTGCTTCCACTGTCATTATGAACTGATAAGGTACGATGGAAAAATTGTGCATCTTTATATTCGCATAATTGTGATATTGTTAAATTGTGCATTTATATAACGATTAGAAACAAAACGAGCGATCAGTTATTAATAATTGATTGTAGCTTCCTGTTTGATACATTTCTTTCACGTGTCCCGTGTTGAGGAGTTTCTTTAAGTGGGAAAAGAGAGCAGCTATGATAAATTAAAATATTTTTAAATATATAAAATAAGATATATATTATATCCCATTTAAAGTCTTTCATTTAATTTATTATGTAAAAGACGACTTAACATGGTGTGATTTATTAAAATTATTTTTATTATTTTAACGAAACTGATGGATATATAAAATGAATAAACAGCATCTAAGAAAAAATAACTTCAAATAGATTACATTATTTGTATAGCTATACATCTGGAATCGTCGTTCCGTGTAAAGAGGTATAAAGAGATATTAAAAATACATAATTTTCTATATATACTTTTAAATATACCTTATGCTTCACACCTTACTAAATTTAATTTTTGCATTGTTAATTGCTTATTTCGCACGCACTTTCCGCGGAAAATACATACAGTCGGTCATAAAGTTGCTTTGTATTTATATTAGATGTAGTAAAAAGAAATCCATTATTTTTCCAATAGATGGCTTTAGTAATCTGTATCACGCGTAGACGAGATACAGATTACTAAAGCAATCTATTGGAAAAATAATGGATTTCTTTTTACTACATCTAATACTATTATTTATACGTTTTTCTATAAATTATAAATTGAAATATAAGAATTCTCCTTTTTTTTTCTCCACTTTATATATTTTTCTATAAATTACGAAGTGGAAATATTATAAGAATTCTCTTCTTTTTCTCCTGTGGTAAACAATTCGATATCTCTAATGTGATAAAACTCGGATAAATTCAAGATTTCGTAAATTATGTCCCATAAAATACATAGATCGAGTTTTAAAAGCCCATTGGATTTAATTGTACGCACCCACCGACGTCGCATACATTTTTCGAAATTTTACTTAGGTTACTAAAGATATCTAATTGTTTGGCGGAACTGATTTGCTGTAGATTATTTGCAGCACGGTTTGATGCCTGTAACAATAAATAACGCATTAAGTAACTACGTTTAAGAATTGGAAAATAAATTGTATATTCACATTAGCAGGATCAAATAATATTTATATCTTAGAACAATATCTTAGAAAATAAGTTAATTATTCTTGATCAAAAATATATTTTTTATGATAGATCAACTTAGATACAGATACTTACCTGTATATTTATTCATTAATTTAAGAAATTATAAATGATTATAGTGAGTACTTGTTGATCTTACTAAGATTTTAATAAAGAATGATATAAATATATTCATACCTCCATGCACCAAGTTTGTGCCATTAACAATTCATGTTCTGCACTAGGCAGATTCTTGTTCAACGACATAGTTGCCCTGCTTAGAACAACCGCCATTGTATACGTATCAAAAGCGGCTTGTGCGATCCTATTGAGGATAAACTGTTCGTCTACAATGCCTCGTCCATATTTGATAAGAGAAGATTCTATAACTTGACCAAAGTTTTCCACGCTCTGCAATTATAATTTTTCAAAATGCAAATTTGTATTAGAATTCCATTTATATATTCAAATTATTATTCTCACCCTCGAGCAAAGCGCGGCGCTTTCCGCCAATTTTGGATGTACCAAATTCCCGAACGTAGGCAGCGATTTCAAACCGATTGCTCTAGTCGCACGTTTAGTGGCTTCCTCGACAATCAATCCTAAATTCGCAGAAGGATTCTTGAAAGCCTTCTGTAGCTCCTTCAAATGGCTTCCGGCGTACTGGATACCAGTAAGCGCCACGAACAAGCGTAAAATATCGTTCGTCCCTTCGAAAATTGGGAATATGCGTAAGTCGCGCATTACACGTTCTAGACCGGTCTCTTGCATGAAACCCATTCCTCCTAAGATCTGAATAGCTTCATTGCACACCCACCATGCGGAATCAGACCCGAAACACTACAATGGAAAAAAATGTAACTTTAATGTATAAATTAATAATAATTATATTTTCTCCATCAATATTTTTATCAAAGATAAAATGTTTGTATTGTCTCGATAATATTTTTGAGGCCACGAGTACTTTCTATACAGAAGTTATGTCGCGGATTATCTCTATATCCAGATTCATTAAAATATCAAGTCTGTATACTTATCTATAAAGATGTATCAGAATGTTACATAAGCAAATTATTCGAACAGAATTACTTTCGAAATAGCGGCTTCTAGATGATAGTCTTGGCTTCCGCAATCCATGTTACCAGGAATCATATACGCAAGGGATTGAGTGACGTAATGCAGTATAGACATGCGTCCTAATTTTTCTTGTATTGTACCATAATTATCCAATGTGCGACCGAATTGCAGGCGTTGCGTTGCATGATTCACGGCTTTGTTAATGCAGTAACGCATGGTACCAGATAGACAAGCAGCCATACCGAACCTCCCATTGTTTAGGATGTTCATGGCAACCTGAAATCAAATATAGTTTGAGCAGCATTCAAGTAAATAATTCGCGAAGTTTTATGCAAAAGAATTAGAAATTTTTATTAAATATAATATATTGTATTGCGTTATGTATTAGATACAAATAGATTTTGTATTAAACACATTTGTTGATTTAATTAACGATATTTATGATACTCAAAGACGAGAACGAAAGTTTTTTTATGAAATTTTATACCTTAAAACCTTCACCCTCCTTGCCGAGAACATTCTCTGCTGGGATCTTAACGTCCTCGAAGAAGAGCGCAGCCGTGTTGCTACACTTGATACCCATTTTTTTCTCAGGCGGTCCATTGGTGATACCACCGAATCCTTTCTCCACAACGAAAGCAGTTATTCTATCTTTCGTTTCGCCCGTTTTCGGATCCGTGATAGGCGTTTGAGCGAACACGGTCATGATTTCGGCAATGCCGCCATTCGAAATCCATATCTTGCTGCCGTTGAGAATATAGTGCGATCCGTCCGCGGATTTAATAGCACGCGAACGTATTGAATTGGCATCGGAACCGGAAGTCGGTTCCGTCAAACAGAAAGCGGCTAATTTGCCGTTGCTTACTTGAGGCAGGTACTTAGCTTTTTGTTCCGGTGTGCCGTACAATAGTATACCCTGAAAAACAACAAAATAAGACTTACTTCATATATATTAAGCAGGTAAAATAAAATCAAAGTCAATGAATGAGCATAAGAGATAAAATTAGTAAAGAAATGAAATGTTAAATTTATTCAAAAACAATAATGATATGATGAGACATTTCAGCATACTTAATTATCTCATATTCACTTATAATCATAACGAAATCGTTGAAACTCAAAAATTAGAATAAACTTATAATTAACTTATGATTCATTGGAATATTGACAAATCAATTAAAATGTTAAAAGATGTAATAATATTATCATGGATATCAACATTATTAAAAGAACCTTCAAAAATGAGTCGTGAGAAGTATAAAAAAATAAAGTCGTGAGAAGTTTTACCTTGAATCCAATACTCTGATGCGCACCCAGTGTGATACCGATGCCCAAATCGTGATAACCGCATATCTCAATTATTCGCGTGTACTGGGTATTCGTTAATCCTAATCCACCAAATTCCGTGGGAACTTGCAGAGAGAACGCTCCCATATCCCAGAGAGCAGCTGTCGTTTTCTCATCCACGTACGCATTCTGATCATTTTTAACCGGATCGTTTACTTCCTAAAAGAGAAAAGAAAGTATGTTTAATAAAAGTTAGCCTTGTACTTCGGTTATGTTGTAGGTATGTCTTTAAGGTACTTACCTCGTAAAACTTTTCCACGGGATCAATCAGCATTCTTAACGTTTCAGTTTGGTCCTGAGTCATGGGTTCAGGGAATGGGCACACTTGGTTTAACTGCAATTGGCTACGGAAGAGATTCATGGTAAAAGATTGAGACTCCTTCGTGGCGGCATTTTCTCGTGACTTGTCTTCCTTGATCTTCACTGCCGCTTGGGTAGCCAAACATCTGTGTAGAATTTCAGTAATTATCAATGTCCATAATTAAAATAAAAATAGGCGAGTGATAAACGAGCGAAATTTTAAATGATTACATTCTCAATTTATATTTTTAATTATATTTTATATTATTTATATTCTCTAACTATTTTAATTGTAAATACTTTTGAATGTCTTGAGATACTTATTTATAATGACAGGTAAGGGAGAAGAACGGTAAGGGAAATTTAATGACGAATTTATTTAAACATTCCCTAGCGAAAATTTTTCTCATAATTTTTATATGAATTGGAATATTTTTCAGAAATACTTAGAAAAATTCGGAAAGTTTACATCTTCTTTCAGAATTTTTCATACAAGTGAATTCTGAAATATTCTGAAATTTCTCATCCCATCATTTTTAAAAAATATTTTTAATTTTTTAGATTTTATATTTCATCAGAAATTATACTTACAAAAAATCTTAGAAATCTTACAATATTTTATAATTAACATATATGAAAAATTCTGAGAAAAGATGTAGATTTTCTAAGAAATGTTCCAATTCGTATAAAAAAATGTGAGAAAGTTATATAGAAAAAATTATATAGCTAAAATTATATAGAAAATTTGAAAAATTATATAGAAATTCTAAAAAATTATATGAAAAATTCTAAGAAAAATTTTCACCAAGGTATTCACCAGGTTGTATTCAAACACTATTGAAGGTGACCTAATAATGATTGAAATGTCTAGACTTTATTACATTTTGTTATGAATAAACAACCTTAAGATATTCGCCATAAGAATCAGCGTTGGCTTGCATGTATATTTCTATATTGGATTGATTTACTCTAGAAGCCATTACTGGTTGTATTAATATGATTAAAATTAAAATAAACATAAATAAATAAAAATAAACATAAAATTAAATTAAAATTACATATCAATCAAAATTCTGATAATCTCAACTAAAATTATAATAGATTCAACCAGAAAGTTCTAATTTGTCCATTTTCAATCAGAATTCCAATTAATGTAATCAGATTCTTTTTCCAGTGTATGATAATATACTGGCTAGAATGAGCAATATATTTCAATCTCCCATTTTTAGACGGTTAGAATCTGTGAACTTAGAACCTGATGAGTAACACACGGATCAAATATTTAAATAACTTCTTGTTGATATCTATAGATTTATAGATAAACATAGAGAACGTAATACTTAGTGTTTACGTATGCATATGTATGAATATGTATGAATATATGTTTGACAAGCAATTTACAGAGCACAGTCCAAAGTCCATATAATGTTAGACATACACGCTTAAAACTAAAAATATCAACACGGCATTACAAATTGATGTACACATAAATTAATCTTTAATCAATCATTCGTGATCGAAGCTAAATATCACGCTAATATTATGCAAATTTTTTAAATTGCTATCCAATTAAGTTAAAAATCGAGTTTTTATTTATTTACATAAACATGTTGCACACAAACATGTTGCATTGCATGCGAATCAAATTCGATTAGCAATTTAAATGTATTCAGTCAGAAGATAAATATGATTTTTTAATTGGAAGTTTGCTCCGATTGGCAACAGGTTGCTCGAGTCAAATGAATAACATTTTACCTGGACGTGATGTTGAATCCCAAGGACGCCTTAATGGCTTTATTGATATTTAGGGCAGATGAAAAAATCTTAGCGATGCGAAGCATTATATAACGTATTTATCACTACTAATAAACCGAATAAAGATTAAAAATGGAAAGACAATTATTGTTACGCTTTAAGATGTACAGTGTAAACTACTCCGAAACGCTAACTCCGCCGTTTGTTATGCGACTGAATCATGGTGGAGGGGGTTTTCTTGCGCAAGAAAAGATTTCCTGGGTTGGATTAATGACGTATGCTCTTCTAACGGGCCCGTACTTTCATTTAAGCTGACAAAGCGGCTAGTCTGCTTGCTGAGCAAATTAATATAATTGATTATTATTTATAGATCCAACCAATCGTATTCAATCGCTCGATAATGCCTAACCGCTTTATCATCTTGAACTCGTCCAATGATTCATTTATATGACAAGTTTAGTAACATCCATATGAAATTATAGCTATATTCCTCTGAAGAATGGAGTAATTGTGATTGACCAGTTTCGTAACTATGAATGTTAAAAAAGTGCCTTCCAACAGGAGACATAAACGTTGTTAAGAGATTTGTCGCGTCGCATATTCCAACATGCTCCAACATGCTCCTGCCATAGTTCTACTCACTCTAATGAGTGCATTGGAGTGAGTAGGAATTATAAATATAACCTAAAATGTGACAGCTCTGGAACACTATATTAGACTAAGAAATGGTAAAGATCTCAATTTCGAAATTTTTTGGCGTTCTCAATAGACTCTATCTCACAGACACATATTAATGCGTATATTTTAATCCTAGAAAAGGATTTTCGAATCGGTAAAAGAGAAAAAAGTAATTGTTATATAAAAATTATATTATATTTAATCGATAATACAGCGATTTCAGAATTAGGATTCTTTACTAAGAGAGGTTACTTTATTAAGAGAGGTATGGAATTATGATCGATGGAATTATTATATAACATCCTATAAAAATTTAATTCTTATATATATACTTTTTGTATTATTATTATTATTAATATATGATTACATTTTTTATTAAATACATTAATTATTATTATTGGGTACAAAAAAATATTATAGAATAGGAATACGTATTTTTTTGAATCGTATATACAGCAAGTATAAAGAAATAAATGAAATTCCTACATTTTATAGAGAGTATACCACTCTTGAGTATATCGAGTAGATAGATCTATGGACGAACATTGATCAGCTGTGATCGAAACATATCAGGTGATATGAAGTGATATCAGTTTATCAGATAGGAATCGGATAAAAAATTTAGTGATGATAAGATCGTGATATAAAGAGCTGTGAATAATCTCAGGCACGGTTGAAACGGCACCTGAAACTCCGAATGACTTAAATATCTCATAATTATGGGTTGAATGGTGAAAAGTAAACGTAAATTAGAAGTAGGTGAAAATACGTGAACATGTGTGATACAATTAGGTTAGGTTATATAATATAATCAAAGATTTATACTGTTATCCTTTATTATTGATCAGACAAAAATATGAGAATAGATATATTTATATAGAGACATAAATTTATGTACATTAAAATTGTACACTAATATAAAAGTACATAATATATATAAATAATAAATTACACATATAATACACATATTTATAATGTATATAAATATGGATAATAATATATAAATAATAAGAATTAGATACAGATTTAAACAGCTGACTGAAATGTTATATAATTTATGCCTCTGGCATAAATTTTAAAGATAAAGACGAGTGTTCTAGACATCAATGATAATTCATATTTGCTTCTTTCAGAGAATAAAATGAAGAATCTCAAAATGCAACACCTACGAATATCATTGGATGGAGATAAAATATATTTAGAATTAGAACAATTGAGTATTTTTTGTCTCGGATGTATCTATTGTTCCTAAAAATTAGTCTAATATGAGTAACGTGACGTCGGAGAAGATTCCATTGCATTCGGTCTTGAGACTCAATAATAGTGATGTTAAAGAATTTTTTTGTGGTTGGGGCGCTGCTGTCATCAATGTCTCTGTCACTTATCCAATTAATAAAATCACATTTAGACAGGTATTTGCATTGTGTAAATAGAATCCCACATAAAATCTAAATATCATAACAGTATCATAAAGGCATAATTGTGATCGGATTTATTATTTATAAATTCACTTAAATGATAAAATTATAAAGTCTGTTTTCTAGTTCTGTACTGGATCTTTCTTTTTTACTTTCACTAAATATCAAACATATCTATTTCACTTTAAGTTCTAAAAATCTTACTTTCTGTATACTAGTTCAGCTAGAGAAAACAAACCTATGATAAAGTCCTATGGATTATCATTAGGTTTTTCATTTATTGTTGCATTGGACTGAACTTCTTGTCAAATATCAAACATATACCTATTTCATTGTTAATGCAAAGAGCTCTTTAAAGTCAGTTACAAAAACAGCTTAATACGACTGTATATTCTAGCTGGGATTAACAAATACTGCTGTAATTTTCAAATATCAATATAAACATTATTTGTGTTACAATATTCAGATTTTGGAAGGCGTACCTGTGGATGCCGCGATCGGGCAGATGTCACAAGAGGGAATACGTTTGCTGTATCGTGGAATTTTGCCACCTCTATGTCAAAAGACTTTGTCCCTCAGTTTGATGTTCAGCATATATGAAGGATGCAAGCAGAGGCTTTGTCTGTTAACTGCAAACGATGTGCTGTCTAAAATATTAGCGGCGAATGTAGCCGGTACTGTGGAAGCTCTCTTCATGCCGTTTGAAAGAGTACAAACATTGTTACAGGATTGGCGATATCACAAAAAGTTCAAGAATACCTCCCACGCATTCAGGTATCTGTTGTCAAATCACGGAGTGACTGAGTGTTATCGCGGTATGGTTCCTATCATATACAGAAACGGCTTATCCAATCTGATGTTCTTCACGTTGCGGGATCAGTCGAAGATACTGCTAGGCGAGAAAGAATCGCTGCTAACGAACTTTATCAGTGGCGCCCTGATCGGCGGCTTCACCAGCACAGTGTTTTATCCAATAAATGTAATCAAGATACACATGCAGTCGAAGATCGGCGGCGACTATGAGAAATTTCTAGCTGTAACTCGCGAGATCTACATCTCCAGGAATCGAAGCTTAACTTCTTTCTACAAAGGCGTACACTTAAACTACATGAGGTCCTTTATTAGTTGGGGAGTGATTAATGCGTCGCACGACTTCTTAAAGAAGATTATTTTCTAGATCATTTAGTATGAGAAAAAATTTTTAAATTTATTTATAGAAGACACATTTCATGCCCTACTATTTTGGGTGATAATAGAAAATTGTAGGATCTATTTATGAATGTAGAAACTTTGTGTAATGTTTTAACGAATATTTGGAGATACGTTTGTTGACTTGTTCTTTTTTTTTTAATGAACAAGAATAATCAAGGATAAATTTGAAATAATACAATATTAAGTTTTTTCATTGTTTATGAAGATTGTATAATTTTAGATGTACATAAGTATAATTAATATTTCATGAAAGTCTGATAATTTGCTATCCTATCTTGGATTTGAAAGTTTATGCATATGAATGTATTAACTTTTTAAACATGTAATTTATGAGGCAGAGAAAATTATTAAATGAATAAATTTAGATATATAGTTTGTCTTTAGTCATGGGTGCTGTCGTAATTAATTACATATTTTAATTATCTATATTTATTCCATAAATTATATATAATTAAATTATGTAGAAATACTCTTTGAAAATTTTTTTAAATTCAGAATATCTAAAAGCGTGTTTTGCGATTAAGTGTCGCAATTTATAATAATATATGATATAATATTTTGTCATAAAATAATTAAAAAAGACAAAATATTTGATATTATTATAAACTATTTATATGTGATATTATATTATGTAAAAATATATTGAAAACTTTTTTTCTTACACATAATAATAAATAAGTAAAGATGAAAAGGAAAAAGAAATTATATGTATACATAATTCATATTATGTATATTTTATTGAAATATATGTGTACATGTAGTTTATTATTTAAATACATTGTTATTTTTTTATATATTATTTTTGTATTATATATATAGTGACAATACTTTTATTTTGAAATGTATATGTGGAGGCAGTCTCTGTTTGAGACGTAGGTACAATTCAATCGATATATATATAATAAGCAAAACAATAAGTTATTAATTAATTAGTATCATTTAAATGAATTTATACGAAGTAGAAATAGATGTCGAATACATATTGGAACATTTATCTATTGGATGTTAATATTGTATATAAAACATGTGCAAATATCAAATTAATGCTAAAGACAATATAATTTTAGTATCAGTATAGTGTTGTATTTATTGTATTCTATATAGGGTTACAGTGTTGTATTTTATACAGAGCGACCCATAAGTACAATTCAGGGCATTATGAATTAGATAAACATTTTGGGAAAATTTCTTAACTGGATAAAAATGTTTAATTTTGTTGAGAATAATGATGGACACGTTGAGTAGATTATGCAAATAAAAGTTTTTGTTTTACCTTGTTAATTTTTTTCTCTACATTGCAACTTGTGGATGATTGGCTCGCCGATATACTCAAGTGTCTTTAAAATTCCCGCCGTAATATACTGCTGGGACTCCAGTCAGGGCCAGCTCATTAAAGGCCAGATCCGAGGTTCGATTTTTCCCACTGCAATAGAACTGTTTCCAAGTAGAACAAATCGAAATGATCATTAAATCATTTTTCAATAATTGATTTTATTGCCATTTTGACGTTATCGTGATTTGTTCTGCTTGAGTTTTTCTCGCTTTCATCAAATATCTATCTCACTTTAAGTTTCAAAAATGTATACTAGTTTAGCTACAGAAAACACAGATCTCTGGTCCCTTCAGAACACTTGGAATTAGGACAGTATTCACAGTCCAATCTCATATTCAAGATTGTATTAAAGATTACTATAATTTTGAAACAGGTACTTTATTCGATTAAACTAGATTATAGATTTTTAATCTAAAACTAGACTTAAGATCTTAAATTAAAGATAAGATTATGAATAATTTCCAACCTTTTTTTTCATCTCAGGATGATTTGAACCGACTTAATCGACGATTGATTCAACCGATAGAATTGCCTGAGGCAAAATTTCTGACTATATAATTCATCATCTGGTTAATCCATTATTTCATGTATTAAACGAACGTTCTAATAATTTTATTAACGTTAACGAAATATATAATACAGGGCTTTAACGACTCGATAAATTAATCGTCGATTGAGTTAGCCGGAGTTCGATCAAAATCGCCTGCGCACGAATTTAATTTCTATCTAAAAAAAAAAAAAAAACCGGAGGCTCCTATTTAAATAGAAGTTACGCATCCCAAGGTATACAAATTGAAGCATTGCATAGAGGACCATACATAATAGAACGTGTTCGTAATTAAAAACCAAGTTATCTCGCGAAATTTAATTGTCCCGAAATATCCTTCTGCGCACGCGGTCTGGACCTCAAGGGCTGCTTTGGCGGCGGGGAGGAGGGGGCGGGAGTGTTGCCGTGATCCCTCGCGTGATCCGCGCCTGAGCGAGCGCCGCTTATGCGCGGTGCCCCGCGTAAATCGATGCGCGTCGCGGACTTTTGGCCAGCCAGCCAGCCAGCCAGTCCGCGCGATAAGTGTGTGCGCCGGTCGACACTGGTCGACACTCGCATCCGCAATATCCGCATGCCTATCTGGCTCCATGTCTGCTGATGCCCGCTGAGCTCCTAGGAGACATCTCGTCGCGTCTTCTCCAGGGATCCCAGGTCGCACGCTCCCGTCGTCAAGGCCCAGCCGACCGCGTCGCTTAGGTAGGATGATTGCGAAACGTTCGAAGGGCAGAGCCGATGGTCTTTCACTCTGTCCCGCGGTCACCGGGACCAGTTGACTCCGCTTATGTCGTTTTCGACGTCGTCGTCGTCGGGACGACGAGTCGCTTGTCTCGAGTCCGGTCGAGGCAAGTCGGGGGATCGAAACCGGCGTTTCCGATTCCGGTGAGTTTAGTAGGACACGCGAGAAACGATCCTGACGGAGCACCGGCATTCCGGAACGGGTCTTCTCGAGGACGACGTAGAGGACGACGTAGAGGAGCGTGAATTATTTTTTGAAAATTTCCGACGAAATCTGCTGAGAGTGTTTTATATACTCGGACTGACTTGACTTGACTTAGCGTTTTTATTTCCCTGCGGCTATCCTGCGGAAGGAATATTTCGTCTATTATACTGGCCGTTTCGCTTTCGTGAGCTCGGCAAGTTGCCAATCGAGGAAGAAGAAGATAGAGAAGTGCGAAAAGCGTCCACGGAAGATGTAAATCTTATCGCGAATAGAGCAGCGATCATGTAACTTTTCGTAGCGAAAAGCGTAGCTTCCCAGCAAACAGGTTGACATTATTCCTCATTTTATATTTTAATATCATTTTGACATCGATATAACATAAAAAAATGATCTTTTAGTAATCACTTTAGTAATCATTTTGACTTGAGAATAAGTTTCTGCTTGAGCATAAGTTTTAAGCAAACAAGCTGACGTTATTTGTCGCGACTTTTAGTAATCATTTTGACGTTAAAGACGTCAACATGACGTCATGTTCATCTTTAACGGCTCCAAAATGATTACTAAAAGTCGCGCTTAATTCGATCATTTACGATTCATTTTAATTATCATTTTGACGTCATCGTGATTTATTTTGCTTAGGTTGTGTCCACGATGCTATCCTCAAACATCACACTTCATCCGGAACATTTTAGGAACGTTTTCTGAATGTCTTTAGGACGTCTCGTAAAAGTCTGTGCTGTATGAATAGAAATCGCTTCGAGATCTCGGACGGAGACAGAATTAATCAGTTGATTGAACCGTTCAAATACAATTTATTAATTCTTTTTCCATCTGAGACTTCGTAATGATTTCTAGCATCGTGAACGAAAAGCTTAAGAAACGAGATTTCATCGGAGATTTCGAAGATCAGTTCACAGAACACGACGCCGTAGGCTGCGAAAGATGCGGTTCCTGCGCGAACAGAAAAGCAATCATGTAACTTTTATCTTGGTGCAGAAACGTGAAAGTCAAAAGTTTCTTCATTATCCCCCCTCCTCTCCTCCCCCGTACAAATCTTCGAAGGATGTGCTGAAGATATCCGGAAGACGTCTCTACATTAAGGATGTTTCTAGAATGTCCTCGGATGTAAGGCCTGTTTTTTTTTCATACTCCAACACTGAACTTGCATTATGCTGTGAAAAGAAAAAGAAGAAGAATGAATCACGTAAGAAGTCCTGGGATATGGCCTATCGTCTGCTGTGGCCTTCGATAATAACAATTTTCATTTTTCCGCTTCAGGAAAAAAGTTACATGATTATTATTACTCAGGCAACGTGGTTCATCCAAATTCTCGGGAAGACCACTCTAATTTCAGAAAAATCGGCACGACTGAGGGAAACCTCCGGAATGATTATCGCGGTCGCGAAGACCGGAAACATGCCGGTATCAATCCCTCTGAACTCTGTGACCCCTTCAGCACTAAAATTATCTAATTCCGTACAATTTATTTCTTGTGTAGGAAGCTAGCGTGCCATGAAGGCTCGTCGTCGTCGCCGTCGAGAGGAATGACTCGCCGCTAGGAAGTCGTGATAACTACTGTATAGTGCCTGCTGATGTTAGCGGTGACCACCGCGAGCCTCGTCGCCGAGGCCAACTGGAGCAGTAGAAGGAATCCTCGAGGATAGGGTGCAGTCACCTCACTGATCGCGCGCGAGAATAATGAGAATCAACGCGACGAAGATGAGCACTCCGATTGAGGAGAAGATTGATCAGAAGCTGAAGGTACGGACTTATACTTGAAGGATTAGAGGAGCCGGGATTAAGTAGCGACATCGTTCTTCATCTCTTCATCTTTCTCCCTTTCTCCCATCACACTCCCTATCTCTCTCTCTCTCTCTCTCTCTCTCTCTCTCTCTCTCTCTCTCTCTCTCTCTCTTTCTTCTCGTTGTCCGCTGATCTTCGGTGATCAATAATGTATCCGCATTCGTATTTGCACTTGGCCGCGTGCTTCGGATGCAGCACGCGTGCATTAATCCTCGATCGGGGAAACGTCTCGAGGAAGTGCTGCTCGCTATGCGGCACAGATGTGCGGCCGGATATTCCTGGATGCCCCCTCGTGTATTCAACGTATCGAACACTTCGTGTCTCAGGGGCGAAATGAATCGAAGCTTCGAATCGGAATTAACTTGACAACTCTACTCCCGAAGGATCGATTCAAGATCCTTCGATCGATAACACTTCTATTCGGTTGAAACCGAATGGGGTTCGTCTAATTTCTATCTTCACCTTCCGTTCCCTTGGTATTAAGACTCGATATTAAATTCGACGCTGTTATTTCTTTAACTCTCTAGAGTTGAAGATGCGTCTATTGAACTCGCTCGATTATAAGTCTTTTTATCAAAATGTGAAGCAATACAATTTTTATGTTACATTTATTAATTTTATTCTTATTAAATTCTTATTAAAATGTATGTTTCTAACAAATTCGATTGGATGTATACTTCAGTGCACATTGAATACACATTAAAGCCATCATCCACAATTTGAAAAATGTGGATTTGATATATCTAAATATAGAAATGAATCAAACTGCAAAATCCTCAATCACTTTATTGTGCCGTTAGGTAAAATTTGTATTTTATAAACTGAAATATTTGCATTTCACTTCTACAATACATTCAGATTAAATCAGTATACGGCTTTTAATATGCACTAGTGCGCATAGTGGGTATGGATCCGTTATTGATATTTTTTCTTTTTTTTATTACGAAGTGTACCGTTTTGGTTTCTTGAAATTGATTAGAGCCTTATTTATTAATTACTTTAGAAATTATTTTATAAATATATATATGAGTCTTACAGATCCAGCATCACACGGAACTTTTTGCTGAAGTATTTAAAAATTTAGTTAAATACATGTCTGCAGAAAATAATTTTGTTGAACCATTAAAATAATAACCTAGGAAACTCAAGCGTGAGTAATGCTGCAAAAAGTTTCGTCATTCTAGCAACCAGCGTCCTACATAATTAGTTTGATGGTTTAACAAAATTGTTTTCAGATGTATCTGTGTATCTAGTTAAATTTTTATTTTAATAAAACTATCCTTTCTGTGCAACAACTGTGTTACAGATTATGACCTCAACGCCGGAGAGTTAATATGAATTTTTTTATAATATATTTCTTTATAATATGATTAGGAATGCACCGGATATCAAGAAAGTATCCAGTATTACTTTTTTACTATCCGATCGGATAGCTAGATATCATTATCCGGGAATATATCCAGTTAAAATTTGATATCATTAAATTATTGATTTTTTTCTTATACAAATGTTCTAGGAATAAATATATTCATTGTTGCAAACTTACAATCTTTACCTCTATAGGCCTTTTTTTTTAGAAGACATTCTCGAAATCCGGTCGGATATTCGGAAAATATTAGATATCCGTCTCGAAGAAATTGCCTTCTCGGATATCCGATCGGATATCGGATATCCGATATTATATTCTGTCCGGATATTTGATATCCGGTATCCTGTAATTTTACAATCCGGTGCATCCCTAAATATGATATTGTGTTAACAATGACGTCGTTAATTTTTCCTGTTTTCACGTTTTAAATTTGAGAAAATTTAAAACGTAATATAGTACTATTTGCAGAAGTGTTAATTTCATTTTATCTCGCTCGTTTCTGCCTAGCGTTTTCGGTTTCGTTTATCCACGTTTTCATTCAACGTTAATGTACATCGCAGTCACGGTGGCATTTGCCGCTACATGCTATGTATGCGAACGAGGGCCTGGGTGTTTTTGCATACGATAAAAGCGGATGAAAGGTCAAAAGAGCTGTGTATGCGACCGTGGTGCAATTTAGCCGGGTCGCGTTGCACGTAACTTTGCGACGGTCTCATTACCGTCGTTCTCCAGGCGCAGATACACACACAGTACGTATGTACTGATGAAGTAATATCATTGGAATTTCCCATAATTAGGTGGACATTTTTAATCCCGTCAATCGTGCGTGTATAGAGATAATTTGAACGGTGCGAGAAGGCGAGCCAGTTTAATTTGCTCATCTTCCAAAATGAAGCATGTGATGACACGTAACAAATTCACTTTTAAAAACGAATTCTTCTTTATTACATAAGTTAACTGTTATTTCATTTTATATGCGCATAAAAAAACATTCTTTTGTAATTCGAAATGCAAATAAATGAATGGATTTTAACATTTCATCGTATTTTTAGACATTAATCGGATAAGAGGATGCGGACACGCACAACCGAGAGTGTTGTACTTCGGACTTGTGAAAATTTTATGGACCAGTATTATCTCGTCAGTCGTCGTCGGTTGACGCATCTCGCTAATCGCTCCCGTCGCGCGCACGTTCCGTTGTCATCCCGATGAAATTCCTGACGCTACAGGTGCACGAAATGTTTTCCGATCGCACGACATTAACGTTGTTAATCTCCCGTGAAGGACAGATGGCTTGCCGGAAAATAATGAGGGAGATCTCGCTGCGTCTCCCTTCTCTACGGTCTCTTATGCGGAATCAATCGTGGTCTCATCAATTTCCTTCTAAATTGTAGTATTTATACGATATAGATGTAGCGATAGACTGTAGAATTGACGCCGACCAATATTGGTAGAATCGATCCGTGGCCCATTCTCATAAACGTCGGTTAAAGATAAGTTTAGGTTTCTACATTCTCTTCTAAGAATTCTTTGTTTTTGTAGTTGGATAATTTATGTTAAATTTGACACATTTCACGTATCCCAAACGGTCCATTTAAATTTTTGTATTAATTTAACACAAGATGATAAATAACACAAATATTATGTAAAAAATTAACACACAAAATTTAATACTGACATAGTTTACAAGCAAATTGTGGAAGCGTACTTCAGTTAAAATTAATATTTATAATATATTTAAAACATATTTTATTAATTTATTTTAGAATTTACTAATTTTTAAAATTCGTTATTTTTATATTAATTGTTTACTTATAAATTGTGTTATTTTAACACTTAGAAATGTTGAAAATTAATATAATACAAAACGTTTCCGTAACATAAAATCACATTATGTTAAATTAATACTCGGATATTAAAATTCAACGCAATTTTAATAAGTCGATTTTAACACGAATACAAAGTTTTTAATTGTATTCATTAGATTGCATTAAAATTCTTTCTTTTATGCGGCTCCAAACTCTAAATATATATTTATTTTATTTTAAGTACAACGAGTGTATATTAGTTAATTCACAAAGAATAGACTTTAAATGTATATAAATGTAAAGCTGGAAGGAAAATTGGGATAAATCAGCTTAAATCTTTACTAACTTTAACGAACGCTCGTACGGGAATTGGCCCCTATGCGTTGAAATTGGCTCTCCGGACGCTTTAATACCGCTGGATTCTACACGCCGGGGTTTATAGCCTGGAAAACCCCGAATATAGCGTTTAATTGATGTCTTCGCAGAAGCGAGCCTTATCGTTCGCTTTGATAAACGTTCCCGCATACCGCAAATTGGCAGTTCGGTGTCTGCCGTCCAACACGACTCCGTGGAAAAGATCGATATCTCCTCTTGCCGCCGGTACGAGCAACGCTTAATCACTTTTACATTAATAACGGAGTAATGTCGTATCGTACTTCTGAATTATAAATTGATACATCCAAAGATATAACGTAATGCCGTGGAGTTTCGTTTTTATCTTCTTGAAAATATTGCGATTTTGTCATCCATAAATGTTTTATATAAGAGTGAGAATAGTTTGGCAAGTTGTAGCAAAGTTCTGTATTCTGTACATTCTATAACGATCAAGTGTTTCATGTTCATTTTGTCTTATGAAAAAGAGAAGAATACTAATGGCACGAACGTCGATCATTTTTGCGCTGCGTATTTTTGGTCATTACAGAAAAGCCTGTCATAACGAGAGGAATGCAAAACCCAATAATACTCAACGCGATGTAAATTTACAGGAAAATGTACGCAACGGAAAACGTGTAACTTCTGTCGAGATTGGAGTCGAACTTTTGCTTCGCCATTAATTTTGCGCAAATAAAATGCAAAATTAACGCGCGCAATTACACAGCGTATAACTCACGACGAGAGAACATTGTAATAAGATTACAAAAAGAATTGATGATGATATTCAGCCATTATTAAAACGTGAGTTTAAAATGAAAGAAGATTTTGCTGAAGTATCTAAAAATTGAGCTAGATACAGATTAGAAAATAATTTTGTTAAATTAATAATTTTATTAAAATAATTAAATATAGGAAATTCAAACATGATGAGCAATGCTGTAAAAAATTTTGACATTCTATATTACGAGAAAAAATTTTGATATTTGTAACTGTAAAAAATTACATATATTATTATAACTATGATTATTGCTATTATAATGTTAATAATAATAGTTATAATAATATATATAATATAACTTTTTATGTATAGTTCTATCAATATATATATATGTGTGTGTGTGTGTGTGTGTGTGTGTGTGTGTGTGTGTGTGTGTGATGTGTGTGTATAATTGGCAACCAAATACTGGATACCATAAAGAATATGGTTACATTTATTATAATTTAACTATAATTTATAGTAATTTTCTGGGAGACAATCATTAGGTGAGTGTAAAAATTCGTGCACGATTTATTATTTAAAATTCAAATAGCTATTATTTTTGTTAAAAATAAAATAAAATCTACTCTAAAGTCTTATTCTATCTAATAAGAGAATTTAAGAAACTGTTTTTTTTAATTGTGATGATTTTTGGAGTTATGAGCAATTAAAGTCAAAAAATATTCTTTTTATTTAATTCGCAACAACTCAGTAACAAAAAATCGTAGGAACATTTAAAAAAAATGATTTTATAGAGAAAACTTTGAGCTTTTACATTAGAAATTTAAAAATGTTTGCAAATTTTTTTGGACATGTGACAGGTCCACAAAGTGAAGAAAAAATTTCCCGTTTTGTTTAATTCATAATTTTTTATATGTAAAAATTATAAAACTCACATAAATTAAAAAAATATAGTAACTCTTCAAAAGTAGAGATTTTAAGCTTTAAAACCCTTTTTTTAAATTTAAATTTCATTTATTTTTAACAAAATTGCAACTTGAATATAATAAATCAGGCGAATTTTTACACTTACCTAATAAAATATGGTTAAATTAAATTGCAACTATTTTGATGATAATAACACTTATAATTATAGTTATTTTTTGTTTTCAATTATATATTTGTTAATATTTACGTATATAGTTAATACTAACATTAATTAAATTATAATATGTAATTATAAGCCACAAATATCAAACATTTTATTGGTTGCTCTTACTGTAGCAATCGATTTGAACGTTCTATATATTTTGATAATCCAATAAAATTATTTTTAGATCTACATTTATCAAAATTTTTAGATATACTTCAGCAAAACTATTCTTTCTAAAATATAGAGTAACATTTGCGAGTGTCTTAAAAATATAAGGTCATAAATATAGTCTTGAATATATATAGAGTTTATATTAAAGCTTACGTTAAAATATATTTCACGGATTTCATGAAAATTTATTTCTATTTGTAGGAACGTTACCGATTTGTTTTTCATAATTCTATACATCCTCTACGTTTCAGCGTTTCGATAATAATTAATTAGCGTCGGATTAATTGGAACGGACAAATTGTTAACGATGATAAATGACGAATAACGCTGCGAACTCGTTTACTAAAAATATAGCAGATATAATTGCGTTAAAATAGATCCGCCGTGTCCCGTTTTGCCGATTTAACGGGCTGAAAATCTCTCTCATTTATCGGCCATCGTTTCCAATTGTCACTTAATATACATACCATGCCCAATCGACAAGTTTAGCGTCTCTTCGGGACATTCGAGGACCCAATCTAGTGCAATTTTCTTTGACACGAGTGAAATCGATCTCATTCGCCGTAACGCGAAAGCATATATAAATTTAGTTTACCCTTTTTGCGAATACCTTTAAAATCAATTTTTCATATGCATGGCATATTAAATTCCTGTGAAATGAATTCGCCCCACGTATATTTTGTATCCCGTTTTCTTTGCATTCCAATTTTTATCTAAAAATGCAACGTCGATTAATGCATAATAATTATTCTGTCTGATTTTGTAAAAGAAAAAAAAATTGCCAATGTTTCGCGACGAGACTATCTCTTCGTCGATATTTTTCGTGTGGATAATTCGCTTCCCGGATTGAACAAAGAATTCATCAATTATGGATAGCTCGCTGAAATTCTGTCAAGTTGCGATATGCCCGTGAACGTTAGCTTCCTTAATCATTTAGCTGTTCTTCCTTAGATCACTTATAGCTGTCATCGTCGGGGAAAAGAGTATGACTGGAATTGGATTTACAGGCGAATAATTTAGAGAGCCTTCGTTCGCGTATTGAGAAAAGGAAAAATCGATTAATTGAACAAAGACATAGCGAGTCGTCGTTATGCGGAGGAAACTGTCGGAGGAAACTGTCCTCGTGGATATTTGCAAATCACGAGGATGAAATGCGGTTACTGTCGAGCCGCATGGCAAATTGACAAATATGAATTAATTTAAACCGATCTATTGCGGTCTTGCGGGTTAACTGTAGCGTGGAGGTGAATTGTATCGGTTCGCCGAGCAGCAAATGGGAAATAACGTAATAACGATAATGCTGTTTGGACTAATTAAGGCCGATCGTTGCCCAATACAGATATTCCATTAAGAATTTATCGAGATACTTTCTCATGCATAAATGCATCCTCGGCTGTACAATGACACTGCACGGTTTAATCAATCAATACTGCCGGAGTTTATTAGTTATCATTATCATTGTAACACAATGTAACAACATCGTTTCTCCCTTTAATCTTCGAGCTATACTTCCGCATCGAGTGCATCGTTTCTGAGAATTCTCTAAGATAACTTTTATTCCTTCTCTTTGTAATCCCCCGGGTCTTACTTTTCCTACTTCAATTTCCTGTTGCAAATGCAAACTGCTTTGTTGAGTTAATATATGGAAGATTATATCATATTATTTTTAGATGTAAAAATTGTCACAATATTGGATACTTCTAAGAAATTGTCTTGACAAATTAGTTTGTTGAAAGATGAATAGTCAATTAATGAAATTGGTCACAATATTTACGCAGCAGAATATATTATATTATATGGATAACTTACAGAGGTCGTGACATTTTTAGGCTGACATAATTTGGACATTTCTGCTGTACGGGCAAAATCAATATAATTTGGACATTTCCGTTGTATGTATATATAAAATTAGTTCATATTACTCCTTTCAAAAATGACACAAAAAATTAAGTATCTTAAACTATTTTTTAACCTGACCGAAAGATTAACAATTAACAAGAATCAAATATTAATTTTATCATTTTCGTTTCAACCCTTAAAAAACAATTAATTATTCTTTTTGAGTTATTACGGTTTAAAAACCTTTTTTTAATTGTAGCGATTTTGACAATTTTTAATGAAGTTAAGTTTTAATTCACTGATAATTTTTGTGGCTGATAAAATAATGTTTATTTATAATATTTATTCATATTAACTTGAAAATTGAGTTCTTTGAGTTGTATTTTACTTTTAAAATAAGGGAACAATGTCTTCAAAGTCCTTTTAGATATAAACTTATATTTTTTCTTCAAACATTTTCAACGAATAAAGTGGAAGCAATTTTACGACAGATAGCTTTTGTCAATTTGATTTTATTATCGATAGGTGCGGACGGGGATGGTGACGGTCAGCGATGGAAAGAGCAAACCCGTGCCGATGCGTTTGCACTTGTCTATGGAGGTATTGAAGCTTCAACGGGAGGATCTCGAGGTAGAGTGCCTTTCGATAACCGTGTTATCATCTATTTCCTGAATGAATGATGTTCAATCGTCTCCCACCGGTGCTTTATCGATCACGGGCGATATAAAACGTGTCAAAGACGAGAATACATTTTAGCAGGCAGCGAATCACAATAAGCCACCTCTGGACGCTAAGGAGCGCATGGTGCAAATCACCAGGCAAAAGGTCGGTGGTTTGGGGCTAAGTATAAAGGGTGGAGCGGAACATAAGCTTCCTGTACTCATATCGAGAATTTATAAGGGTCAGGCCGCCGATCAGTGTGGCCAGCTTTTTGTTGGAGACGCAATTATTAAAGGTATTAACGACAAATAATTTTCATGTCAATATACAGGTTGTTATCAAACTTATCACGAGTGTGAGATCATTTTACGTTTTAAATATTATTTTATATATTATTTTATATATTATTTGTCCATATACTGTTATCTTTCTTTTCAATTTTTAATTATTTTTCGTGTATGGACTGAAAAAAATTTTGTTAGTATAGTTGAAATGTTTCCGATTAATTTATAAATAAAAAATTAGTTTAATTCTTAATGTATGTTTTAATAAACTAATTTATTTTTAAAGATCCAATAAACGTGTTTTTAACTTTTCTAATTACTAATTTTTGTTTAGCAAGTTTTGCTCAGCAAAATTAGTCGAGCTAGATTTTGATATTATATATTTTAAATTATTATTTGTATTGCTTATTTTATGTATTTCCTAAAGGATCATTTTTTCATTCAAATAATTATAAAATATTTCGTAATATAAGCGTAAGATTTTGCATCGTCGTTATTAATGTATTTTGTTTTGCTTTCTGTACTTAATATTTAAATTGTTTCTATCTATAAAATTTTGTAATATCCGCTATTAATACTTGTTCCTTATTATTTGTATCGATTATAGTTACGCGACAGTTGACAGTTTCACGATAGTTGAACGGACCATGTACAATTAATGAGTATCGATTTCAACTTCTGCTTCTGCTAATGTCTGTACTTATTGAAACGAAAGTTGACTTCGATTTTATTCCACATAATAATATTTGCAATTAGGATCTACCAGATTCTTTGTTTATAATAATATTATAAACAGTGTTATAAACAATAGAAGAATATTTATTAGATTACGTAATTTGTGTTTTATGATTCTTTAGTGAATGGCGAGTATATCACGGCATGCAATCATGACGACGCTGTTAATATTTTGATAACAGTCAAGCATTATCGAGCGGCTAAACCATTTCTACAAAAGAACGGTACTGTATTATATATTATATATTGTCGTAAAAAATTACATATGACAATGGAAGTTCATGCATCCTTCTGATATTTTAATCTTATCAATAGAGAAGGAAGAAAAGCTAGATAATGTTGCCAATGGTACAGCGGAAGACGGATGGATATCGCCTAACAGACAAGGGGGTAGTCCTAGATGTAGCCATAGCCGTCAAAGTTCCAATGCATCTTCCAGTTCGATGCAGTATAAAAGATGGGTGGACATAATTACAGGTAGCTATATGTGTATCAGATATTTAAAATCGAATTCTCCTTTTCGTATCTTTATGTCCTATATTTAATGTCACACATGTGAAATTTTGGATTTTACTTTGTATGTATTTCAAATATTAAAAAAGATTGTTGCAATCAATGTGTCCATGATGCTAGAAATTATTCCAAGATTTAGAATGAAGAAAGATTTGACTAATTGCATTGGTTGAATTATTTAAATGTGATTTATTAATTCTTTCTCTGAGGTCTTGGAGTGATTTCTGTTATCCTGAACACAAGACCTGAGATTAACTGTAAGAATTTTAAATAGTCACAATTCAGATGCGGAATATGAAAGTAGGGTCTCTTGTAGTATTAGGTGCGCAACTAAGTTCTCGCTGTTATTTTGATGAAAGTGCCATCAAAGTAACAGCGAGAACTTAGTTGCGCACCTAATACTTAATAATTAATGTGACACTTTTCTAGTTCCATTAATGATGGCATATGTGACAAGATACATATTCGGCACTGACAAACTAAGAAGAAACGCGTTCGAAGTGAGAGGACTTAATGGAGCACGTACAGGAGTGATACATTGCGACGACAGTGCTATTCTTAGCCAATGGTTAAAATATATAACTGATAACATTACAGGGTTGACGCATTTACAGGTGATGTAAACAATATGACTACTATTGCCATGTTTTTCTGCATATAATACTCCGAGTTGTTTTGATAATTAACTATTTGATGCTGAGCTTGAATTCAATTCCAGATGAAATTGTACAATCGTAATTTCGGAGTTGGCGAACGCATAGAGTATATGGGCTGGGTGAACGAAGCAGTGAGTAATAGTAATCAACCGTGGCAGAGTTATAGACCGAGATTCTTGGCTCTAAAAGGACCAGATCTATTGCTGTTCGAGACACCTCCTGTATGTGTTAGTTCCTTTTATTTTAAAGTAATTTTGAATTTTTAAAAAGCTGTCGATTTATTAATATTATGAAGAATTGAATTAAATCGTTCTTATTGTTGTTTCCAGTGTAATATAGGCGATTGGTCTCGCTGCGCGTTGACTTTCAAAGTGTACCAGACAATGTTCCGCGTGATGCGCGAATCGGAGAATGTGGATGAGCGGCAGCATTGCTTCTTGGCGCAGAGTCCAGGAAAACCACCGCGTTACTTAAGCGTTGAGACCAGGCAAGAACTTCTACGAGTCGAAGCGGCGTGGCACACCGCCATATGCTCAGCTGTTACACATTTGAAGGTCCGTCATTACACTCGTGATAATTTCTCCAAATTATTTTTATCGTTTATCATTCTCTTCTCACGTCTTTCTTTCCTTGTTGCAGAGTAAAACATTCCCGGTAACTTTCAACAGCAGAAGTGCCGGTCTAACGTTAGAGTGGACTCAAGGATTTACGTTGTCGTATGAAGGAATCGGCGAGATCGCGTGGCGTTACAAGTTTTCTCAATTGAGAGGGTCCAGTGACGACGGTAAAAGTAGACTTAAATTGCACTTCCAAGAGCCGGATAGCATCACTATCGAAACGAAGGTAAATGCAAATTTTTGTGAAACTGAAAGATTTATTGCAACACTGTAGTCCAATTCATTCTTCTTTTAAAAGAAGATTAAGTATAATTTCTCGATTGAGAGATTGCTCTTTCAAATTTAGAGGGGGAGGGGAGGGAAATAGATTAACCTTTATAAAAAAGTTACTATGACGCTGAAATGTCATATTTTTAGGCAAGAAGTACAATGAAATAATGAATAATAAAATCTTACTTAAGGAAGAGGTGTAAGATTGTAAAAATAGGACTTCTGTCCCTTAAAGGTTAAAGAGAGCAGTGTTGCATTTAATTTTTCAATTTGCTTTCCTTATACGCATAGAGGAATGTGTATTTACGTTTTGCGTACATTTCAACAGGAATTGGAGTGTTCCCAGTTGCAAAACTTGTTGTTCTGTATGCATGCGTTTCTTACCGCGAAGGTAGCCGCGGTAGACCCTACGTTTTTAACGTCGACCACTCCGTAATGAGATGTAATATAAATTTAATAACGTTATTGCCGACGAATCACCAAGTGGATCACTTTTGTGTTCTGTTGTCGTTGTACGGATTAGATCGTGCGCTGAAAAGTTGCTGGGAAATGCAAGAACAAAAGGACGAGGAAGAGGAAGTTACAGAAACTAGTCAATATATCCAAAAGGTATTTTTATCGTTTACATATAAAAATCACCAAGCGGTACTATATACTCTATTCATCCTACCAAAAAGCCAATTTCACTAGTATATATACTATTATCGTATTGTACGCATTGTAGGTATAAGAATTCTCGCGAGTTTCTAGAAGCAGCAGTAATATATTTATGAATGATTGCCCAACTGCGATGTAATTATGTTAACTGCTTTTGCTACACGTATTTATTCCTTTTTGAATTTTTTGAAGAACACGTAATCTCAAGTATATATGATTATATATAATTTACTTCTACAAATGCATTTTAATTATATTTTAGTAATGCTGTTTCAGCTAGAAATAATATCTCAGTTGCGCTTTTGTTATAGTATCGTGTGTCTGAAATCTTAAGCTGATAATTCGAATTTATATATATAGGAATCAACACACAAGTGGGTTCATGATTTTTAAGTTACAATAATAGCGAATAATTTTCTTAGTTGTAACAAATTATTTGTATACTTACATTGTATTGCGTACCATACATATATACAGGTGCCTTAAAAACCATGAACAAGAAGTAGCTAAATTAAAGGAGGCATCAACTTTACGTTTCTCATCATGAGAAAAGAATCGTATTATACATTCGTATATTTAGAGTATTTATAAAAAAAGCAAGAGTTATTGCATTTCAATACAGACGTTCTAATTTGCCATCTTAAAGAAATGCTTTAAAGAGTATAATTGAATTGAAAGAAAAAAATATTGATTCGTCCATCCGACAAAATGTCAAAATAATATTATATATAATTGCTCTACAGCAATAAATTATAATCTATAATTAGACGACTCATTCAAAAATAACGTCGGATATTGAAATAGTTTGTTTATCGATACAATATTATCGATGGGGGCAATAAGTTCTACAAATTAAGCATGGGTACCATTAATCCTGCATTTGCAAACTGGGTCTTTTTTATATAATCTAAATTTTTTTACTGTTCTCTACTTTCAAAAAAAATTCAAGGCATTCAAATTACTGTTCTATATCTTAATTACATTACCAAATAATTTTTAACTCAAATATTAAAACCTTTAATTAATAAAAATTAAAATTTTGAGCAAAAATGAAAGTAAAATTTGAGAATGAAATTTTGCTTGTGCCAAAAAAGACTCAGATTGTAGACGGAGAATTAGTATCGAGCTACAGTCGTTAAAACATTCGTAACTGTTAGCTGTACTTCCTTGATAGATGCGACAGCTATGTTTTACAAATCATTTAATGTACGATTTGTGAAAATTTATCTATATAGAATATAGATATTTCTGATTGTGAGAGAATGTCGTATGTGCAGAAAGCTTATTTGATACATAATGGATATATGAGTGCCATGTTTCGACAGCTCGACAGATCTATAGTGTCTTTAATAAATATATCAATTATCTCTTTCCAATCACTAGCGATAGCAATATAAATTTAACACTGTATATTATTATGTGACTATCTTACATCGGTTCACAATTATATTTAAAGCAATAAATTCATAATGAACGAACAACTAGAAAGAAATAATAAAAGAGTAGGTTACATATAAATATATATACAAATATATACAATAATGATAAGAGAACTGCATACAGTAAGTATAAAGCAAGAAATAAAGTATTATTCTCGATAGCAATCGCGAGAATAAATTGCACGTTTTCCAAACGTTTGCCTAATTATCTTTTAGTTTCTTAAATGTAAG
The DNA here is from genome assembly GCF_000204515.1 of Acromyrmex echinatior. The sequence continues at coordinate 107,085 of NW_011627302.1, forward strand.
ATGGATGATTACGTTGCGCCACATGGAGACGGTGTAAAACTAATTTTAATGTCGAGGAAACATTTTGATTTGCATTGCATTTCGAGAGTCTCCTGTTACTCGTAGAAAGTGCCTACAAAGTAACATAGAGAACATGTAAAGAAAGGTCCGCTCTTCTATTATATCACAGCGTGTTTAACGCCAATTGTATTTTTCTAGTCTACGAAATCATTAAGTCAAGATCTTTTACGTAATACCTACGATTAAAGTATTCGTTATCATTCTCGATTGCAAGGACCTAAAATATTTGAAAGAAAAGAACCATCGTTTCTCGATGAATTCGTTACCGTCGTCATACGAACGTTTATCATGTAAAAATGTACTTTTGCCTATACATCTTTCTGAATGTTTTTTTTTTCTCGATCGATATAATATATCGTAGTAATATAATAAGCATTAAATCTGATCTGGACTTTAAGCATAGAACGACGCTGATGATTTAAGTTCTGTTTTATGACTTAAAATTGAATATGACTTGCTATAAATTTTTATGTTTTTTAGCACAAAACATTTCTATATATATCGAACTTAAATTTTAACGTTTTAATTCTTATCAACAATGTTTAATTTTTGAAATTAAATAGGAGATTTAATTTGCTAATATTTTACTATTATAACGTTGAATAACTGTTTTCTTTTCTCGACATTATCATATTCATCGTGCATTCTCTGTGCTTAAAGTCGGGAGAATTACTAAGAACTGCACAATTATTCTACATAAGTAAGTTAACTAAGTAAGAATGGAGCTGAAAAAGATCTGAGGCGCGATCAGGTCTAGATTACAGTCATTTATCGAAACTACAGGTTGTTCTAAAACTAGTGGATCGTTAAATCCCTAATATAATGTATACTCTGTTAACATCACGAATCGCGATGAAAATTCCCTTGTATTTATTAAATTAAGATTTATTTTATTTTGATCAAGTTGTAAAAGTAAATTTTTTGTGAATGTTGTTAATTTTTTTATATTCGTTTAACAATGTATCTTTTCGAAACTGTTCATTTGTGCGATTTCCCAGATTTAGCTCGTTCCTAGTCAATAAGTTATACAATATAAAAAATAGCTGTACACGCGAAGTACTTTGCCTACAGATTTACTGAATATTCAACTAATTTCTTTCAGCGAGCGTTCGCAATTCCAAATCTGGTCATTGTGTTTCGTATCCAGATTCGTTTGTCATGTTCATCTTTCTTCATCTTCATACACACTTATACCGAACGGAATAGCGAACTCGCTGGCTAACATTAACATCGGAATCTTATATTTCGAAATATAGTTTATCTGTTATAATGTCTATATCCCCCATTGACAATATGTTCCAAAATATATCATTGTTAGAAGTTACAAATCTGTCGCATTCTTAATTACCTATTTTAATTTCTTCTCTATAATCATCTTTTATATGTATATTGCATTATTACGATTTAAAAAATAAGAGATTTTTTAAAATTAACAATTATTATTTGACAAAATGGTCGAGTCATATTCAAGTCTTTCGTATATCATGTTTCTATTAAATTAATACATTTATTTATTTATTTTATTGAATTACTGCATTTTTGTTTAATGAATTTCTAGATAAGAAACATGACAATTAAATGACACATGTTTCTTATTTAGAAATTAATGTAGAAATTATACTAACTTATAATTAATAACTTTACATACAACGAGAAATTATCTCCGTCATTTCAATTTTCATACAACATGATAGATTAAATTCAATGTTATTTTTATTTTTTAAATCGAAATTCCATTTCAATAATTACGTGATTGCAATGACCAATCATAACACTTAACACAGTCGCGCTTCTCTTATAAATATAGGACTCTAGCCTATTGCGGTACTAGTGACTCTACCAGGCTCAACCATTATCAACCGAGTTCCATTTCATCTTGTTCCGGCCATTTTCCTTCGTGCTCCACTCCGTGTTCACGCGATTCCGAGTGTCACGTCGCGCGTTGTGCGTAGAAGCATTTCGAGTCGAAGTACATGGAATAAATACGAGGAAATACAGAATTCACGGATTGTTCAAGTGAATCCCTATTGGTTTCTTTTTTCTCTTCTTTCTTTCCGTTTTATATCGCAGCATACGCACGCCCGCGGCTCTACTCGCGGTAACTCGACGACGACGCGAAAAATTGCGACCCGCGACGCACCACGAGTAGGGAGGGGGAGGCGGCCATCTCCGTGCTCTTCTGATATTTTTTATATTCCACGGTATGTCAGAAGGCGAAGCACTGTCGCAGAAAAAGCAGCAACAACAACCACCGTTCCATCAGCAGCAACAACAGCAGCAGCAGCAGTCGCAGATCGGAGCGGGTTCAATGGCGAATATGGCGTGGCAATATCCGCCGAACAACATGCATAACATGTTTCCACCGTACCCAGGGTGAGTCGCGATGATGAAGTATCAATGTCAATGGGGAGTCGGCCATATCTGTTGACTCAACGAATTCTCGAAATTGACGTTCAGACTCGCCATTTCACCATTACGTTTACGCAATGTACGATACACGATTTCACTTCGAAGTCTGAGTCGTTGAGATTGTTTGCTCGACACGATCCTAATGCCTTCATCTATACATATATTATGTACGTGCAGGATGATTCATGTCGAGTTTGATTGCATTGTACAATTTCTAACTTTTAGAATAAAAATTATCACTTTTGAGCCAGTCTTTAGACTGACTCAGTTTCCATTCTTTAGTCAAATTTTATTCCTAAAAGATTTAGAGAGATAAAAGCTTTGTTTTTTCGAAGACAATTATGGTTTAGTACACAATAATTCAATGAGTTTGAATGAAATATGTATAGTTCTCTCACTTTCTTTTACACTTTCTTTTTCTCTCTCACTCATACTCTATCACACTCTCTCTTTCTTACTCCAACTTGGAATAAGGCAATCGTATATCTCGAAACAAAGTGAAAATTATAAAAATGAGCAAATTTATTAGATGCTGATCAATCAAATTAAAAATATTCTAGTGAATTTAACTACTTTTTGTAATTTTCATTTGCAATTTTCATACATAATTGACTTCCAGCATCAGATTAATTGTTTTAATTGTGTATTTTGAAACGAAATAAAAATTATAAAATTGTGCTTTACTATTGATTAATGAAATTAGTAAATTCATTTACTTTTGTATTATAATTTTTATCATCTCAAGATACACAATCAACTTTCAATTTCGAACTTTCTTTGAAACAAAACATAATCTGTCTGTGATTCTTTCCTGTAGATGAAACTTTTAATAAAGTTAGATTTGTTAAAGGATTATCTATCCTTTTAAGAATATAATATGAATATGATATTAACAAGGTAAACTCTGCGAAAACGCGTAATTTGAGATGAATTGTCTTATACATGCGCGAATGATGTTTGTGACAACCTTCTTCAAACATAGTTTGTCAAGAGTTTATTTTGATTTTAATATCACTAATATATTGTTATATTATTGGCTATGCTCAACAAAAGCAATTTTGCATTGAGTATATCTAGAAACGCAATCATTCACTAAGAGCCTAAATATCAATCAAATGTGATTGGTTAGATCTAAAGATAAGAATCAATGCGGTAGCGTTCGACGGACTCAACTGTTGAATCCACTGAATGCAACCATTGAACTCATTGAGCGTTCAGTGAGCTCTTGCATCTGATTTGCATTAGATCTAAAAATATAGACTAAACAGATGCAAAAACTCAGTGAGCGGTCGTGCTTTGGATGCACCTAATGGGTGCAATTAAATAGAGATCGAAGGTGATCGATTGTAGTATTGAATACATCCATTCGACTTTTACTTAGACTCTTATCGGTTGCGCTATTGATGGATGCGCCCATTATAAAATTCTTTGAGTACATTCAGTACAACCTTCGATCTCTATTTAATTGTTCAATGCACCCACAACAACTACTCTGAGTGCTCGATGAGCTATTGTAGTACTATATGAATGCATCCTTTAATTGTAATGATTTGAATTGGTTTTTGTTCTTAGATCCTCACGGATCTATATAAATGTATAAATATAATATATTGCTAAGTTATTACTTATTATGATGTTATATATTTCTATAGTAATCATTTTTATTGATGTTATTTAAGTAACTTGTAATAATTGGAAATTTGATATCAAATAATAATCTAAATTAGATAAAAATTTATACCAAGATATCAAATTTTTTGTCTGTTGTAGGAATTGTCATAAAATGGAATTGCGTTTACAAATGATAACTTTCACAATTTCTTTTTGCAGACAAATGTATGGTCCAGGATATCAAGGTGTGCCACATCAAGGACAGATGTTTAACTACTATCACATGATGCCAGGATATGGCCAGACTTTTAATCCTCAACAGATGCAGCAACATCAACAACAGCAGCAGCAAACGCAGCAGCAGCAGCAGCAACAGCAGCAACCACAACAGCAGCAGCAGCAGCAGCAACAGGGAAACAATCAGACAAAGCAACAGTTACATCAACAACCTCCTATACCTGGTACACCAATGCCTCTAGATGATGAATCTGATCTTCCACCATTGCCACCCGGTCCACCACCAACAACTCCATCAACTCAACAACATAACAATCACATGCAACAACAGCAGATGACTTCTTATTCAGGATTAATGTACAATTCGTTCCCTTATGGTAATTGGAATGGAATGCATAATAATACTTCACGTAAGTTTCGTTATATTTTTTTAAATGTTTTAAATAAATAGAGACGGGTGAAGAAATTGCAGCAAAAGGAAAATTGATCACATTTTTTAGTAATTTTAATAAAAGTATGTTATTTCAGTTTTATATATCTATAAATAATATATCAATTTTAATAGTAAAAATAATCGGAGTTGTATGGGTTTTCGAAAAAGAAAATATTTTGAAAATCTCGATATATAATAATCAACATATAAAATAATGAATTATAGAATAGAGACATAATATATAGACCTGGCATACTATATATCAGACAATGATTGGCTCCGCGTGCGAGACAAAGAGAGAATATAGCTCAGATTTCTCTTCGCTCTCTAATAAAGATTCTTTGTCTGTTAGAGAGAGAAAAGAGACTTGTTGTGATCTCTCTCTCTCTCTCGCACGCAAAGGCCAGGTCTCATGTTTCGTTTATTTACATTGTATTTTATGAGAGTTCTAGAATATTGTTCCATTGTTCTTTTGTTTTGAAAGTTTGCTTCTATCGTCATGTAATGTAACTCGTCAATATTTACTGTTATTGTCAGGTACACTTCACTCATCTCTATAATATATAATTTGAATATATAGCTCTAAAAGTACTAATTCTTTACAGAGTACAATGGTCAGACTATCCGTTTCAACTTACCAAACAAGAAAACGGGTCTTGGATACGTGCCGTCCGGCAATAGCGGCGCCGCGAAGAGAAAACGTAAGCGGAACAAAAATTTAGCAGCTCAATTCAACAATAGCTTTCAGGGAAATGCTCCGATTGGTCCCTTCATGCCTAACGGACCGAATGCAAAACCTGCGGAATTACCACCGTTACCTCCCACGCAATGCGAAGTGGCAGCCCCTCCGCCACCAAGTGAGGAGCCTCCTAGTTCTGTCGTGCCGGTCACCACGGTTTCCAGCAACGTGGTCCCCGGTACTGGCACTACTCCCTCCATCGCTCAAAGTCCGGTCGGGGATTGGCCCGACAGTCTGAAGAATTATGTAAATCGATGCTACGAGAAATGTAAGACGGCAGTCGATAAAGATCAGGTCGAAATCATACTGAAGGGCAAGATCACACGCGCCGCGAATGACGGCTCGCTTTGGGTGAAGGACTGGGATAAGGAGCCTCTGCCCAGCATCCACAGCGAACGTATGACCATGACGATTAAACCTTCGAAGCCGGCGTTAAAGCTGGCGAATCCTTTGGCGAGCCCACTGGTCAATGCACAGGGAGGCCTGCGCAAGCCTGGCCTTTCCAGCTCACTCGGGGCTCGGCTTGGCGCGCGTCTCTCTGTGACACACAGCAGGCGGTCGAGGACGAGGTCGAGGTCGAGGTCGAGGTCAAGATCAAGATCCAAATCAAGATCGCGATCCCGTTCGCGATCGCGATCGCGGTCACGTTCGAGGTCGAGATCAACGCGTTCGCGCACACGTAGCCCGCCGCGCAGGTACAACAGACGCAGCACATCCTCGTCGTCGAACATTAGCGATCGAGAACACGAGTACAAGGCTCCTAAAACGAAAAAATCCGCGCGCAACAAGGCGAATCATAACAAGAAGTCCAAGAAGAATAAGCAGGCTAAATCGCATTTCTATTCCGAATTTGGTTTAGCTACAGGCAACACGGACGAGCTGGGAACCAAGGAGAAGCTGCAGCAGCGCGCTGCCAGATTCAACGGCGGCGTTTCCAGGACGGTTGTTAGCAGCGTCGTTATTAGAGATGACTCGAACACGGACTTTGATTTTACCGGACTCCACATCGTCGGCACATGCAAGGATCTAGAGAAGCCCTACTTGCGTCTCACAACGGTACATGAATATTCAAAATTATTTATTCTCATCTACAGTTAATAAATGTTTTATTATGAATTAGGGGAGTGTTCCATTTTGCGCTTACAATACTCGCGCGTAATATTTGTTCTTGTTTAATAATTAATAAACGACAAGTATAAAATGATTCCAAGAACATTGCAAGCGTTGGAACACTTCCCTAATTCATAATAAAACATTTATTAACTGTAGATGAGAATAAATAAAATCAATTATACCACAGTCGTGATATAATCAATCACGTATTTTTTTTTAACGAAATTATATAATATTGCAGGCTCCTGCCCCTTCTGCAGTTCGACCGGTAAGTGTACTTCAAAATTCTTTGGCCCATGTTAAGAAACGTTGGCTGGCCGATCAGGACTACAGATATGCTTGCGACCAATTAAAATCCATCCGGCAAGATCTTACCGTGCAAGGTATCAGGGACGCGTTTACAGTTCATGTATATGAAACTCATGCTCGTGTAGCTTTAGAACGCGGTGATCACGAGGAATTTAATCAGTGTCAGACACAGCTGAAAATGCTTTATCAGGATCTCAGTGGCGAGAACCGATGCGAATTCATTGCGTATAGGATTCTCTATTACATTTTCACAAAAAATACTCAAGGTTGGTAACGAGTTAATAGAAGATTCGCAAATATTTCCTGACATCAAGAATCACATAAAAATATTCTGTAATGTTTTCGATTTCAGACTTAACGACAATTTTAGCAGCACTTTCGCCAGAGGATAAAAATAACGAGTGCATAAAACACGCGTTGAAAATACGATCGGCTTGGTGGTTGGGTAACTTCCATGCTTTTTTCAAACTGTATAGGACGGCTCCGTGTATGTCTGCCTTCTTGATGGATTGGTTTGTCGCTAGAGAGCGAAAGAAGGCATTGAAATTCATGATAAAGTCGTACGTATTAAACCTTATTTCTAGATACTGTTATTATTATCTAGATGCGTAATTATTTTTGTATTTTTCATTAAATAGGATTGTATACTTTATATGTTGATAAAAATAATTTGTATTTCAATTAATGACTTTAATTTTGCTCTCAAATTTTTTAAATTCAATTTTGTTTAATAATGATAAATAGAATCGTAATGTAATTATATCATTTCATTAAAATAGTACAATAGAAAGTATACAATCTCTTAACTGATTTTCTAAACAGAAGTTTTCTAAACAGAAGATTTGGAGAACAGCTTATTTGTATCAACGCTATGTTTTAACAAATGATATCTATGAAGAAACATGGACCACATGAACTATAATTGCAGATTTCTGTTACAGGACATCGTAGCTGAAAGTTAATTGCATATTTAATTGTTTTTTTTTCTGTTTTATGTATTCACTATCATGTCACCATATATGCGGCAATTATCTAACATTTGCATTTCTTCTGCTGTTTAGCTACCGGCAAAATTTGGCGGTTCATTTCGTCGTAGCAGAATTGGCCTTTGATTCTTTGGACAAGTTTTATGAATTTGTCAGTGAGTTCGGCTTGGTTTATGCTGATCTCGCTCGACAACAAATCGACTGCAAGGCAAGCAGTAGTAGTCTAGGTGGTTGGTAGAAGGCAACGCCACTCTACTGTCCTACCTTTTTACTCCTTGTGGCGGAAGATATTTTAACACGTGAAAAAGATGGGCCACACACACACACATTCATGTATACATACACATACATACACACGCGTACCATGCATAAATCTCACGTGTGTAGTATTACGTGTATATGCATATGTTTCCGGCATATGTGCGCTTGTGTGACTCATATGCATATATACAAGTATTTAGATAGATGTTTCATTTCGCTGGGGTACACATCGTTTCCGTAAATTTCTCTCACCCTCGGAAGCCCCGTGTGTGTTGGCTTTATCTCTCGCAAACGATCTTCAAATCATCGTCCCACGGCGGTGGCGCAATTTCATCACCGTCGGGCGCAAAAATCGAAAGTTTGGGACTTCGACTGTGAATTTGTACATACATACTCCCTCGTTCAGTTTCCCCGCGCGCAATTGTACATAATCTCAAGAGGACATAGATGCGGACTCTCACCGGGGACTCCTGGAAATTGTACAAAAATCGGGACGGATGATCGTTTCCGTTCATATTTGGCGCTACCTCATTAAAAAGATTAAATGAGAAAAAAAACTCGGTATAACGTCAAGGATCATACTCACAACGCAAACGGTACAATCTGCGGTCTTCGCAATAGGAAAAAACCCATCTTTCGTTCGTTATCGACTCGGGGACGATTCGTCGATAAGACGACTGCTCTCTCCTTTTCAATCATTTGTAGCGTGATGCGCACACACGCTTCATTGCCTTGATCGATTTTCCAAATGTTCTTTTAATAAGTATTAACTACACACAAAACAACCCAACCGAGCCGCAACGCAAACTAGCTCTCTCCTTTTGAAGAAGAGTGTACTTCAAAGAGAACGCGGATAAGGATTTTGTTTCACGAATTCGGAGACACGAGTCGCGTTTGAAAGGACATTGTGATGACGTTCATGCCGTTCGTGCTCGAGAGACGCTCCATTCCCGAACAAGCTCGAAGAAAATCGGTAGAAATCACAGAGGGAAGAAGGAAGAAGAAATGGCAGCATTGTTTCCTGAATATCGATGGATGGAATCGTTTGTTGAAGATGTCTGGGTTTGGGGATGAAGACAGAAGAACGAAGATCAAGGAGAGGACATACCTCGTGCGAAACGAATGGCGTATCATCATCGGTTCTTTTCATCGTGTGTGATTTTATAATTAATTTTAATAAGTGTTCATGCGCCGTGCGCGGTGCGACGATGCTCCTTTCGATGTTAGAGTCGTCCTATTCTTGTTGGATTCTCTCTAGGTGGTCGAGACCCTTCTGGTTTTCCTTCGCATTCGTGCGCGCACGCACACGCCCACATGCTCGCTCGCGCGCGCGCATGGAATGTGCATCAACCGCATTACACGGATTCGGAAAGGGGAAATGACTCATTGTATCATACTTGATCCGAATACGATGTTGTGCATAATAAATTATTTAATTTTCTGACGTTGTACCTCATTTTTTGTCTCGCTTGTCGTACTATAAACCTAGCGCACTTTAGAGGAGATATAGATTGCGACTCGTTTTGCCTCGCTTAATAATAAATACCACGGTCGACGGGTTTCTTGATGTCCGCAATTGCAAATTGCGACTGACATTTATGTTGTTGCTAATTATGTATATATCTATATTATACCGATTCGCCATCGGTAGATAAAAATAATTTAAATGTTAAATAATTTAACAATCCATGAGACAACATAGAACATTTAAAATATATAACAGTAAACGAGAAAATATCGTTTTTAACGCCGATCCTCTCGTTGATGAATAATATTTTACGGCTCCTGGCTCGTTATTGTAATTATATCGGATTACATCAGAAATGAAAACTTATTACATTTGCTTTACACAATACTTACAATATATTTGCAATGAAAGAATCCAGCTTTTTACATGTCACTACTTCTATTCGATAGAATAGATTTGTAAAATTTATTGAAGATTTCGATTCATAAAATAAAATCTGCTAAGTTTAATCGGATGTTGTGAGATTTACATTCAAAATAAAAAATAAATGTAAACAGAATTATTTATCGTGAATGCATAAAAAGTACTTCACCAATTTATTCTATCGAACAAAAGCGGGAGGCAATACAATTTTTCATTTCTGATGTAATAGAAGTCTTAAAATGGCTTTCGAATAATTTAACGTGATTTGATCACGAATTCGTGCAATATGAGCTTAATGAGCGCCTGCATTTTCGACGTAGACTTCAAAATGCGATTATAAACCACGTCGGGATACATCGTATCGGTTTCGATCAAAGATCTACAATGCACGCGAGATGTACGCAACGTATCATTAACCGGATTAACTCATTAGCGTCTTCAAGCAAGAAGAAACCTGATTTTATGAATTAGAATCTGTTCTCTAATTCATATTGTTAATATTCGATATCATCTGTGATCTTTTTCAGATTCTTTTATAAATTTTGTTTTTAAAATTAGATTTTTAGCTTCTTGAAAGAGACGTTAACAGATTAATAATTTCTTGTGCACGAGAATCTTATACGAGTAGGAACAGATCGCGCGGAAGAGATCAACGTCAATATGAATTCGCATGCGCGTCGGCATCGAGTCGCGAGCTACACAGTGCGTAAATAGCCTTACGGTAAATATATTAACAGCGTCTCTCTAACGATTCCGTTTGTGTTTTTTTTTGTGTGTATGGCGTGTACACATCTGATTGATAGCTGACGTAATACATTAATTCACTTATATATAAATATTAATCAAATAAAAAAAGATTTAACTATGGTACGACAAAATAACGTAGCCTTCGGTGGAAAATGAAGTCGGGGATGATCGGCAGCGGTGCCTGCGATGACGAGATTGGAGTTAGGAAGAGGAGGGAGGATGCGGAGAGACCGAGTCCGTTTACACGGAAAGGGACACGAAGCTGTTATATTGGGTGATGTTGCGTTTCAGAATATCGGCGCACGGACCTAAGACCCGCTCGAACCGTGCCCGATCCAGTTTCACACACTTCAACGGACCCCTAGCTACTACGGTTGCCGCTCGGGGCCTGTCTAGCAGTAGCGCTATTTCTCCTGTAACAAAAAAAAATTCACATCGTTATTTCAATTCTCTTTTGCATAAAATTGATTACAGCACAATTTTGTATACATAATTTCACATAAAAATTAATAAGTTTAGTGGTTAATCGAATGGCAGAATTAGATTAAAGCTCCTGTTCACTTACCACTATTGTAGATTGTGAATAACGTCAGAAGCAAGAAAATATATAATAAAAATTCTTGTAAAATATTTTAAAGTATTTTATTACAACACATTCGATAGAATCGATTTGTAAAATATATTGAAAATTTTCCTTTTGTTTCATTAATTAATAAATAATCATATAACTGAAGAAGGAAAATAAATTATCCAATATGCATAGTACGAAATGAAATGAGCTATGTTGATTGCTATGACAAATTATTAAATAAATATGATTTAATTTCTCCCAGAAACAAGAATAGTCTTTTGTATATTTTATAAATCTATTTCATTAATTGTAAATATTGTTTTATCGAAAATATTTCTTTTTATTTTTTCGTTTCTGACGTCAATCTAAGATAGTGATGAATGAATAGAAACTTTAAATATCAGAGAAAATCGTAAATTCTTGTTTTTCTAATATTAGACATTATCTCGCTATTATAACAACTGTATGTCCTCTTTATTATTTTTTAATCAACTTTTCACGCAAATTCGTTATTAACTGTTCTGGATTTTATATATTACCGAAGTAATCCGATGGTCCTAAACGACCGACTTCTGCAGGTTCGTCTCCTTCCGAGCGTTGTTGAAGAACTCCCGCCGTACCCTCGACGATTATATAAAAATCTTCACCCGGTTCACCCTGTCGGACTATCGTTTCACCGTCGTCGAACGCCACCGGCTCCAGAGCGTCTGCCACTGTAAGTCTTTCCCATTTATCCAAGGATTCTGCAAAGTGCATCGTAAACATCATTGATGGCCCTCTCCATTTTATCTTCCTATAATATTTTATTTTCAGCTAACATCCTTAAAAATCTTATAAGGATTACTTTTACTATTTTAAGTCTGTAACAGAGTAAGAAGATTTTATTATCCTCGAAATTCTGAAGAAGAAATTCCGATTGATTTACTACGTAAAATAGGATAGTAATCCTCTCTAGGAAATGAATTTCGAGCGAACTCACCGAGTATTGAAACTCTGGATAAGAACTCCTCGTACATTTTCCTTTTCCTTATAGTAGAGCCCATGAGAATTCTACGATAGGAGTCCCTGTCGATACCCCAGAGCTTCACATCGGTCTTTGCTCTAACTGTGGCGGCGCGTGGAGTTCCATAAATTAATGCGAGCTCGCCAAAGCTGCCACCCTCGCCGATCGTCGTCGCCAGCTCGCCATTGACGAATATTTCGACTTCTCCTTGATCGATCACGTAGAAATTGTCACCTTCGTCGCCTTGGAAAAATTTTATGACATTCATTTATTCCATGAATTAATGCGACAAACCAACGAGACGGAAGCACGAGACGGAAAACGATATATTTGAGCAATATACACCTTGACGAATGATCGCCTCGCCGGGCAGAAAGGTCACGGGGAACATCGCATCGAATATGTCGGAGCGCTCGTTCTCGTCTAGATGTGCAAACAACACGTTCTTGGCGATGGCCTTGCTCAGGGCAGCCATGGTTTTGTAATCCTTAGGTACGACCTTCTTGACGTAACTGGTGGCATCCTCTTCGGAGACCGGCTCCGCTGAGATTCCGCCTCGCCGTCGTGGTACCTGCGGACCCTGTTGTCCCGCAGGCATGTCTTCCGTATCCTCGGGACTCGTGGCGATCTGTTGTTTGGCATCGTGAGCCTGTTCCTGTAAATAAACGAGATAAAGTATTAGAGATGATAGCACGCATGACGAGAGATCTTTAACTAAAATGTCGATGATTGCGTTTAGTAGAAAAAGCAGTTTTAACAAGTTTTTAATATGATTAGTTTTACCTTTATATTGAGTTCCTCACTCAATATAAATGTATAAATTAATCGTATAAAGAATCTTATAGTTAGCTGCTTTTTCTGCTGAAAGCAAACAATATAATTACTATATTTTGTATACCATATAATTTATTTATTCTCATTTCTTTTCCTATATCGAATCGATTTGTCAATCTCAACGGATTAATTCAACGAAAAGGAAATCTCCTCGGACATAATTAATACAGTCAATTAATACAGAAGGAAAAAAATAATATAGCGTATTCTTACGAGAATCGGTTACCGATTTGCCTGATAAATAATGTAGAAGCATATCTTGATATCTTAGAGTGCACAATAAATTAACACGTTCGTTACCTTTAAAAATTTTCCACATTGAATTTCAAATATTTCTTTTTAATTAATTTTTTGCAACTAATTTTCGATTGAAAGTGTGCACTAACGTATGCTTTCAACAAAGAATTAAAACAATTATCCCTGTCTATCCCCATCGACGAGGATCACAGCGATGTGTTATCATGTTGCTTGCACATTCGGGAGGAACATAAAATTGCTAAAAAAAAAAGAGGGACGCAAATTAATAATTCATTAACCACGCGCCTGACCCTCGTGGCCAGGCTTTTCGCCTCATCGCGTCTATCACACATATAATTACCATGAAATTATAAATTATGTAGGTCTTTAGATAAAACCTTATGTTACCGTCGCTTATGTATACGATGCACGATGCACATCACCGGGGTGAGAGAGGTAAGCGAATAATGCCATAGGTCAGTTGGCGTTTTCACGCACGAACGCGCCGTCTCTCTTCGTAGCGAACCTCGTCGTGGTGCATCGTGCTAACGAGTATATTCAAATCAGCGCAATTCGCAATTCACTCTTTAATTGCCATGATAATATGTCGGCACGCTAACGTTACCCGCATACAAGGAGCCATCGCGATCACATCTATTTCGGGGTCTTACAAACCGACGAATACATCCAGAACGCGATATTTGTACGTCTCACAAGTCACATATAAATAAATTCAAGAAAGAAAAATAATATCGCTCCGTAAATCATATAAATCATATACTTTGATCTCGCTGGTGAAAATTAAGATACGGTGAGAAACTGTATCTGTTATCTAATCATTCGAGAGAAACACAGAAGTGATGCTGGTAAAAATCTGAGAAAAATCGCAGGATAACACTGGAGATTCGGAGTGAAACCTTGCAATTAGTACTTCTGCAAGAAGGTCTTCATTAAAACTTATTATTTGGACATTGACGTTTTCAATGGGAGAGACATTTAAGTTTCAATTTTAGAATAAGTTGTTCAATGACATCATCAGGTTTATGAATGGCAATTATCTATAGTGAGAGGGGATTTGATCGCGATTCACTAATGATCGCTCGATGTAACGCAGCTCCCAATGAACTTATAAAACTTGACCATCCGATAAATCCTCCGCAAAGACGCGTCTAGGCGGCCGACATGCGCCTCTGATATGCATTAAAAATAGAAGAGCAGAACTGCATTTATCGGAATTATTCAATAGATACCAGACGAAATCATATCCTTCGGAATCGTCGCGAATTCGATTATATCTGTTTACATTTTAAACGCAATTTATGGACAATCTATAAATTGGCATGGGATCCTATCTACGATTCAACGCAAATTGCCAATATATAAATGATCAATTAAGAGGAAACAATAATATATGTCACAAACAATTCAAATTATAATTGCATATAAATGCACATAGGTGTAATTAAACTATTGTTTGCGAGACCGGCTTATTATCGCAGGCTGCACTAATATAATAAAGACACATTATGTCATTGCTATTACAAACAACATACATAACTGAAATACTAGGCGAATCGCTAGGACGATAGTTATTAAATCTGTCAGTTTTACTACGTGTACCTGGCGGACGCGCATTTTCGGCCCGCAAAAATAGAACACGTTCTAATTCCATGAATACAATCCGCGATTCCGCAATTCCGCTTTGTGCGTTTTATTATATCCGAAGCGTAAAATTAGGTATAAAACTTTTCTCCCGTTTTTTCTCCCAGCCGAATTATCGATCACCTAAAATGAACTTCGAAACGGAAGAATTATGTAGCCAGATAATCGGAGTGAGAAACGCATGCGAGCATGAATAACTGGATAAACTATGTGCATAACTATATATAACATGCCGTATTAGATTCCACTCAAAGCCATCAACGGAATCAACGAATAGACGTACACTCTCTTATACAATCTCGTTAATGATAACATATATGTATGTATATATACTCGGCTACGGCGAGTAAATGCTGCAAGCATACATTCCCACACACGTACACGCGTCTACATTCTTAGGCACACTCCCGATGTAAGAGGATCTCTCGTCATCTCGACGCAAGTGTTTTTTAAGCTTATATCTTTTTCGCAGAGTATGAGTGGGGAAATATTTCAAGGATGACTAAAAAATATATCTAGAAAAAAAAATGTGTTGAATAAATATGTAAGAATATTTTTGAAAATTCAATAAGGAATATAAGTTATATAAAAAATTATAAAAATTTATATTAATTATTCTGAAATAATGACCGTAAGAATTCTTAAGTTAAGTGTTTAACTGATCGATAATATCGAACATTTTTCACATTGATCTTAAGGAATTTTAAGATTCCTTTTAAAAGTATCCTGTTTTTTTTTTTTCGTTCGGTTGGAAGATGACGTAAAAAGACTGAATAAATGCCATACTACTCTTAGAAAATTACTTTTCGTTGAAGAAGACTTCTCGTACTAACGCGAGTGACATAGTAAGACTATAGTTGCCATTTACGACAATCTTTCGTGCCATATAAGAGACGGTATCAAGCAAGACTAAAAAGTATCTGTCGTAATTTTTCTAATAAAAAGGATAGCCTTCTCTGATATATTTACTGTTTACACTTGTGACTTTTAAAGTCGAGCCTTCTTCCTTTAATAATTGCGGCCAATCATTTTTTCCTAGAAATCCAGTGAGTTTGCTGAAGTCATACTCTTACAAAATACATCATTAGAAATCCAAAATTAGAGACTTTTTTCTTTAACAATAATCAGAAATCCAAAATCAGAAGCTCTCTTCCTTTAATAATATTTGCACGGTCATATAAATTTTTCCTAGAAAGATAAATCCAATGAATTCGTTGAAGTCATATAACTCCTGTGAAATAATAACACATTATTAGAGATCCAGAATTAGAAAGATAAGAAAGAGGAAAGAAGTTCACGGACAATTATACGATCGACTCCTTGGAAGTTACAAATCTTTCAATCGAGAAAGCTCCTTCACGTGATTCTTTTCTTTCCATTCCACTTGGACATTTCACTTTTAATTTGCAAAGAAATCGTAAGATCACTACTTCTGACGAAAAACGAAAAGGAACGCAGAATTTTAAAACGCAAAACTCCGTCGATGATTAATATTGATCTATCGCTCAAGATCAATTATACGCGCGCGTAACTTGGACGATTACGAGCGGCGCACTCGTTCCTCTTTTTCTCGTACCTTATTCATCATTTCTCTCGAGCCTCCTCCTTTTCCTTCACTCTCCTTCTCTCCGTCTGCCCCCGTGTTCTTCTGCTTTCCGCGGACGCGTTAACACTTATGAACCAACCGCTTTTCGCGGCAGCGTGTCGTAGGTCGGCGATCTCGCGAGTTCTCGCGAACGCACGGGAAAGGAGATCGTCTCCGTCGTCGTCACCGCCGCCGCCGTCGTCGTCCCGTCGTCGCACACGCGATCTCGTGTCTCCGTTGTCGTCTGCCTTCTCTTCCTCTTCTTCTTCTCTCGCACGCTTCGCGATTTTATAAGGCCTCGGACGGAATCCAATTAGAGGTCGGAGAAGATCTAGCACGCGCGCGCGTCTGTGCGTCCGTCGGCGCGACAGCGTCGGTATGCGTACTGCTGTTGCTGCTGATGCTCGTTTGACCGCTCGCCGCCGTACTCGGCGCCTGCCCGACGGTTCCTGGACGGGACGGATATGCCGCCGAGATGCTGTCTCGTGGTAGTCGGTAAGTAAGGTCTTCCGCTCGCGTTAACGCGAACGTAAGCGGCTCCAGTGGATCGATTCGCGATGGTGGTGGTGGTGGAGGCGACGGCGGCGGCGGCAATGATGACGGCATTTTTCAAGACCTCGGCTCGTAAACCTGAGACTCGTAGTACTTGGACTTGTGTGGGAAATATGTTTCAGTGACACCGTTATACTTTCTACTACTTCGCGTCCCACTACGTATAAAGTTTTTATCAATGCTATAGCTGGAGCTGCCAGTGGAAAGAGTCTGGAGATTAGACATTAATTTTGTAAATGAGTTGAAATAATTAAAGAGTCCGTTGATTTTATTTATAACAATTACCTTTTATTCTTACTTTTTAATTATTTAAATCATCTCTGCTATTCTTACTTTTTTCTTTTTAATTATCCTTTAGTAATTATACTTTAATAACTATTCTTTTTAATTATCTTCAATAATCTTTGTATTACCTTGCGTCTAAATTATTACACATTCTGCTGTTAAATTGTATTTGTTCACAGCGCTTATAAGATATACCATCCTAAAGCGTTCAATAAATAACAATAGTTATTTATCTATAATTATTATTATTACAATATTTCCTCTTCTTTTTCCATTCTTCTGTTATTTTATTATACGTTGTATTTATTTCGTATTATCGAATGTTATATTAATATCGCCCTCGTCTCTCTACTGGCTTTCCTTTCGTTGCTACCTACGTGAATTTTCATCTCTTGTCCCCCGAGTTTGCTGTACAATGTTGCCGACGTTATTGTCAAACGGAGGCAGTTGAATATTTTATTCTCATAAATTCAAGCCACGACGCGACCGCCGTTCCTGGCGATGACGTCGGAGGAAAATTGGCGCCGCGGCGCGCAGGAAGAGGACAGCTATCGGCGGCTGGATTCCCTCGGTTGTGGCATCTCACATTTTTGTGAACTGCCGATGCTTTTAACATGCTCTCTCTCTCTCTCTGTTTCCGTCTCTCTATCTTGGCTATAAGGTTGTGCCTCGTTATATTTCGAGCGTGCTCTATGTTTAGATCAGCTGCCCCTATATCGCGCTCTCCTTCTCTCCTTTTGCGCGCACACACACGCATACAACATTTATGTGTACGCATACACAATTGCAAGCCCTCTTTTCATCCTCGCGCGGTGCAGTTCTCCTTCTTTTTCTTTCCGCTTTCTCTTACTACGTCCTTCCTATGGCCGGGACACGACAGAGGGTACTTCACGACCACATAAACCTGAGCAAAAAATTCGTGCGGTTATTTAAGGTAAATAATTCTTACAGAAGGGTGCGCCATTTGCTTCAATTAATGAGAAATTCTCTGAAAGTAACTGACGTTCACCTTTTCCGCTTTGAAACAGCTTTCATGAGTGGAAAAAAAAAGGGACCGATTTTTTTTGCAGAAGTCTTCATCCAATCCCATTTAATTGCTCCCGCAGACTCCCTCGCGATTATAATTGCGAGGACACTTTATTCCACGGGTTGATTATACGCGTTTGTTTACTCCTCGTTCTCCTTATATCTCGTGTCATAACTTTCGCTTCAATACTCCTATGTTTGCGCATCTTTCAGTCCTCTTTTTCCTCCGATAACTCTTTCTGGGTCTCGCGATTATTATTCCATCCCGCAGGCATCGTATTTTTCACCATTCCTGAGGGATTTTTCTATTCCAGAGGAATAAATTCCACTTTTTCCCTTCTCTCGCATATACATTTTTCACTCTTTCTCTTTCGCGAGCGCTTTTTGCCGTGTACATATATCGTATAAACACAGAAGGCCAACACGCGAGGCGATGATCCGCCGTCCCGCGCGCGTCTTCGCCTTCCTCGATGGCACCGTCACGCTGACTGACGCGTGCGACATGGAGACATTCGATCGAAAGACATCCTCGCGTGATCTCTTCGACATTATGGGAACGGAAACAATCATTCCCAGGCGATTGTTCGACGGAACAAACGGTTAGGCAAAATGTTAATACATTATATGCTAGCAGTGCCAAGCATATTGCGGCAGATTGGTATCAATTGCGTCCGCATTAAGCTATGGATTTTGCTCACCATTTTTAGACAGTATTCAATATAATTTGATGTTGCAGATTGTCAGAAATCAAATAGAATCTGTCACTTTTTAATCGTTTAAAGGGAATGTTTTATTTAAATGGCTGAGAAACACACACCGAGAGAAAAGTTTGGTGTATGACTATAATTGTATGATAAAATAATTGTGATAAAAAAAGCACCATTTATAGTTATTATTGTTATATTATAGTTATATTATAGTAATAATTGTTATATTTACAGTTCTATGTATAAAAAATATATAATTGACTTCGAAAAGGATACAGTTATTTTTGGAGCAATTATATGTTTTCTGTATAGAACTATAATAATTATTACTAAAATTATAGCAATGATAACTATAAAAATGGAGCTTTTTAATGGAGCTCCGAATCATAATTATTTTGCAATTATAGTCATAAAACTAACTACTTGTTTTTCAGTAAACAACGAGATCATCATCACTAAAGGGAATTAACGTCACCTTGACGAAACCCTGTTTACTCATATCGATTCTTCCCGTAGCAGCGAAATACCTCGCCATATTTTGCTTTCTGCCTCGGAAACGGCCTTCGGCCTACGCACTTTGTGCGACTTGGTAAACATTTACGTCGCAGAATGACAGAATACAAGATATCCATGGATCTGCTGGTAAATCTGATAGCCATTCTATAGCATTCACAAAAATCTTAGATTCTTGGTATATTCGGAATCCGTTGCCATTCCTCGACAGGGATGTTTCCGCATGATAGCAGTCGCGCTTCCATTTATTTTAGGCAGTCGTCGATCTTTTGGTCGCCTGATCGTAGCGAAGCCTTCGATCTTCTTAGGCGACATGCGTCGCGTTCTCCAATCGCGTGGGTGGCGGCCGCACGAACTTGGTTGCTTAACGTAATTGCTCCAGCGTCGCTAACGTTAAATGGGAAAGGTAACAGGCAGCAAAAGGTCTCGGGGCCTACAGAAACTGCATTAAGGATCACGCCAAAGTAAGGATATAGTCCGAACTGCTACTCCGATGGACGTACTTCAATCATAAGACATCTGCCCTTCGTAAATCCATTTTATTTGATAACGGATGAGCTAGGAATATCTGACGAAGAATAATGACGTTAATTAAACGGAATCTTTCTTGAAAAACTTCCTTATTCATTTTACTTCTCTGCAGAGACCTTATGCACCTTGCATATATTTTATCTTTCTCACGCGAGATTAATTTTCTATATTACCTCATTTCATTTTTAATTTAAAGCTATCTTATCTTGTCTCAGAAACTTCACTGAAAAACATGTTTATTTCTATACAGTGTAAATTAATTTTCATCTCAGTTTAACTTATTTCTTATCCTCTTCTGAATTAGTAAAAGATAAAAGTAAATTGAACCGACTGAATTAATTTTCGAAGCTGATGGTTAAATCTATACACACACAGTTTATAGACACACACAGTTATTGACTACTACACTGCACCCTTTTTCGAGTAATAACATACGTAGTTATGAAACTGGCCAATCACAATCATTCCATTCTTCACAAGGAATAACTATAATTGATTAGTTTTATAATTATATAATAGATATTATTAAATTTGATTAAAAGGATGTAGCTTTTGAAGTAATAATTGTGCATAGAAATAAATCTGATTTTTTTTTATAGAAATAATTCTGATGATTAATCTTAATTTAACTTACTTTTTCTGATTCTAAGAATCAGATAAAGATAAAATAAAGTTTTCTTTAACTGGAAAAAAAAAATATAGTCTTTGAACTTAAAGTGGAATAGATATGTCCGATAAAATATGTTTGGCAAAAATGAAAAGGAAGTTTAATCCAACATAAAAATAAACCTAAATAAACTGAAATTAAAGAGAGTTAATCATTCGTAGAAATGAGTTCATTTAAGTTCATTTTTGCTATGTTAACTAACATTAATCTCGGTTTGACATACTTTTTATTTTCCTCAATTCTAAGAAATAGAAAAAAATAAAGTAAATTACAATGAAATTAAAATTAATCTACATAATAGAAATGGGTCAGAAAATAAGAAGGATGCAAGGCAAAGAATCCATTATACACACAGAAAAATACATACTATACATAATATAACATATAAATACATATAAATAATAATTACTTTGTACTTTACTTTCCAATATTTTAAAAGCTCATATATCCACAAATCTATCATAACTTTATCGTAGAAATCAAATTTATTCAAAATATATTCGGAATACTAGTAAGTTTCAGACTTCAATGAAAATTATTAAATTAAAATAAATTTTATTTGTTTATTAGATAAAATTATTTCTTCGACTAACTTATATTTAAAAAAAAAAATAAATTTCTGCTTTGAGTACACAATAAGTTTTCCTAAAATTTGTAATAATTATATTTTAAAATTATTATCAAGAAAACATTCTTTGTTGAAGATAATCGTTATTTAAAAGAAAAAGTAAATTGAGTAGTCACTTTTCTGAGAATGATATATTCTTCTGTAAGTACGTCTGTTTTCTATAGCGAACTAATACACTTTTAGAACTTAAATTGAAATGGATATATGTATAATATTTGGCAAAAGCAAGAAAGGAAGTTCTAAAGCCATGATCAAACTAGAGATTGAAATTGAAATTGAATTGCAATTTAATCAATAAAAAGAAAGAAAACCAATCTCAAGTTTAGTAAACTTCGCTTTGATTGCTTAAATTCTAATCCAATCTCAATCTCAATTTCTAGTTCAATCATGTCTTAATGAAGTCTAGTGTAGAAATAAAAAAAAATAAATTTTATGATACAAAACGCTTATCACCCACAGTATTTCAGATATCTGCTGTAACGACTGTAGTAAAGATGGCTACAGATAGCAGCACTTGTCGCTATCCTACGATGTTGTCTGTTGGTCATTACAACTCCGATGTATCAATTTTGCGAAAGATTTGTACAAAATGCTTATTCGTGCGCTACTATGTCTGACAAAAAGCCCCAGATATTGTTCAACAAATCACGACGGTTATCTATGACGTCAAGATAACACGATTTCCATGGAGAAAAACGGTCTTGCAGATTGCAATATTTACCAAATGAAGCACAGTGCTGATAACGCTTTTTCCAAACATAGAACAATCTCCGTAAAATCACTACACGATTCATTTATTCCTTTTGCTGCAATTGTTGGATAATGAACGCGAAGAAACTGGAAAGGCAAGAATCTGTTATACAAAGGCAGCTTCTCGCACACCACAGGAAAACTAAAAAGATTTTTTTTAAAAGATGCAGTATATTGCATAATGCAATAAGAAGCTCATATTATCAATAAACCTCTTAAAATTTTAAGAAAGATTTGAGTAAACATTTTCGCAGTTCGGGAAGATAAGAAGAGAAACACTAAGATGTCTGTTTCTATCAATATAAATTACTGATTGATTCAATTTCATCTTTTTTTATTGCTTAATTCTATCAATTTAAGATCAATCTCAGTTCAAACTATTTATCTTTTTTTGTCTGTTTCTATCAATGTAGATTAATCTCAATTCAATTTCCTTACTCTTCATCTTTTTCTAATTCTTATAATTACAAAAAATGAGGAATTAATTGAAAAATTAAAATTAAACTACATTAGTAGAAATGGACATAATTATACTGTTTATCTTTTTCTAATTATAATTCTAAGAATTAGAAAAAGATAAACAGTAAATTAAACTGAGATTAAAGTTAATCTTACATTGACAGAACCAGGCTAAATTTTTAGAACTAGAAAAAGATGAGGAGTCAGTTGAACCAAGACTAATATTAAACTAAATTAATAGAAAAGGACAGGAGATGGAGAGCATCTCTGGTCTCGGAGTTTGATTGTGTATCACACAACTTAGTGGAAATTATAAAAAAGAGAAAATTCATTAGGAGGTCAATTCTTAAAACAAGATAAAAATTATAAGAGTGAGTAAATTCATAAAATGTTGATCAATAAAATTATACATATTCCAGTAAATTCATTCATTTTTATAATTATCTCATCTCAAGATATACAATCAATCCCTATATATTGATCAATAAAGGATGCATTTTTTGATTTAATGACACAAGTCATCAAGAGCATCAGTCTATCTATCTTGACATTCTATGAATAACAAAGACAGAACGACTTGTGTCAACTTGAATCAACAAATGAAAAACATCTAAAATTATAAACATTCTAGTCAACTTGCTCATTTTTGTAATTTTCATCAAGTTGAGCGATACATAGCACAATCAAATGACCTCAATCACGCGTATCGCGTTATCGTTGCACCGAGAAACGAGGATTTCGACGTGTCCTTTGTATACGACGTTTGTCACCTATCTCGGGGAAACTTTAGCCCTTCGTTGAAAAACCTCGTGACGCTATTTTCCGCAGCGAGGAGAGTCAGGGACTCGCGACATATATCCTTCTCGTTTCCTCTCCTTCTCCGCGGTCAGGTTAATCGCAGCCGCGCACGACTTACGTACCCTTTCCAGCTTCTGGAAGTATTCCCGCAGGAAGGAGATCGGGTTCTCGGGCCGGCCCACGCACAGTTGCACTATACAGTCTTTCAGGACCTGTTGGATATTGTGTCTCTGCACGTATTCCTCGCACTCGCGTAAGCTCTGCTCCTCCTCGAGATTCGCCGCCATATTGATGCACGGCGCGCCGCTTTATCGGCGACGGCGATACGGCCGCGGCGCGGCGTCGCCCTTCGTCAACGTCAACCGAGCGCCGCTGTCGCGCGATCTCGCGCTCATAATTTCGGAGTTTCGACGCTGAAAATATCTACGTGACGATCTTTATTCTCCGTCGTATTTCTTTCAGTACTGAAAATCGAGATTTTTAAGGGAAGAAAATAAATGAATCGAAGGAAATTTGGATGATTTTGGTAATTCTCAAAATTCGCGCGAAGTCTTTTGTCATTGTTTGTTATTGGAAATCGTTGTTTATTTTTACGAATCGATAATTTAATCAAAGTTAGTTAATGAAGTTCATTCTCGTTAGTTAATGAAGTCTATTTTAAAGGATTTTTTAATAAAAATTTGTAAAGTGTATACATATATAAGTACATGACGAATTTATGTTATATAAATTGAACTAGACAAGGTTCTAGCCTAAATACAAAATGGGATCAAAAGATGATATCAAATATAATAGATTAGTTATTTTAGGAAAAAATAATATAATGATATCATTCGATACATTTTTGACGATGATTTTGTTATAAATTCTTGACATGATAATAATTTTTCAGTAATTTTTTATTATCTATCGATTTAAAATATTCGCGTTTTATGTCTATTTAATTCTATCAATGTAAATTAATTTTAATCTCTGTTTAATTTACTCTTTATATTTTTTTAATTTTTAAACCTGGGAAAAAACATGAAAGTATAATTAAATCAAGATTAATATTAATCTACATTGATAAAAATGGATAAAATTAATTTACTCTGATAAAAATATAAATCATATTTTTACCAATGTTGATTAACTTTGATCTCATTTACTTCCTATTCTTCTTTTCAAACTTTAAAAATCAGGAAAAAATAAATTAAATTACAATGGTAGAAATGAAAGATCCGGTTTTATCAATGTAAAACTAACTGTAATTTTAATTTAACTTATTGTTTATTTTTGTTCATTTCTTACGTACAGTTTTATTAATGTAAATTAACTTTAATTTCGATTTAATTTATCGTTTTCTAATTCTTAGACTTAAAGAAAGATGAAAAATAAATTAAAGCAGTACTAATTAACGGACACTAGAATTAGATAAAGATAAAGAGTAAATTGAATCGAGATTAAAATTAATCATTAATGGAATCGATGGAACTCAGCCCGATCGAAATCAATCCGAAAATCGCGCCGTTGCATCGTACCGTCATGACATAGCCACACCGTAAACTCGCGCGCATGCGCGCCGCGCGAATCGACTCGCGAGCGGTCGATAGATCGCGGCGGACTGCCTCTCGATCAATCGTCGTCATTTCGATCGGTCGCCCGATCATCATCTCGTTTATCGCGCGTATCGCGATGGACGGCGGAGTGCTGCTGCGTGCGGCGTACTGCTGGCTGCCTACGAACGGGTGAATCTCCGCGCTGAGAGGGAGAGAGAGGTGCCCCTGGTGTGTGTGGTGTATATACGCGGAAGCCCAGCTCGCGGAGATCCGTCGGGCCGCGCCTCGTCGCCTCGCTTCGCGACGGACGCGACGGACGCGACGGACTTCACGGCGTTGAAGCGGTGCGAAGTCGGGCGCGATCGCTCCGCGACGGTCGGTCGGTCGATCAGACGGGACGGACGATCCTTCCCCTGGGGAGGAGGGGAGTCGAGCGTGAGCGCGAATAATCGGGGACTCGCGAGAGAGTCGCGCCGTCTTCTCTCCTCGCGTGTGCTCTCTCGGCGACACGCAAAAAGGTATCCTCGCGGACACCTCGCGTCTGTGCATGTGCGATTTCGTTTACGCGCCGGGATCTGAAGTTGGCTGTCAACGAACGCGGGCGGCCGGATACTCTCAAGGAGCACGCTCACGAAATCTCGGAGGGTCTCGCACGAGGAAGAACGAGAGCGACCAATAGAGAGTGAGACAGAGAGAGAGAGAGAGAGAAAAAAAGAGGGACAGGGCCAAGCCAGTCTCGTGAGAGGAGCAGCAGAAAGGAAGAAAAAGGATAGAGGTACCTCCGTCGTCGGCGACGGATTGAGAATTTTCCTGTGTTCGTATGTGTTTCTCGAAGATTTCTTCCTTGATCCCTGCATTCACGCGACCTTCGACGCACGGACACGAGTATAGATGGACGCGAGATCATCGCGCGCGCGCGCGCACATGTATAATACGCGCGCGCGCGAGCGTGTGTGAGTGTGGGATCCCAGATCCCCAACTGTGTGTGCGCGAATGCTGCGTGAATCAGCCGTGCGACGACGATGACGGTCGATCGACGGTTTCGAGCGTGCCGCTTCCTCTCGCTCACGTCGTCGCCCGGTCGTTCCTCGCGCGAAGGATCGATACGCGTCGTAGTTTCCTTCGAGAAAAAGCGAGAGAGAGATGTGAGGAGAGAGGAGAGGCTCGCCGTTGCCATTCCCGACGAAAATAGCGAACGAGTTCTCTCTCTCTCTCGGCTCTCTCTTGCTCTCTCTTTCTCGCGACGGTGTCCTTTGGCCGCGTTTCGCCCGGCATTACTTTACGTTGTCAAGTCGCGGAACGGAAGGGGGAAGGGGATCGAACTTCGCAGAGGGGGAGAGGGAGACCACGTTCGATCGAGGACGTTTCGCGTCGCCGGTAAGCATCAGCGGGGAACGCCGAAACGGATGGATTCTCCGTCATCGGCGACGGGATCGCGATGTCGGGCAAGCGCTTTTATAACGTCGATCACGGGACTGTTCAAATTCGATCTAGGTTCTTTTAGTTGTCTGGTATGTCGATAGCTTGTGTTTTCTTTCGGTTTGAGGTTATCTGGTTTACGTAAGCTGTAAAGTGAAGTATGTTATCGTATAGCGATAAAATATACTTACACAAATGCTTTTACAATCTTGATAAAAGCTAGAAGTACTTACATTATTTCCCGCGAGGTTTGCGAGAGTTGGATTTTAATTGTTGACAGTTTTTCGATAATGAGATTTGTCAAATTTTTAATGTCATGTTATTTTAAATTTGTTTTGTATTTGTCTTTTTGAAATTGTAAACTTAGATCAATATTCATACAATGAAAGAGTATATTAAATTTTAATAAATATTTGCCTGAGTACTTCTAAATAAATATTAACTAAACGTAAATATATATTTAGTACAAGAACCATTAAGTTGATTTAATTGTCTTTTTTTTTATTGAGTGAATATTTATTTATTGTGAATGAATGTTTACTTAGTATTATTCAGAGAAATATGTATTAAGATTTAGTAAATTCTTTTTAGTATAGTCCATCTTAAGATTTAAGATCGTCTTAAGTAATGCCTTAATGTAATGTAATTAATATGGCCCTCTGATTGGTACGTGACATCTTAAGACTATACTTAAGATAGGTTTAATAAATATAGAACTGACTATAAATATCTTATACCGGTCTGTGATTGGTTGACATTTTAAGACTGTAGATGATATATAAGGACTAAGAATGAATATTGCCCTTAATTTTTTTATTTTGACTTATTGCATATTTATAATTTATTCGAGACATTAATATTTATGTGATCTATACAAATTGATTAAATGTAGAGGAGAAGAAAGAAAAATTAATTTGTAATAATCATATAACTTGAATAATTAAATTAGAGAAGAATAGAGAAAATATATATTAATTAATAGAATTAGCATTAATTATCATGATCGAATAGCTTTACAGAAAATGTTCTTTTAATGCCAATTTTATATAACTGTAATAATTTTATAACTGTAATCTGTAATTACTTTCATGTAATTTTATTTAACTATTTAGTCTTTTGATTTCACTATAATTGATCTGTTTAATTACATAGAAAATATTTATTTAAAACATTTTTAATTTGCCCATGATATTAGTTGAACGTATTCAGACATTTGCATAGCAAAAATTATTATAATACTTGACGCAGATTTAATAATAAATTATCATTAAAATTTGTGAAATTTATTACGTCATTGTTATTATATTTAAAAAAAAGAATATCAGTTCCACTTACTCTATAATTAGCTCAATTGAAATTAGGTTTAGCTTTGAATCAAGATTCGAGAATCTTCTGGAAATCGTGTTTTATCGTCAATAAAAACGTGGCCAATTCATCTTTGTTTCTAATTTACAGTAATTTACAGTCAGAGGGTCTTAAACACCTTCACTGCCACATGCATTACAATATTCACAATGATACAGGTGATGCACACAGAATTTTTATTTATGTATCTTGTGCATCATTCATGGTCTTAGCATTCTTTAACCTTTTGCAGCTGACGTCAAAATTACAGTAACGTAGTTATTGCTAGGTCTGTAAGATTTAATTTATATTAATTAAAAAGGACTAATTAATTTCAAGGAATTAAAATAACGACTCGGATAAAAAAACTTTGACTTTAAACAAATTTACGTACATCACATCTACGCAGTTTTCGAATACTACTAACTTAATAATTAAAATATAAGCAATATTAATAATAATTAATAGAGAAATTTACATTGCTATGTCAAATTGATGTCGGATCTCTCAATAATATTTAACGATTTTCGAATCAGGATGAAAATGCAAAACAATTTAAAATATTACTGAAAGTCAGAGAAAATGATGGAATTTTATTTGGAAATCAGGGAAAAATTATGGAATTTGTGTGGGATGAAGAATTGTGTGCTCCGAATAATCTAAAGCAGATGTAAAATAAAGAAAATTGTATTGTTTGATATCTTTAACAAAAAATTTATAATTAAGTGGTTCAAAGACCCGTCAGTTCCGGGAAGTTTATTATTCTGTATATATGACAACTGAGGAAGCCTTAAGCCTCAAACACAATGAAAAGTACTCAACAGGAACAGGGAATACAAGATTTGAACCTATCAAAAATCGTGTTATTAAAGTCTATTTTTTTTGGCTGAACTTTTTGTACAGTTCATCTTTATTCTCTTTCCTCCTTTTCTTTCGATGTTGGAGAAAAAAAAAAGAAAAGATTGTGCAAGAAGTTCAGCTAGAAAAGACAAGCTTAAAATTTACGGTTAGGTAATGTACGGTTTACCTTTAAAATGTTTGGGATAAATTGAAGTCTGTTTTATTCTCTGTTTCTACCTGTGTTTTCATTGTCTTTAAGGCTTAAAGTTCTATAAGACTTTTATAGTGGGACAAAAAAAAAGAATCAAAAAGGTGGGGAAAGAGAAGAGAGTTTATTGGCTAGCAGTCCCATGGATCGATGTTAAAAGCTAAGGACCGAAAATTGTAATGCCAGTATTCTCTTTTATCTCGCGTGGGCGACATTGTGATTAGGAGACACTGGCGTACACACGTGGGGAAATTCTTCGTGAAACACAAGTTCCTCGTATTCATCTCTCTCTCACTCTTATGGTCCGTTTATCGTTACAGAATTTGTTGACCTCCCACGTGTCTCGTCGACGGAAGAGTTTACGTTTGCCGCCACGCAGCTGTGCATAGTGTGTCACGTGCATGTGTGTGCCAAAGCGAGAATAAACCCGAGGAAAGCGAGACGTGGATGCTTAACGTGGATTAAGGATCAAGAAGATCAGTGAAATACGCGAGTGATCGAAGGAAAAATCGCGGGAACTTTCATCGTGAAGACTGTTTAGGAAGAAGGAAGAAAAATTGTTAAACAAAGAAAGGAGATCGGCAGCGGGTTTGGGATTCCTCGCGAGGTCGTCTCGGCTATGACGAGTACGGGGTGCCGCGTCGATCGAGGTTCGTTGATTGAAGCCACGGATGCCGACACGATTGTCAACATTATCATCCCATTGAATGTGGAACACGATCTCGCGGTTCTTCGCTAAGGGCAGTAAGACCGCGGTGGTGCAGGAAGAAACCGCGCCGCCACTGCCAACGGAGGAAAAAGACGAGCAGCAACAACAACCGGAGCGTGCGTGCAACGGCGTCGCCGACGACGACGCACCCGCCGACGGTACGAACGCCGTCCATGTGTTCTACGACGCGGCGATGGATCGCGGCGCGAGTGCAGACGATCGACGCAGGCCTGCCGCCGCTTCTGCTGCCGCAACCGGTGCCGCGGCGGCAGCATCAACCGACCAGCAGTCCAGCGGAGGCGATTCCGATCACTTCTCCGACGCCTACGAGTCCCGTCAGGTAGGTGTTCTGTCCGTCTTATCCTCTGGCGATGGCCGAAATAGAAACAGATCCGAGAAAGTAGCGAGTTAAACGAGGATAGAGACTTGGAAAGACTTATATCCATGTAAATAAATAAATTCTATCAATGTAAATTAACTTTAATTTCAGTTTATAATTTTTTTTAATTTTTGAAACTAGAAAATAATTAAAAGTAAAATAATACGATTAAAGTTAATCCACATTGATAGAAATAGGCCTCAAGCATTTTTGCTAACATATAATAACTTTAATCTCGGTTTAATTTACTCTTTTTCTAATTCTTAGAACTAGAGAGAAAAAGATAAAGCATAAATTAATCGAGATTAAAATTAATCTATATTAGGAGAGATTTGAACAGTATTGTGCTTTGTGTGGCTCCAGAATCTTCTGATAAGGATTACTGTAATACAATTGATTCTGGATAAAAGGCGGATGAAGCACAGAGATTTTAGGAATACTATAAAATATCGTAGTAATAAACTATAGCAATAAAATGATAAACCAGCATACGTTGGTATCTAGGAAGAAGGACGTCTTTAACCCTTTGGTGAGTCTGATGGTGAGTCAATCTATTGAACCCACTCGATTAAAATCTTTTTGTCAAAAATGTCAAACAATTCAATTTTTTTATATATATCTACAAATTTGAATTATTCTTATTAAAATAATATACTTATATTCATTTTTTTTTATAACAGTTATGTTATTTCGATTCTCTTTGAAATTAATTAACGCTTTTAATTAATATAAATTAAATAGATCTTACAGAATCAGCGTCAGTAATTGTGTACAGATTTTGGCGTCAGCTCCAGAGGGTTAAGATGCAGTAAATAGATTTTCCGAGGAATTTATATAGGGCCCGTGACAAAGATTATTTTCATCGCAGGATGTGGGACATTCGCGTTCTCCGTGACCGCGTGTCCGAAAGCGTTTGTCACGTGTATTTGCGAGACGCATGGAGGCTTAGAGGGAACTGTGCTCGGCAGTAAAACTATTCCCGAGCTGTGACGTTGTTGACGAATATGGCGTTCGTTTCCTGCGCGCAATGTTATTTATTGCGCGATAAAACTTGCTGGCGTTTCACCTGTGCACACAGACTCGCCTTCCTTCGGACGGCGGCGTCTTCGGCGAACTGCCTCGACGAATCGCACAACTCTAATTATCCCTTTAATTGCCCCGACTGATTCCGAGCGAGATCATGCGTCTCGAGAGCCATTCTGGACATAAATTCATCAACATTTTTGTGCGAGTAATCTCGGTTTTCAGGGAATCGCATCGATCCAGTATGGCTTCGTTTATTGACCCGTAAGAAAGAACTTTATTTCTATATCTGGCGGTGTAATCAAATTTCTAATGCCCATTTTCGTCAATGTGGATTTACTTTAATTTCGGTTCAATTTATTGTTCATATTTTTTTAATTTCTATAATAAATTTTATAATTTTTATATAACTAGAAAGATGAAAAGTAAGTTGAAAGTCTTTAAAAGACACGAAAAAAATTTCTGGTTGAAAATGAATGAAGAGGATTCTAGTCATATCAATCAGAATTCTTAATTATAATAATATTTAATCAGAATATTTTGTTCATTTTCAACTAGAATTCCAATTAATATATACTCTTTCTAGTGCAGATCGATTTTTAATATCTTACAACTTTATTGAGTAAGATTTGTTATAATTCATTATGTTTTCCCCTCAAAATATGACACTATTTCAGTGCTACTATAGTTAGTTTTCTTGTACTATAAAGGTTAAAGTTAATCTACATTGATGGAAACAGGTATAAGACTCATTATTTTCTTTAATGGAACTTTATTTCCAAGTCTCTACATCTTTTTTAATGGAACATATCCGTATCTTTATACATTATACAAGAGATTTTTTTATTTTCTTATTTTTAGAAAATCACAGTTCTACTATGCAGAGAAATTATGTTCTATATATTAGTTTTACCTTGCTTTTAAAATTCTTCGATCAAGATCGCGCGGGATACTATCAAATTCGCGCTTTTTTGCACGCTCTTGTGCAAATCACGTAGGTAATACTTTACTGTCGCATGATTTAATGTTTTTTTTTGTCCCGTACCGTTAATCCTGATTGCAGACGGTCTGCGCAATTCGTACCAATGAACAATCGATATTTGGCCATGCGAGCAGCCTCGTTATCGACGATCTCGTTTGGCACACGTTCAACGAGTATCATATTTGTTCTGGCTTCTCAAACAAAATTGTGTTGTCAATAGCGTTATAAAAAAACTACTAGGCAATACCTAAGATACAGATTTATATATATATTGTATATCGGATATAAATTTATCAAGTCGATTTCTATAAACATATACATATATGAAATATATATTCTAAGACTACACTTCAAAAGGTTCTCGAAGAAAATTTTACTCGATATAATATAATATATATTTTGAGTAAAATTTTCCTCCCGAAGACATTTTAGAATATAGTCTAGAAAAATATGCGTATGGATTTAATATCCTTGTACTAGAAAAATGTACTAAATTTTAATATTTAAATAAACTAAAAATTTACTTACAGTTAATAAATATTTACTCAATAAAGATGATAATTAAATGGTTCTTATATCAAATAAATATCTCAGTTGGTATTTTTCAAATAAATGATTTAATAAAATTTAATAAAATTTAATAAAATTTAATAAAATTTAATACACTTTTTCAGTGCAACATTATGTGAATTTACGATTTAAACAATATGATATAAAAATATAAACACCGCATGGCATTAAATCTACATCCAAAAAAATTCATATTCTTTAGAGTGTAGTTTCCGTAAATATTATATGAAATGTTGGCAATCTAGCTGCTTCAAAGGACCAACACGCAAAGAGAAATTTACTGCATTAACGCACTATGCTGCATAAACTGGTTTCCTTTTCTCGTTTCTGGAAAGCAAGGTCGTTCCTGTTGCGTGCAAACGATCTTTATTCATACCGGAATTCTTTACTTATTTTTGAAGTCGTCGACGTTACGATCTGAGGGAGACCTATCTTACGACCTACCTTGCGTATTATCGTTCTGAAAGTAAATGCATCAACGGTGGTACGTTTTTGCTAACGTTGCTATATGTCATGGTATAGGAAAAGAGCGATCTTATCGTACGTGCTCTTCGAGTGCGATCTCGTCTCGATTGTTTCCGTCGATTAATGTACTGGAAACTAAGCGCCTAATTTAAGGCGTGTCGCTGAGACTCTCCTCCTTTTCTAACGTAGGAGCGGACGAGCATTCCTCACCGTAACAGGCGGTGCAATTATCAAACGTGCATTAAGGCATGCTGCAACACACGCATGTTCGCGGAGCCGTGCAATTAGCCGCCGTGATTTCTTGCCCATTACACGTTCCGATTTCTACATCTTTTGAATCTCAGGAACGTTCACGAAAACTTGGATTAGCTTCAGTTTTTGCATATCACGATCACGTCTAATTATTGTTGTAAAAATTATCTCCAATCGGTTTTATAAGCTAGTCAGAATTGAGTTATTTGAAGAAAGTCGATCAAATAAATGTTTTTAACAATAATATTAAACATACAAATTTCTCTCGTCTCCTTTTCTCTTTCTATTCATTTTGTAAATGGCTGTAATAATAAAATTATAGATATTATCTTTCAAAAAGAAGAAACTTTTTGTTCATTGTGTAAATGGATGTAATAATGAAATTATCAATTTTTTATCTCTCTCTCTCTGAAACAGAAGAAATCATTAAAAGAAGATAATACCTGTTTTTTATAATAAATAATCTATATATGTAAAATGATCATCTTTATTTCTGCTTAAAGTTTAAAAATTTTGAATCATTAAATTTATTATATCAAAATTGTGTATCAAATTTGTGTCCAAGGACTAAACTTAATTTGAAACATTAAAAAAATTTTATTGTTACCAGTATATTACCACTCAGCTCTTAGTCTCTTAGTCAGCTCTTAATCGTGCTATACTAGTAGGGGGATTTCATCTTAGTAACGCCAGATTAAAGCGGCTATTGATGTCGATGCACTTGGTGCGCTGATCTTGAAATATCGATCAGTCGACCGATCCACATCGTGTTCAGTCACGACGACTTAATCTGAGAGACACCTGCATTCGCCTTGCGGACGACGAGAGAAAGACGAAGCCTCGCTACGTGCCTTGACGGCTCCTTTTAGAGTAATTACGATGACCATGACACATACTCGGAAACGATTAATATCACGAATAAAGCGTGTGCGTGGTAGAGCCTCATTTATACCATGTATTCCGCACGTAAGTTAACTTGGATGTTTAGCTAGGTGTATACACATTTCTGTTATTAACACTTTGTTTTTACTCCCTCCGTCTTTTTTAGCACAAGCCAAAGTATGGAGGATATTAAAAAAGGGCCAGTTTTTGCTTAAAAAGGTGTAAGTAAAAAAGAAATAGCGTTTTTTGTAGATTCTGAAACCTGGGATATGATAAAGTTATTAAAAAGTTCGTAGCGTTTGGAAAACATCTCGAAAATTAAGCAACGTTGAAATTTGGATAAATAAATTATGTTCATGCTTAATTTTCTAGATGATCTCCAAACGTTACGAACTTTTTAATAATTTTATTGTATCCAGAATATCAAAATTTATATAAAAAGTACACTGAAAGAAAAGATTGGTTGCTGCAACAATTTAGATAGTAAAATATGGCATATTTATATTGGCTGCAGCAACCAATTTTTTTTCAGTGTATTATTTCTTTTGCTTAAACCTTTTTTTGGATAAAAATCGATCTTTTTTTTAACATCTTCTTTTTATTCTTTTTTCGAAATAAAGAAAGGTGCAGAGTTTGATTCCCTTATATTGTATAAGTTATATATTTTTACAAAAATTTTCATTATCATTAATTTTTGCTCGAATTTCAATTTCCATTAAATTTATATTTTAATTAAAAGCTTGCAGATGGAAGGTTAATAGGTATCAGCTCATTTTGCTTTCGAAATATTTGCTAATTGTAAAGATTAGCATTTCTATTAGCACTTCTATTTTCAATTCAATATTTAACAATTGTCTTTATCGTAAGGAAAAGCTGTGTTTTATTGCTGGTGCACCGTGTATTTTACATAATAATAACACGTTATCCCATCCTCGAACAGGCGCTTTTAAAAAGCATTAATCGGTGAAAGTGACGTGCTCGCACCTGGCACCTCGAGATAATCGAAGCCGTTTTCGAAACCGCGTGCAAATAGGGAAATGCCGATGTGGGTGGTAAATTGAAAGCGGGTTCTGGCTTCGTGCGATCTTAAACAGCACCGTATCGTATTTGAGTATCAAAGATATTTGAATGTTGAATTTATTACTCGCCGAACATTTTCTCTTCTTTATTATTTTAAATACTCCTATAAGAGTCCCTCTCTCCTACGAGAGAGGTAATATCGTGCTTCGCGAAGTGTTCCAATGAATAAAACCGGCTCGTAAAAACAGACTTGCAAAAGACGGAGGCGTCGCCGGGAGCATGAGATAGGATGTCGCTGCGTTACGTCTCTGTCTTTTCAACACTTACGCACAACGTCCTTCGCCAGAGAACAAGTAATCCAATACACCGTGAGAAAATGAATCCGCGTTGTGCGACGGCCTGCATTGTTTCATGCACATTGTCGGATGCTTTCTACGAAAGGAAATACGCTCACTCGGTCGCTTTCCACAATCAATTCTCTCATTCTCTCATCTACTAGGTAACAGCGTCCTGTCGTTTTTGGGAAAGTTTCCGGAAAGTTTGGAATGTTTAGCGAGGTATGTAATGTTACACTGAAAAAAAAATTATATGTATGAGCAGCATTATTTTAATTAAAAATAATTCTGTTAATACACCTTTTTTTTTAATAATTTTTACTCTTTAATAATCGAGGGAGTAATCACTTAATGTAATTGTGGGACAGAGTCTCCGAAATCATTATAAAATTCATATGAAATCCCGTAATTATCAGATTATATGTATAATCTGATAATATGCTACTAGAAATAATTGTGTGATATTAGATAAAATCAATTATTTTATCAAATGACTTCATATATAGTGAAGAAAATTATTTGTCATCAGATAAAATCGTATAAAACCAAATGAAATGAAATTACGTAATCTGTGGGACAATATTTCAGCTAGTTCCTCGAATCTAATTTAACAACAATATTAATGAAACAAATAAAATTTCATTTAAAGAGCATGACATATTTGTTTTATTAATGATGTTATTGTCAATTAACAAAATTATTTTCAATTAAAATAATGCTGTTGATATAACATCATTTTGTTTTTAGTATAAATATGAAGCAATGGCAATCTTGCAAGTTAAATAACATTTTGTTATTTTTAATCATATGTGTCGAAATGTAAATCAATTAATTTTTCGTAGTTATTTTTAAAGTAAACAACGTCGATATTAATGTATATAATGCATTATACATTTAGTAAATAATTAACTAAATTTAAGTAAAATTTAATTTTCTTAAATTGTTAAATGTCTAAGTTAAATTGTTTAATTTCATTGTTTTCGTTAAATTAATAATATATTGAATAGAAGCAGTGGCGATTTATAAAAATGATTTAAAAATAATTAAAATTAGGTATTATTTGAATTTAACAGTGTACGTAAAATAGAATGATATAAAATAGAAATTGTTTATATAGGGAGAAGACTTTGTGGCTTCGCCGAGCTATTTTTATCAGTGTGCGTCATCTCGAGAATTATTCGTTTAATTAAATTGTTCTGCGCGGTGTTTCAAGATGCAACTATGCATTTTGAACGTGCCTATTACGCGATGTACTTAGTCT
Source organism: Acromyrmex echinatior (assembly GCF_000204515.1). The sequence goes on from NW_011627302.1 coordinate 143,916, forward strand.
CGCCGCATTCTTCGCAGCGTGTCTTTCGCTGAAGCTGTAAATATTTTTAATTATTGTATTTATCAACTTTTTGAGAGCACGATTTTCAGGACAAAAATAATTATTCACACAGCGATATCGATGCGCTCGTCGTTACCTTTAATTAAAAATATCGACAATATAAAAATTCTCTGTCAAGCTTAGCTAGAATTAGAAAATCTCTAACGTAACGGATTATCACAGATGACTCTTCCTTGGGAACATGCTTGACTTAGCATTTAACGCAGTAAAATTGGTGGGATTATATCTCTAAAATTAGAAGGGTGTGGTTCTTTCGTTTCTCTAAACTGTACACGAAAAGAATAGTTTCGCTGAAGTATCTAAAAATTTAGATACAGATCTGAAAATAACAATTTTATTGAATTATTAAAATAATTTAATACATATTTGTATTAAATTAACACAAAAATTGGATTATTCAAAACATGTAAAATGTGTTAAATTTAACACAAATTTTCCAACTGTGATGACTTTCCTATATAATTATCTTTGACTTTTCTACATTTTGGTTCAACAAAATTTTCTCAGATCTACTGATATTTTTTCAAATATTTCCATATCTACCTAAATTTCTAAATATTTCAGCAAAACGTTCTTTCTGTATATTCACTTAAAAGAATAGTGAGTAATTATTTTAAGGGAGAGAAAGAGTTCTTTTTTGTTCACGGGTCAAGAAGGGAGACCCGGCTTCCGTAGGGTAAGGGTCAATCACGTTGGGCTCAAGGGATCCAGCATTATTTTGATTCGCTGCCGCGTGCACGCGTGTGCGTTCGCGTGGGTGTTCGTGAGTACGAAACGCAGCAGCTGACTCACTCGTGCGACCGTAGAATGCCGTCTCCAGTACACTCGGCGGAATCTAAAGCCGCACGCTGACTCGCCTCGTAGTGTGATCTCGCGCTCGGAACTGGCGACGTGCTGCTCCTCGTATTCCTTGGTGGATGGATATCCGAATTGATTATTATGTGATTAAATTCGACGTGCTGTAGTCGAAATTATTCCCCGGTGAGACACGTGGCGGAATGATCAATGGGTGACATCGATTGACGAAGAAAATCGAGTTATTCGGGGGAAAAGTCGCCCTTTTATTGTCGTAAAGAATGAATTTTAGGAGTCTCATGGTTTGAGAAAAGATAAATTTTAATGAAGTGTATCAGAAGACTCCAAGTCCATGGTTTGAAAAAAGACAGATTTTAGAAAACTCAAGGTCTGGGAAAAGACAGATTTTAATGAAAAGAAAGTGTAAATATACAACAATCAAGAGTGAATTTTGCGTACGGATGCAAACTGTTTAATACCCTCGGCGGATCAGGCAATGCAATTGCATATCTCAAGGATTTCCTTCTCATGCGAACAATCGTGTACGTCACGCTTTTGCGGAGTGATTCGTCATCTCGGAAGTGCGTATTGATCGCGATTCTCACCTCGTTATCTTGGGATCTTCATTCTTGGGATCTATAGCCGCGGTATAGTGCAAGTCATAGAACGTCCGCTGCAATTGGTGCTATAATTTCTCTGCGACGATCCCAAGGATTGGATTGTGTGAAAACAGAACGATTCGACCGCTTCTTCCCTCGATGGTTGGGAATTCTATCGTCGACACGATCGAAGACAGATGTTGGACCCGCGCCATCAGGAGAATCGCGTTATCAAGAAGAAGGGAGCGATGCATTCCCGCTGTAGCTGCAGCCATCGTGCAGTCGTTGCTGAACATTGCTTCGCGTCTTGTTAGTTATCAACTGGAAAGAGAGAAATATCAAGAGAAACGGAGTTGTCGACAAAACGAGTGAATTATCACGTTATTAATAATGTCGGTTCGAGAACTTGGTCGCCGAAATTAAATTTATTCACTGGGGTCTTCTCTTGGACACTTTCCCGGAAGCGAACGCTGCCATACCGAAGTTTCGCGAGAGGAGACATCAAGAAGATTAACAACTCATGGAACTGCATTATGAAATTACGACAATTCAGTCGGGAGATAATCTCGAGATAATGCTGCGAACATGATGAGTCGAAGTGCCATGATTAGTGTGTGTATCATTTATACACTGTTGAATATCAAAGGAGCAATGGTCCCAAGTTCTTTGGAGTTAAATAATATTTTGTTACTTTTAACTTTCATGTGTGTCAAAATGTAAATCAACCTTTCTGTGATTAGTTTTAAAGTAAACAACGATATTAATGCACTTGGTAAATAATAAATTTGAGTCAATTTAATACACTTTTTTGAGTTAAATTGTTTAACATCATCGTTTTAATTAAATTAACGATATATTGAGCAGTAACAGTGGCGATCTACAGAAATAATTGAAAATAACTCCAATTGGGTATAATTTGATATTATGAATTCAACAATGAATGTGGCGTTTCTTTGCTATCGGATCAAATCTTTAGTATTCCCTGATGAGAAATAGATGAGAAAAATTTTCATCGGCAAAAATTTGAGGAGGGGCAATGCATCACAGATTTTCAATTTGGATCTCTAGCAATTCGATCGAAGGTGTGTACTGAACGACGCGCGAAGAGTTTTACGAGGAGAGGCAGTTGTCGAGAAAAGGAGAGGATGGCGAGCGAAGTGATGCTGGCGCCCACGCCGGCATCTACGACGTCCATACGTGAGATGGACGACGTCAGGGATATGGTTAGAAGTGCGACCGTCACCACGATTTACGTAAGTCGGTCTCCGTGCATGAATGGCGATATGTTGTGTCCAGCAATTGGTATTCAGAATATCATTCGATTTCTCTCGATTTATATCATCCGCATGAAGCGTATTCTTTTTAACTAAATATATCGATTCGTTTATTTGCTACAATAACGACACAACTAAATAAACAAAGTTTTCCAGGAAATTAATTTCAATGTTTTGAATCATGAAAATTTTGTAATATTAATTTTTAAATGTAATTTTGATCATAATAACTGATCGTGGATCGTATAAAAGTATGTTTTTTAAAAGTATGTTGTTTCTTTTTTTCTTTAAGTTTTTTTTTCTGCAAGCAATTAATGATAATTTTTTTCAAGAGTTTTCTTGTAATTTAAACAAAAACAAACTATATTTTTTAAATCCAAAAGCAATTTTGTGGAACCGCGGATAGAAATATGAAGTTTCGCCATAAAAAAATTCTGCAACATTGTGTTGAATAATGTTTTCTAAAAGCTAGTAATTCGATGTTGTTTGTTTGCCTCTGTGAAGTTGGCACCCTAATGTCAAAATTTTGATTTAATTAATAGAGTTTTGGCTCTTCTTCAAAAAGTTCTAGAGTTTCTGGTAGGTTTTGAAAAGAGTTCTGACGATTAAATACAAAAAAAAAGATTTGAAAATTTGGCCATCTTCATGTTTTCACGAAACGAAAATTAGACATAACTTTTTTATTTCAAGTCAGAGCGGAAAAAGTCGCTATACTATTTGAAGCAGAACAAATTGTTTCTCAAACACACATGCTTTAATATCTGCGATTTTGCGTACGGAAGCACATACGCCAAGATATGTCCTAAGTTCTTGTGAAATAAATGCGCAGGGTGGTAATAATCTGCGATTATTTTACGCACGATTATTTTCGCGACGTGACGAAGGACAATAGTGCCAAGGACAAGATTTCACTCCCGAACGCTAATCGAGTGATCGTCACGGGTGGTGAACAACAACGGAGAGGAAAAACGCGCGTCGCTCGGAATCCGCGGTGTACTTTCGATCTCGCAAACGTGCGATATCATTCCGCGACTTTGAGCCTCTTCGCGTAAGTTGAAGCGATTGAATCTTTATTGGCCCTTTTAACAATGCATGGGCATGCCCGCGTACGTCTACTAAATTTAATTTCAAAATTAGTTAATAATATAATTATATGATATAATGATAATGTAATAGTTAAGATATAATATAATAATATTGTAACATTTAAGTTGTTCATATTTTAACCTTAGAAATGACTTAAATATATTACATAATAACAGTATTATAACTTCATATATATATAATATTTAATAATATAATACTTAAGTTATTTACATTGAATTTTAAACTCAAAAATAACTTAAGTATTATTATATTATTATTATATTGTATAATTATATTATAATATTATTTATAACTTAAAAATTTGATAAGTAAACATTTTTACATCTTTGTGCGAATTTATGACGCCTAAAAAAATCTCACTCTTTAAACAACAGAATAGTTTTCCACGGATTTTATCTCGTTTTCACTTTTAAATTTTTAAGAAATATAATGGGAATCTTACGAAACACGGTAGTGAAAAGGTGAAAAGTTATGTGACAGAAGGATTAGGAAAACAACACAAATTAGGGGCATTGAAGGTAGAACAGCGCTTTTTTATTAAACGTTGTATATCGCCTTGTATATTTCTCCAATCACGGAAGAACGAGGGCGTTATACTAACGCGGCTTCCGCGGATCGCAATTTGCGATTCGCTTCGTCGGCTTCTCACTGCGCTGGAAGTGCTCGTTGCTCAACTAATTAATAGGTCGACCATGTATGCGAAACGCGCCTGTCGGAGATTTTACAGCTACGCATCCAATCGATCGTTCGCAATTACACGATATATAAGTCTTTCCAAGTTTCCAGAGTTAATCCGGGAGTAAAATATGTTACAGACTGTCAGAATACACGTTATATTTAACGGAAACGATTTATATCGTACATCTAAATTTAGTTGCTAAATAATCTGTTCGTTTTCTTTTCTTTTTTCAGACGTAGAAGTTGTTGGTCGAAAAAAATTCTTATGCATGTATATCTGGTTTTTATTTCTTTGTTAACTTGTATTTAGATTTTTACTTAATTTTATGACAATGTAAAAAATTGTATTTTTCTACCTGTGATTAATCACTAAATTGATAGTTTTGTAGTGGTAACTTTAAAAGTTACTACAAATCTATCGGTTTAGTGAGTAAGTTCAAAATTTGAAAAGTCCAAAGATTTTTACAAAAATACAACAGTATTTTCTTTAGCTACGATTAATTACTGATGGATTTGTAGTAACATTCGAAGTCACCATTTATACGAAACGATTAATAATTACTAAACTGATGATTTTATAGTGATAATTTTAAGGCCTGATTTTCCATTTTTTTAGTTAACTCGTAGACTTAATCTGATGATAATATAAAAATTGTATTTTTCTAGTTTATGACTAATCACTAAACTGATGATTTTGTAGTGAGTAACTTTTAAAGTTTCCACAACTACGAAATTATTAATTTTGTAATTAATAATTAGAAAAATAATTTAATAATAAATAAGCTCGCATGATGTAAATCATAAAGAAAAACATGAGCCTTTTAGAGCCAACTCAAGATTTTATAGAGCGATGTTAATTAATCACATGTATAATTAATTAATTCGTCTTAAAACAATTTATTAAATTCATACATTTCGATCCACACACATTTTGGGGTCCTTTCAATAAAACAATCATTTAAACAAGTGTATATAAACAATAGAAATTCTATATAATAGTGCATATAACGGAGACATTACATTTGGCAATAATTTCTGTTATTTATGTACATAACAATATTTATGTCTGAATATTGATTTGAATTAGTACGATGAACACCAATCAAGGTAATAATTAGAAAAACAAAACTCTTATATTATCTGATTAAATAAGGTTAAATCTAAATTACAAGTTAATCAGAAATGAAAAACTGGGTCTTATAGAAACATATGTACCTTCCTTTCGCACTTTCGATTCGCATCGGGCGTGGATTATCGAAATCGTGTAGGCTGTCATGGCACTCGACTGCCCACTCGACAACTTGCATTTGAGATCACACGTGCGACGTTCCGATAAAATGTGTGAAACCGTTTTACGCTTACGTAAATTGTAATGTAAAATATATCCCTCGGCGGTTCCTTTTGCTGCACGAATTCTTCTAAATTTCATCATCCTGTATCGGGACATCTTGATTAGGTACTCTCAAGAGTTTCAAGATAATTTTACTTTTATAAGGCATTTTGATTCTACGTTTATCAAGATTTTCAGATAACGCGACACGTGATGAAACAAAGTGTGATGTCATGTGCGGGTTTTATGTAATTTGCATAAGTAGAGCAGTCCTTTTAAATGTATTTACTGAATAAATGCTTGAAACTAGACTGCGGTCATTGAAACGGATATAGCTTGTCGAGTTTAAAATATACCTGACTAAGTTTTTTGATGCGTCAAGCTAGGATAGACTTTGTAATTTCACTTTGGCGACTTACTGTAGTTTAAAAATTTCACTTAAAATTTGGCGCAAAAATAACCATGAAAAATCGCGCGAACGTTCTTCTTGCGGATTAATACATTTTTAATATATAATCTACACGATTAAATAATAATTTTCAAAAAAAAATCAAGATTTCTCTTAAGTTGATATTATATAAATTATAACAAAATTAAGGAGAATATCAAAGAAGATAAAACTTAACAGAGATTTATCATATTAATTTCCAAATATTGTACGCAATATAACGTTACACAAATGGATAGAAACTACCTTTTTCCCTTCTCTTGTTCTCTCTGTTGACTGGCTTTATGACGTTCGTGGGCGGACCGAAATGTAAAAAGCGAACGATTCCGTATTTGGTAGCGGTATCGTTTCACGAAATTATTTGCGAAAATTGACGTGATGTGCTGAACGTACTATTTCATTCTTAGCAAACGTAAAGTTTTAAATGACAGATCAAATAGAAAAATACACGAAAGAAAGAAAAAAAAAAATTAAATGAGTACGACCCTTTATACCAACGATGAAAGTCTTTCTTTCTGGCACCTCTTTTCACTGGCACCTTCAAACTTTTTAACTTTATTTGAGTCGCACTTACTCATGTTTCTTTAAAATCAAATTGACACGGCGACACGTTAGCATTCAATGTTTTGCTTGATAATTAATTAGTAATTCACCAAGCCATTAAATCATTTCGAGTACATTACAACCGTTAAGTATTGCGTCTTGAATATATGGAAACCGTTAAAATAATGCAGTTATCAGTGCAGTCAGTACTGCAATTACCAGTGCAGGATTATATATATAATGAAAAAGATTAATGATCTCTTAATTTCTATCTAGATTAATCTATCATTATTTATGTTATTTAATGTTATTACACGTTACATTTATTTTAATTTATGCTATATTACGTATGGCTACATTATAATTTAAAATCAAACTACGCTATAAGTTATAATTGTAATTATCAAGAGTCAAACGACTTTCCAGTATGCTCCCGTTAGTGTTGTGAAAATTAACTGCTGTAGTCGGCACCATTTTCGATTTATTCTTATCACCAACTGCATTTTACTTCATCGTTCTACTAATCGATAGAGTGCACTTCCTTCTAATATCCAAATAAGAAATAAATGCTGGTAAAAAAGGTCATCGATTCTCCGTCCATAAATGATATAGCCATGATTTCTGCCTTGACACAGCAAATCGCATAATTTAGGGTGTGTTCAAGATATGTCATTTTGTCCTTATTCATTGAAACTGGGGTGCAGCTAAGTGAAGTTTCTGAACGCAGCCCTACATAAAGATCTTTTTAGATCAATTCACTATATGCGTCTTAAATCTATTTTCACAATATATGGTCACCCAAAGATTACAGAAATTATGAATGAATTTCATTTATGAATTTCTTGGTATCTATAATCTTTAAGTACACGGAAAGGATGATTTTGCTAAAGTAAAAATTTAGTTAGATGTAGATCTGAAAATAATTTTGTTGCACTACCTAAATTATTATAATACATAGGAAATTTAATCACGATGAGCAACAAATTTTGACATTAACAATTAGTTTGAGCGTTTTATATAATTATTTTGATTGATTGTCTCCAAGAAAATTATTTTTAGATTTATATATAGTTAAATCTTTAGATTTTCAGCAAAAATGTTCTTTCTAAATAACTATATAGTGTGAAAATGAGCTTTAGTGTGTGTTCTTTCTTTGTACATTAACAAAATTAAAACATACATAATAAAAATATTAAAATACAAATAAGCGAAGAAAAAAAGAAAACTTGATGTAAAATAATTTTTTGTGTGAATTTTTATAATTTCCAATTCAAACAAACTGTATATGCCAATTATTTGTCAATTTCTAAATTGAAGCTGCAGTACGTAATATCATAAATTAAATTGACGAGTAATTTAATATTTATTAGCTTGCTCGAACTGGAAATGATATAAAATTCATACAAAAATATTATGGCACCCTCTTTGATCTTTGCTTATTTGTGCTAAAGTAAAACATATTACAATATTGTAATTTGGAACTTGCGATTTCTACACTGTATGACATATAAAATTTACATAATCCAAAATTCTGTCGCGAATTGTTTCTGAAATGAGCTTAAAGTAGCTCACCAGTTTATCTCGTGGTTTTATCGGTCGACTGCAACGAGCTCCGAACGTTTAATTTCTACCTTTGGTTTCTACCTGCAGGTCGTACATTCTTATGCGCGCGTAGGTGCGTGTGGGTGTACAACACCGGTTTGCGATCGACTCTAGCCTTTTTTTTCTTTCCTTGGGAGGACGGTAAATTTTCTGAGGGGGCGTTTAGATTATTTTCCAAGTGATCTTTTCTCCGTCGAATAATATTATCGCAACATCTCTAAGTATAAACTCGCGTTTAAATTTAATTGCATGACGTGGAGAAATTATTTTTTTTCTCGTATGATTGAGGATTTCTGAATTAGAAAATGGATGAGATTTTTTTCATATCTACACGTAGCAATTCTTGACAAACGAGACACAAGATTCGGAAGTTACTCAACTATCTGCGAAGTAATCTTATCTCTCGTCATCCTTTGCTTATCTAAAAAAAAACATAATAAACGAAATCGACCGACCGTTACTCCCTCGGTGACTTGGTGTTTGTACGGACTTATCACTGTCATCCACAGCGAGTTGGTAATCCAAAGCAGGCTGTGTCACAGTGCATTTGCATATCTACTCAAACGACGCGACGGCGCGAGATTACAATGTTATGACCGCATTATTATCTAACACGAAGCACTGCATCCGCAATACTTTGTCATACACGTTTAACTTTTACTCAAATTATGTTGCATATTATTATTATTATTATTATTTGAAATGTGACGTATAAAAGTTTATTCTCGTGCGTGTCATGGAAATATGTATAATCTAAAATTTATAAATTGCATATACATATATACACAGTTGGAACATTTGTGCTAAATTTAACATTTTACATGTCCCAAATTACTCAAACTTTTGTATTAATTTTACATGAGATGAATATATTCAGACAAGTAACACTAACATTATATAAAAAATTGATATAAAAAAACTAACAATTGTAAGCAATCATATTTCTTTAAAATTAACATTTATATGCTAAATTAATACATTTTATTCATTTATTTTAGAATTTAAAAAGTGTTATAAAAATATTATTAGTTTTCAAAAAATATTATTTATGTTATTTGTTCACTTACTCATTGCTCATAAATTATGTTCTTTTGACACTAAGAAATGTTGAATATTGATTTAACACAAAATATTTAAATAACATAATCGCATTATATTAAATTAATACTCGAATGTGTTAAAAATTCAACAAAAAATTTTAATGGGGACCTGAGTGGATCGGTTTTAATAAGTATACAATGTTTTTTTTACTATGTACTGAAAATGCATAATTAAATAAAAGCTTAATATACGCACACGTATATAATGCAGCTGCCCTGCAGCAGGAAGACTCTGCGGGAAACGTGATGCAAATGTAAATAGATGCACCATGACGGAAATACAGGGTGCGCCGTGACTAACGTCGCGATTGAGTGCTACCATTCAGAAAATTTTCAAGACGTCTTCGAACGTGCTTGTCCATTGTGTTTATATTTAAACAATTTCTAAAGTATGCGCTTCAAGAATACTGAAAGAAGAAAAGGAGAAAAAGCCGATAATACCGACACACAGCATACTTCAACGATGCTTTTCTTTATTTTTTTTTTTGTAATATCTGACAAGCTTCCTCATTTGGCTTTTGGTTTTGCTCGAAAGATATTTACCATAGACATAATAATAATTCTGCTAATATTGTATTTATGTCTAAATCGCGTAGATGTATAACTTCGTGATTGCATATGCATTTTTATATTCACGAATGCACGCAACACGACGTTGCCGTACATTTTTGCGAGAGTTAATTAACGTTGCCGTGCCGCGAGATTGATTAGAGGCCGTATTGTAAATTAATCGGTTGTTGAATGACTCGGCACATTTCGATCACTACCATAATTAGTTTATGAGGTGTACCCATGAATGCTGCGAGCGCGAAAGTGGCGGTGATCTCACATAAATCACGAAGAACCGGGCTTAATTTGTGAAATTGTAAGTATCTAATTCGTTTGTGAAATCTGCCGATTACAACTGCGATATTTTTCGCGTGCAGAGACGTACATAACGATCAGCTTATTTTAGGCAGTCGCGATTTCACCTTTCTTTGTCGACAATGTGATTACAGTTGAGAGAACTTTAATTTAACGTTATTTGTTTAACTTCGTTTCTATATTGCAATTGTTCCCTGCATGAAATATATCTCGTTAATTGGAATTAGAATCTATTCTTTTCAAATATCTAATTTTACAAATGTAAAGTTTTATTAATTTATCGCTTAGAAACTTGCTTGCTTATAGGTTAAACTAAGTAGATATTGTTCTATTGTTTTAGTTATATAAGGAATAATCGATATTTTGTCAATTACCTTCACGAATTTCTATTTGAATTTGCATTTTCTTTTAACACATCACGCAGTAAAAATTTTGTATTTGACTGTGTTAAAGTCGGTCCACTCAAATCCTTAACATTTTGTGTTGAATTTTAATATATCTGAGTATTAATTTAACATAATGTGATTATGTTACTTGAATATTTTGTATTAAATCGATATTCAATTTCTTATCAAGATAACACAATTTATGAACAAACATAAAATAATGTATGTAACATAACATAATACAATGTATTTTAACATGTAAATTATAAGATAAATGAATAAAACGTGTTAATTTAATTTATAATAAATTTTAATTTTCTTGAAAAAATTTAGTCCACAATTTGTTTACAAATTGTGTTAGTGTTACATTCTTTAGATTAAATTTTGTATATAATTTTTGTTTTACCATACACTATAAAAAGAAAATATGTTTTATTCTTGTCCCCATTTTTTAAACACTTAAAGATATTTCAGTTTCAAACTTTTTCAATAAACAAAACACTACATGTTTAATTTGAATTTAAATACTATGCGTTTTAAATCCAAATTCACGTAGAGTTTTGTCTATTGAAAAAGTTTAAAACTAAAACATCTTTAAGTGTTTAAAAAATGGAGACAAGAATTAAACATTTTAATATCTTAAAATTAAACACTTCTTTTTTCAGTGATTCTCTAACATATTCATCTTGTGTTAAATTAACTAAAAAAATTGGAATGTCTCGTTTGGGACAATGTATTAAATTCTTAACATAATTTTTCCAATTGTGCGCCTGTATCGGAATTCACTGCAGCTGAAGGGGGTTAATGGATGCTCGAAGGCATTTGCCAATATGTGGCGACCGTTGTCGCGGACATTGCGGAAGTGGTCCAAACGGACGTCGAATATACTATACGTCGCGTGGAAATGCGAGGTCCACAATTACACGACGCGAGTAGTCGTCGACGATGGCTACCGGGACCGGCTCTTTGAAGCGTAAATATAGCGCACAAAACGACGCGAAGGCTATGCGAAGTGAATGGCGGTAAAGCGCCCTTCTCTCTCGTCCCTTCCGGCTTCTCGATCATCCATCGGCCCATGAATTAATTCCGAAAAGTACCCATGCGTACCGTTACCCACGATGTACAAACGATTTACAATGATATACTCGCGATGGGGAGTCGAGATCATTTTCTCTGATCTGCGTTATCATTGTCGAGCGAGAGCGAGCAAACTCGCGGCTGGATGAGTGTTAATTATCGTCCTGAGAGAAGAGGAAGTCGTGCGCTGGGCGTAACAAAAATCTTTATGTGCACAATATGTAGAAACATATACGG
>NW_011627302.1:156669-294196 GCF_000204515.1 Acromyrmex echinatior
ATATAAGTTAATTATATTATAATATAAGCAGTTACTGCATATATATAAATAATATTATAATAAAAAAATATAATTATAAAATTAAAAATTTTTGGGTGTTTTGAGCATTTCATCAATTTACGTATAATATTTGTATTATCTATCTGTATTTAAGAATAATTGGTTTTGCGGTTATTTCGAAATGTTAACAGTTAATTAACCAACGAATCTCACGGCAATGATTTATCGGTAATCTATTGATCTCGATATAATCGAAAAATATCGAAAGCTGCACAATTTTTAAGCCGTGAATTTTCTCGCGCGGAACAAAAAGGAAAAAATTAAAGCAATATTTCGATACTGTTGCCTTGAAATCACGATACCCATAGCTTTCGGGTCGTTAAACTCCGCAATTAACAAAGAAGTGGACATGCTCAGACGGTCCTCGCTTTAAACGATCATTGCCTTCAACAAAGAAATAGATGAACGAGAATCGTAGATAAGATCGGCTGGGATTTCCGCTCGTGTGTTCACTTGCCTCACAATTCTAATTCTTCTTTCCTTCCACATCCTGATCATCCTTCCGGAATTACTCAACGAGTAATCAACATTGGTAGTTCTTTCTTCTTGGGACTATGAAATGTTTTCCGTCGAAGTCAATGAGTTCTAAATTTTCCTTTATTAAATGTCTTTTTTCTTACGCGACTCTAAAAAATGTCATTATATCATACGTGAAGATTTTTTTCGTTTCTCATGTGAAAACATGAAAATTATTAATCCTGGAATGCTATTGTGCATGAATTTTCAGCCATGCACTTTTTGAATTTAATAAATTAATAATTTTTGTTATTACAATTTTAATAGTTTAAAATAATAATACTTAGTAAAACTGTTTAACATTGAATTAATTTGTTTTTACGTTAAAATAGTATTAGTTCAGTTATTCTAACATCTTGTAACTATAGAGATCTTCTAATAAGAATCACGAAATAATCTCCATTTTAATTGACGTCATTTTTCAGTAAAATACTAGTTGTAATACGACTAGTCGTACATTATCACAATTATCATTTTTACTGAAATATAATATTATTTTGTAATTCTTATTAGACAGTCTTTGCGATGTATAAGATAGATATAAAAAAGTGTAAAAAGATTCTTAATTATACAAGGGAATTTTTATGTAAAAGAATATTAATGTTAGAAAAATACGAGCATTCCAAAGTTACATCACGATCTATGTCATTTACTATAGTCGCATCTGTATCTTTTAACACGAGTTTCCTCGAGCTTTATTGTAACCCAAGGGAATATCGTTTAATTGCTTTTATTATACGCGAGTTCGAATGTCTTCATGAATAAAGTTGAGACTGAAAGGATTAATTGGCGCAAAAGCATCGATTGGAGCGCTGTCGCTTTTGCTCAACGAATCGCCTTGTTTCTTTGATATCGTTACATCAAGAATTGCAACGCTGTGGCGTTACATCGCGAAATCGCAGATGTATGCCGTTCGACAATCTTGCCGGCGGAGGAAAGTAGAAAGTTGTACATGTTTACAGATCATACACGTTAATCAGACGTGAAACGCAGGTGTACCCGGCTCGCACACGGGAAGTCGATCGTTTCGAACGAGGTCCTCGTTAACGGGTCTTCCATTAACGATTCTTCGATTCCGCGAAAACATTCTCCATTGCAATTCGAGCGTGACGTGTATTAGATCCAGAAGAAATCGAGATCTTCAACATCAGTTTGCTTTTTCTTCGCATAGTAGATGAAGGGATGGTTTTTTTTCACCTTCGTATAAACTATGTGGTAATTTATCTAATGACAAAAGAAAAAGAGAGAAGACAAGAGCGAGAGCGAGTAAACTGAAATTTATTGAAAAGTGGAACAAGTCAGTTTAAATTTTAAAACTAATCTAACAATTATGTATATATAAAGACAATATATAATTAGATAAATTGATAGTAGTAGTGATAGTAAGACGCGAAGAAAATTTATTTACTTTAACTTTCAAGCCAAGGAAGGACTTAATTTACAAAAATTAATTCACACAAAAATTTATCCATACCTTTTACTTACAATTAGTGTTTAAATACAGCTCTGCAGATTAAATATTGCACATCACATTGCTTTCCATTTGCCTTGTTTATCTTAGTCTTCACTTGAAATTGACACAGTTAATGTGGAGTATTAATTTTGTACTAAATTACTACCATCAATAATAATTTTACTACGTAATTTTGTACTACGTGCCATTTCGAAGAAAATCATGGCGCTGTTAGTTTAATATTAAGTTGGCAGGATCAATTAAAAAAAAATGAATAAATAAAAATAATATCAGAAATTAATTCTATTATTTATTTATTTTCTTTTTTTGGCACGTAGTACAAAATTATTATTGATGGTACAATACAATTTAGTACAAAATGGATACTAAAAATTCCGGTAAGTCCGATTTGATTCTGCTTATTTGGTCCTGCTAACTTTATAGAGCTTTGAAATTTCATCATCTCCAATTTTGCCGGTTTGCGCATTTCGCGGAACGCGTTTCGACTGGGATCTCCATTAACGCATTTTACGCTTATCAAAGAAGTGTATGCGTCATGTCGTCTATGTAGTCGCTACTGGAGACGTAACGCCGATTTTATCTAATTTATCCGTAAGATAGACTCTTGATAGGCGCGATTACTGGGAACCATCCGCAAGTTTTATCATTAACGGTAGCGTTGTAATTCACGATTCACCACGGCGTCTCTCCTTCAGTTTCAAGTGTCGTTCAGAAGGCTTGTAAGTCTTATCTCGAGGAACGCCGTTGCGATTAGATACTGTGTGTTTTATATGACTTATCATCGGATTTAGAAAGTTATTTCAGTGATCGGTGCGCGTCTTTATGACTGTCTGTATCTTAAAGGTCGCGACGATTTATGGACGTACAAGTGTACCGTGTGCATCAATTTGCACCGAATGATAACTCTGTTTATGAAATTTTATACATACATAGGCGTTCCATTTAAATTAACTCTTGACAATTCAAATAAATAAAAGATAAAAACATGTAGGACTCAATGTGGAAATTATTGCATGAAAAACAATTTTGAAAAGACTAATACAGTAAATACAATCATAAAAAAGCAACGATATGTTTTGGCTCACATTATGAGTTTTCCTCAGATGGCGAAAATTATAAATTACTGATGTAGTTTTAATAATGAACTATATTATAATTTTTATTCTGAGGAAGGTCCAAAACTTGAGCCGAAGCTGTAATCGTTGCTTCTTTCATATTTGTATTAAATTTTATATTAAGTTTTTAAAAAAATTTTTCTGAGTAATAATTTCCGCGCTTGACTGCTATATGCCTGTTTTTATCTTTTATTTTTATTTGTTTATTTAAATATTTCTTATAAAATTGATATATGCCATATGTAAAGTGTACTTACATACAATACTTTCAAATAAATTATCTCAAAGGTGTGCTAATTATTGTTGCAATTAATATGTTTTCTTAAATTGAATCACATTTAGAATAACTTTTTGTCGCTCAATCCATTATTACATTACAGAATTGGTTGGATTGAGGTTTCACAGTGACACTGTATTCCCGACGACCTCGTTGCAAAGTTGGAGCACACGCTTCTCATTCCCTTTACGAGTGACACCGAGCAATTTTGTTGCACATGCACCCTCGTTATCGCCCTAATACATAATCCATCGTTTACTCGGAATTACTTTCAAATCTCATTTACTTGGATCATTGAATTTCGTTTTTATTTCAATCTCGACAAATTTAATTATCTGTAAAATTTATATCTGCTCTCAAATAAAGTAGAGTTACATGAAATATAATATTTTACAGATATCAATAAATATTTGCAGAAATAGAACAATATTTCAATTAACGGATATTTTATAATTGCCTATATTATATTAATATTTATTTATAAGTATTTTATATTTATATAAAATATAATCAGATTTTATAATTATATACTATAAATATAGAATTATAAGATAATAAGCTAGCTGAATAATCTATTAAATTATATTTGACACGCCTTTTATTATTACTTTCTTTTCTATTAAGTGTTATGATGGGTGTATGCACTTCATTTAATAGATATTCAATAGAACTTCCATTTCGAGTATATATGGAGCGTATCAGAAGTGTCTTTTGTGACGTGCACTTAAAATCCCATAAAATGAATTATCTTCTTCGCACGAACGCTTTATACATTGTAGTTATGCGGAATACGAGTTCGTTCAATTTACACTGCAATCTTCCTCGATCGCAACGAGTACAACGAAAAATTCAAGTGTTCATACCGGAATCGCTGGTTTTTGTTTGTGCTTCAGAGAGTATCAACGATCGGTGTGAATAAAATCACTTTCACATTTAGCAACGTCGAGTGCGAGAAATATCTCGCGCATAAACGCAAAGTGGCTTTAACAAGTTTCATGGAACGAGATGCGCTCTCGCAGTCATGATCGTTGGATGAGTTTATCGCCGGCGATACCCACGACTTGGGAATGACTTCTACTTATTGCGAGACGTGTAGGCGTTTCTCATGAGAGTTACCATGCTCCTCCATAATTAGCCGCATGAATCAAATGCTACTTTTACGATGAAAGGTGAGTCCCTTACTGTCGCTGTTCATTAATAGATTCGCAGGTGTAAAAGTAAAACTTATTATGTTTGGAGATAAGCGTTATAAGTCTGCGTTGGCAGAGTAATATACGATATAATAAACTTTTAAGAAACGGAAAGCACACACAGAATTAAATCTTTTAATTAAATCGAACGTTAAATATGAAATTCAAAAATAATTTAATGTTATTACGATTTTAATTTTATATTCTTTATTTTTATATTATTAATCCCTGTAACTATGATACTTGTGCCTAAGTTCTAAAGCGTCCTATGATTTGAAGTATAGCAAGTGAACCTCTATCTTATGACGATTAATAAAGGCAGGTTTAAAGTTTTTTTATTTATTAATTTAGAATAATAAATAAATAAATTTAGAATTTTACACTGTTAGATGTAAAAAGGAGCAATGGCAACTCAATCTCTTGAGTTAAATGACATTTTGTTACTTTTAACTCCCATGTGTGTCAAAATGTAAATCAGTCTATTTTCTGTGGTTGAATTGCTTGGTTTCAAACAACTTCCATATTAACGTATGCACTTTATAGTAAATAATAAACTAAATTTGAGTAAAATTTAATACATTTCTCTCTAAATTTAACTCCGTTGTTTTAATTAAATTAATGATATATCGAGTAGGAGCAGTGACGACCTTTACAAATGATTAAAAGTACTCAAATTAAATATATTTGACATTATGAATTTAACAGTACATAATAATTGTACAAATTATAACAACCGTCGCAATAATGTTGCATTAAAATTTGAGAGGTTTGCTAAATCAATAGCTTTGTGTCTACTAATCTGACATTACTCTCACATCGTTCGATTTTTGCTTCCAACATAGTTTAAGATTCTTTCATAGCATATAATGCTGATGAACGAACGGTTACGTATGTAGTTATGTAATACCGTTAATTACGTATTGCTCGTTCATTATTTCCACGCATGAAATCGACGAAACTGCACGAGGCGAGGTAAGGAACTCGCCGCACCGTGCAACTAATTCTGATAGAATGATCGTGACCGTGGCGACTCGAAGCCCGCCTTTTCCGCGTTGGGGAATGGATCTGTCGAAACGGTAATTTCTCTGCTCTCTAAGTCGGTCTTCCACGACCAAATCGGCCATCATGAGAAATTCAGGCCGATCAGTATATCCAACGATTAACGATGTGCGAGGCATGATCGTCCGTGGACTGGATCGCCGTGATTTTTCTCCTCGGCGAGCGTGGCCGAGACTAAGAAAAAAAACGGACTGTCGATGCGCGGAAATCATCAGCTGGAAATTTTTAATGCAACGCGCCCGCGCGCACGTTTAACGAAGTCCATCGTAATTTGCTGCGTTAATTACAGACGAAAATGATGATTATATAAGTACGTTGCGGTACAGTTAACCCAAGTGGGATAGCAACCGTAGTCCGCGTGATATCACGATGCGGTAATATTTTGCGAGAGAGAAAAAATGAGTCACTTGCTGCCAGGTATATCTAAATTAATAGCCCTCTTTTATTTTGCGTTTGCACACCAAGGTCATACATTAAGTAATGTAATATTATACTCAGAGAAAAGTGTTTGGTGTTTATGACTATAATTGCATAGTATTATAATTATTTTGAAATTACATTTTTATGATTATTACTATTCTAATGTTAGTAATAATTATTATTTTTATAAAAAATATCTATCAAAAGATGTATAGTGGGCATTGAAAACATAATTATAAATTATAGTTAAATTATGGTAACTACAATTATATTTTTCTTTCAGTACATTCAACAGTTAAATTTTCATATAATGCTCTGATATATTAACTAAGGTTGCCTCAAACTGGAAATCAGGGAAATATTAGGAAAATTGAAAAGGAAATCAGGAAAGTCAGGGAATTTTGTAGAATTTTTTGGAAAATTAAAATTCTTAAGGAAATTGAAAATGGTCAGGGAAATCAGGAAAGTCAGGGAATTTTGTAGAATTTTTTAGAAAATTAAAATTCTTAGCTTTAAAGAAGTTTAATATACGTATACCTTGTATGCGTATATTTTACATATATACGCAGTTTTGGAATACTATCAGAACAATTAAATGTAAGTAGTGCCATCAATATTAATAGTAACATTGCTATGTCAAATTGTTCTCTCAACAAAATATTTAACGGTTATTAGGACGAAAATATAAAAAAAAATTCAAAATATTACCGAATGCATTACAAAAAATAAAATTTTGTTTGGAATTCAGAGAGAAGTAATAAAATTTTAAAATGATGAATTAGTGACAACCTGTTAACATTAACGATTTATCCTACATGATTATTTTTACATAATACAGAGTTAGCAAAACCTAGTTTTTTCAGAAAAACCTAATTTTTAGAGGATTTTTGTGATTTGTGGGTTTTTACCTTTCGACAAACGATTAATAATCGAGCCCGTTAGGATGTTGAAATAATCATTTAATTAATATAAAATTTAATTACTATAAGAGTAAAAATTCATATACATACATTCTAATTTATAGAGCCTTCAGCAGTTCTTAATCAGTTTTTAACATAAAATTCTTAATTACATTCTATCATATGAATTATAGTCTACCTTACAGTATTGTAATTATTAAGTATAATATTATTTATATTTTTTCATAAACTGATTGAATTAGATAGACTGATTAGAATTATTCACTTATATTATATATATTTGTATATTAGATGTATAATATAACTTATATGTATATTATAACTTAAATATATATTATGAGCTTAATAAATTGATATTTAAATGATAAGTATATTATTTTTATTGAATTTTCGTTTAAAAATGCGAAGGTACATTAATATTATACAAAACAATGAAATTTGACGTGCATCTGGGTTTTTGTAATTTGTACTTGAGTTTTCATATTTGAATTTTATACAAAAACCCACTGGATTTTTGTAAACTGAGTTTTTCTGTGCCAACCCAGTTGATAATTATCACTTTTAGTCTTTTACATTTTATATAATTTTTCTTGTATATTTTTGTACTTCGATATCTGTACATCGATTTTTCAATTTTGTCAGAGATGATTTCTTGTATCAATAATCTGGAGTGTATAGTATAATAGAATGTACCGTAATCCGTCCTTGGCCACTGATTGCTCGCAACTATACAAAAAGTGCATTCCAATATTGATGCACCCGGCCGTTCGCCTCGAGCGCATTTCCTTGAGTTGTGCAACGTCGGCGACCGCACGTTACACGTCGGTCGAGCTCGAGACGGTTAACGTGGCCATCGGCGCGTGGACCGCGATCCACATACGAAACAGTGCGAGATTCTTTCCTTTGCTTTCCTCAAGTACCGCGCGAAGCCGACAGTCCTTCCGTGGTCTTTCCTCGTGGTGTTTCGCTCCGGGAAGAAATTACAGAAACGAATCGGATAAAGGGCCGGGTGTGTGAGGAGGTAATGGATATGTAATACCGGGAGTAATACCGGATAAGGACCTTTTATGTGAGATTAAGGCTCCTCGATCTGAATGATCTGGATACCGCGACTGTTTTCGGTAAGAGCCCCGCTTGTTGCATCGATACAGGAACGTAGATGTCGCGGATACGTATATGTGTGCGTTGACTCGGTCATTCAAATTTGGAGAGATTGGAATGATTGTATCCTTGCATCTATTCTACTTTTTACTGTGCGATCCAAATTTTATACATTTAAATTTGAAACAGAAATCCTTATCAAAGAATTTCAAGACAGAAGATTATGTAACTTTCTTTCTTTTTCTCACTATTAAATATCAATTATAATTATTAGGTGTTGGAATTAATTCGTAGCGTTTTACAAGTGATGGGAAGTACTTTCATTAATGTATTTTTTAATGCTCATGTGAAATAAATAACATTCTTTCATTAAAAAACGCTACGAATTAATTCCAACACCTAATAGCTTTCCGAAAAGCTAACCGAAAAGTTTTTGATATTTATGATTATAATTGCATGGTAAAATTATGGAACTCTATTTTTATAGGTATTGTTACAATGTTAGTAATGATTACGTTTATATTTCTATATATATAAAAAAAATATTAGTTCCGAAACGACCATCATTTCTATACAATTATTTTCGAGGACAGTCATATATCTTTTTAGTACATACAATTATAAAAATTAATATTACTAATTACTGCATTATAGTAGTAATAATTATAAAAATAGAGCTCTTAATCATAATTATTTATTTTATAATTATAGTTATAAATATTTAGAACTTTTCTCTCAGAGTGTGGAAGGAAGTTTTTCTTATGTTCTACACATTTTACTGATTCGTTTTTTAATCATGTACACTTCGCATATTAATGTATTTATCTAACAACTTTTTTCTCGAGTTTATATAAAAAGTTCACCTTCAACATTTTTGATTTTACTTACAACTCTTGTTGCACGCCGACAGACATTACAACTAAATCGCGTTACGCGGTATAATCGAACAATCTCTCGCGATGTTGACAATCCCTGACGATGTTTCAATCTATTTACTATCGTCGTCGATTACATCGGACAAATCCCACAATGCAATGTCGAGAATAATTAATATTCAACAGCCAGCTATGGTTTCTCCTAACTCACACTGGTATTTTTCTTTCTCCTCGGTAACACGTTACATGCTTATACATAAAAAGAATACTAATGTGACCCGCAGGATGATTTTTTGGCAGGCTTGTTCAAACATCGATTTTGACAACAATACGGGACCCATATGCAAATTAAAAACCGTGTTTTACCGACATCCGCATCTACATTCATTCGGCGATAAGAAAAGCTCGACATCCATTGCTCCATTTTTCGACTTACGATTAAAATTCGACTCGTGCGTCTTTTCTGAGCAATCTTATTGCAAATGTTACAAAATTTGATTTCCCCTCTCGGGAAAAATTCGAGGATACATTTGCGTGTAGATATTGAATATTTTAAAATTACAAGTGTGTACTATTTGAACTATTTCCAATTTTCAAACACGTACAAATAAATTGAATTGAAATGTCGATGACGGATATATGACATTATCGAAGTGATTCTTTGAGTTATTCTTCGATCGAGATAGTCACTGACAATTTGCTGGGATTATTCGCTTAGACTAGAAATTGTCAAACTTTCTTATTGTAAAGAGTCACATAGTCAATATTTTACTAGAGAGATCTTCAAGTAAGAAATTGGACACTATTCAAACAACTTTTGATTGTTCCGTATTTAGAACGGTATTTAAGATAGAATAAAATAGATGCATATATCTATCTCATTCTATCTTAAGCGTGTGGTTTGCCATATTTATTGTCTTGTATATTGGTGTCCTGACTCTTACTTGAGAGACTCTTTTGTGCACGGAAAGCTCAATTTTACTGAATTGTCTAAAAATTTAGCAACATACAGATTTGAAAATAATTTTGTTGGATTATCAAAATAATTATGTAGGAAACTTCTCAAGCATGATAAGTAATGCTGCAAAAAGTTTTAACATTTTAATAACCAGTTTTAGCGTTCTAATAGTATTTTAATAGTCGAACAAAATTATTTTCTGTAGCTATCTAAACATTTAGACACTTCAGCAAAATCATTCTTTTTATACAAGTATGCATAACAAGAAAAAAAATAATTTCCACAATTTTTTTATTGATAAAATTAAAAATAATAAAATAATTACACAAGCTGTAGAAAAACAGACGACAGGCCATAGTTTATCGATTTTTGATTCTGACACATCGAAAATATCGTGGTATTGCGTTTAATTGCGTAAGTGTCCCGCGTAATAGCATGCAATCAGGCCGATAATGGAAATTAATCTTAACCAAGAATATTATGCAATAATGTCGAGAATACGCACATTACCACAATGGATGGATCGATGCACGAACATAGCTCGTGATACCGTGTCACATCAGCTAACGTATGTAACTGACCTGCTTTAATATTGCAGAAATGTATGCGTTTATGACAACATGATTTTTCACGTTCCAAAAGAATTATGCTCGTCGTTCGAACTGTCATTGATTGACAAATGGTTGACTTTGATTCATTTAACTTCGATCGTTTATCGTGAGGTGAATATTGTTATTCTTTATACACAGCGATGTACACATTTCTTCGAGGCACCTCCGTCACGTATTCACGTGTTCATATTACCATTCCCAGAAGAACGCCCCGGGAGGATTTCGAGAGAATTTCACCGACTATCAATCTACCTATCCAGACGATTTGCAGAGCGATTTGTACGGACGATGCTTACGTATATTCGCGATGCGGTTGAATGGTGTCGTACGTGACAAGCGGAAAGAAAAAAGAATATATGAAAAAAAAATTTTTGCTGAAGTATATATCTAAAAATTTAGCTAAAAACTTAAAAATATAATTCTATTCTTTTAAATTATAAAAATAATTATGTAGAATGCCTAAGCTAATTGTTAGAATATTCATATTTTTTACGGTATTGTTTATTGTGTTTTCCTGTATAATTATTTTGAAGGTTCAACAAAATTATTTTCAGATATGTTAAATTTTTCTAACCGAATTTTTAGATACTTCAACAAAAATGTTAACCGTGGCTCTCTTTAATTTTGAATTTTTTATTGAATGTTTCCAAAAAAACTGCTTCTTTAATCCAATATTCGTAAAAATTTTATTAGCACACACAGAATTAATATTTGACATTAGCTAAAATTTCAAAACAACGGTTATTTTTTTTTATGACGACAGTTGTTTTCTTCTATTTCATAAAATATTCTCTCTCTATTTCATAAAATATTCTTGTCATGTCTGCAATGTAGGACTCAGTGTTGTAGTTGACCTCCACGGTTGTATATCTATTGCCGCATACTCCATTTTTCGTTTCCAACATCGACCCTACTGTGTTGCTGCAGCTGCTGTGAACTAGAATGCGAGTGGGTTGCTATTCTGATCATTTGTCGCATTTATTTCTTATTTGTCGAAAGTCCATGAAATGGACGTGATATATTTTTTTTCAATAAATGTAAGTTTCGATATTTGTGAAATGTCGAGTGAAAATGGAGATATTAATATTTTTTAACTTAAACTTTCTCGATATTTATTTTATACGCGAAATTTAAATTGTTTCGATTTTGCTGATAAGAAATACATACATAGATATTTATACTTTTAATTTTTTCTGAATTTATTTATAAATCATCAAATTATACGATTATGTTAAGAGAAATGTTGTAAGAGAAATGTATATCATATTTTGAATAGGGAATTTTTGCAATACCATTTATCTAGATACGGTGAATGCTAAGGTCAGATTATCTTCTTCTTATCAACCAATTAAAAAAAGGATAACGTGACTTTAGTGTTCACTGTATCTGAATTCACGTTATTGCAAAAACTCCCTATTATTATCTTGAGAGTGTTAATTAGCTTCGAAAAATGGAGCGTGATTTCACTAAACGTGATTGAACTACAACGCGATTAACGCAGCATGTCTAATGGGAATTTATTGACATAGTTGCTCGATGCGGAATCACGTTTTCATAATAGATAGACGCAGGTGGAAATGGGTCAGGCCATGAGAGT
Source organism: Acromyrmex echinatior (assembly GCF_000204515.1). Next base: position 168,843 of record NW_011627302.1, read on the forward strand.
AAGTTATCGCATCTATATGAACAATTGAACTATTGATAGTTTGCTTGAATGGCGGGGCAGGAAGTGAAAGCGCGTTGCAAATCGTTTAATTTATATTTTTATAATTATCGTAGCAATATAGTATCCAATTTATAAAATCGCACAACTTATTATGTTAAACGATGTAACGTCTTTTAACGATGATTATTTTTTTTTTGTTAAGGAATGAAATAGATCTAATTAGAAGTATCAATCTTTTTAAGAGTTAATACACGCAGAGATTTAAAATTTTACTGTCTGAACATAATTCTGTTGAACTATAAAATAATTTTGTTGAAAATTTGAACTGGTTACAAGAATATTAAAATTGTTTGTAGCATTGTTCATCATTTTAATTTCCAGCATAATTATTTTGACGATTTAGCTGAAAAATCTTTTAGCTATAAATTGTTAGAACAATTTGAAAATCGATAATTCTCTAATTGGATTTATTTTATTCTCCTGTATATTATTTTCACATATCTAAAAGCACTTCCCATCCTACAAACTCTCCAGTTTCCTCCCACTTACTGATGGAGCTCCATTCCTTCAGGTTAGCCTTATCAGCTTTCGCATGATTGTCTGCTGCGTTCGATTTCTCATCGAGCTCTCACGAGGTTTGATCCGCGATAATTTATCCCAGCATGCGAGGAGAACTAAGAATTCACGTCAGGGAAAATAAAGAGCGAGACCGCCTCTTTCAATCGAGTAGACACATATATCTAATATCTAGATACCAGAAAAAATTTGACTCTTCTAATGCTAAGTCTTCAACTAAGTCTTACCGCACATCTGATAAAATAGCTTTCATTGCAAGCTATTTCAGTGAAAGCTATTATTCAGATTCGTTGTCTGTCCTTATATTTAAGACCATCTTGAGAGATTGTAGGACTTTTGCACAGAAAAAGATATAGAAAAAGATATTTTTAGTAAAATACTTATGTTAATTGGAGACTAAAAATACATTGAAAAACTTTAGAAAGGTAATCTTTAGAAATTTTGTGAGAAAATAGCGCATAAAAATTGCAAAAAGTAATTTTATCAATTAAAAGTGCAATTTGCAATGTTATGTGACATTGCAGCGTAATATCCGTAATTAAGAATAAAGTACATTTTTTGAATTATTTATACACAGTTGTATATAAAAATTGATTTCTGCATCGATAAAAATGAAGTCTGATGTCACTTGTGTCATATATCGTGTCAATGACGTGTTCATTTTGAACAGTGTCTGTTCTATTCTTCGTGAGACACGAATGGCTTGGCCGAACGAATTTCCAACGACATTATCGAAAAATCGATAACGCCTTCCCGATTCGACGTTATATGTTGGCGAAGCCAGAACAATTTCGTAAAATTCTGTAATTGATGAATAAACTCTTTTGGATACAAAACATGATCGTAAATTAGCAAATAAACACATTGCACATCATGAACTCGTTTTATCGAGAGAATATAGTTTAATTATAATTTAATTAATATTTAAACACGTTCTGTTTAATGCGAAAACTTTTTCCTAAATATGTAAAAAATATTTTATTATTTATTATAATAATAAAATGTAATTTTTTTCTAGTCATTTCATTCTGATATATTTCAATTTTCTCTCTCTCTCTCTCTCTCTCTCTCTCCTGATTACTAAATAATTTTATAATAAAATGATCTAAATTTTCATTTTGGCGAATAGTGATCAAATTCAACGTAGATATTATTCTTTCATTTTTTACACATTTTTGCGGATGACCTAAGACCACACGTGAGATTTACTTTGGCTTGAAGTTCTACGCGAAAGAAAGTGCAACCGTGACAGGAAGTTGGAAACAGTTTGTTTGATTCCGACGAGCACTTCGCAAGGAGAACATCCGGCCGCAGTTCAATCCTATATTTCTTCTTTGCTTCTCTTTCTAATATTTCTCGATAAATTCGTAACTACGAAAGTCGTGAATGCGTATACAAACAATTCGCGGATATCCTTTTTTGTCTGGATGTCAGATCGGTCGACGCCAGTGTTTTGCAGACATCTTTTTCTATTTATCTCTGTCTATTTATCGGATAAAAGAATTTAAAGTCATATTTGAAGAATTCAAAGTTTATATTTGATAGTAATAAATGTATGTTTCTTTGGATGCTGTATTATTTTTAAACTCTTTTCAAATTTAGACTTTATACTTCTAAATTATAAGATTTATATGGATATAATTAACAAATATAATTTATGAGTAGTGTATTTTAAAAACTTGTTTTTACATTTATTTTTGAAACATTAAAGGCAACATTTACATAAAAATGAAAAAATTAGCCTTTGTGCTAATTTTCTTCTACTTTGAAATAATATTTTATTATTATTATTATTAAAATCGTATATCACAGAATCAGAAGGGCATCTTTTTCCGTTATCTAGTTTTATACGAGTTGTAATTTTCATTTAATACTCCACTTGATAGACGTTTCCTGAAAGAATTATGCGTCAGCAAAAGACGTCTCGAGTTGTCTGCATTCTTGATAGGATCAATGCAATCCAAGTCGGAAATAAATCGTGAGTACACGAATGAAGAGGGACCTAAACAACAAGATAGAGTGTTATCCTTAACTTCTTTATTTCTAATTTTTATTATCTTGTCTTTTTGCTGTTACCATTCACAAAAATAAAATGATTGTCTTTACTAAAGACTGTAACAATTTTTTCAACTGTGATTTTATCTAAATTTATAATCCATATTAAATCTATATAATTTAGAAATTCGAGATAAGAGAGTATATGAGAAAAAAGATAAAAAAATTATATATTGAATATATTGACAGAAAAAAAAATATATACACAGGAATATAAAAAGGATATAAAAAGGAACATAAGGATACAGTTGTTTTGTAAGTATTACGACTTTGCAATTGTAGTTTCTCCTCCTATTTGTCCTCAAATTTTTCTTCGCTTTGAACGATGCGAGAAGTTCAAGATGTACCTTCAGGGAATTTCCGATGAGATAGTCGAAGAGATCATGCTTACTTCGAATAGGCGACCTCTAAAGATGGAGGCCGAGAGAGATCCGTGGGCTCTCATAATAGCTCTGCATCCATCTAGTTGTCTAGGCATTACCACCTTATGTTCTACTGTATAAACCTACTTGTAGCTGCAGGCGAACTGGGTGGAAGTCATTCCTGACTAGAAAGTGCGTGTCACTTTTTTGTGTAAAGAAAAATCTGTATTATAATAGATATTTTCATATTATCATGATTTTCTTCATATTTTTTCGTAAAATGCTTTGAAACTTTTAATTTCTTGATTTCCGATAAATTCAAAAAAAATATTTTTTATATGTAAGATATACGAAAAGTTATTCTATTACTTATAATACTATAATCTAATTTTTATTTAATTTAAAAAATTTGATTTTTATTTTTTATTAATGTGCAACTTTTGAAAATCAAAATTATGTACAAGATCGTGTAATGGACATTTTATTACATTAAAACCTGTTATACTTTTCTTATGCATGCTGCATGATGAATTTTAAATTGACATGTGTAAAGACGATTGATATAATTTTTAATTTTAGCGAATCAAAATTTGGTCTTTTATTTAACGATTTTTTCTGTCAATCGTTCATCGTTTAAAATTAAAATTATATTGTAAGTTGTCACTTTATTCTAAATTCTTTGGAGTAAAATCTCACTTTAAAGAGTGAAAATTGAGTCAGTCTTGAAAAAGAGTGGTTTTATTATTAATTTTTAGGAGTGAAATTTTAAGTGACAATTTAAAAATTTTAGAGAGTACAATCTACGAATTACATTATATTAACTTTTCCTACAATATTATGTTGGATTTTCTTCAGCGCGATCGTCGGTTACGCCATTGGCTCTAATCGCAAAACGCGACGCCGCCAGGCTTTATCGTCTTTCACTGTGTTCGCTTCGACTGGCCTTATAGCCCGACCTAAACCGCGCCTAAGTATGCATTCATGTGCCTCGCAAATAATCCGATAAATTTCATGGGATTATACGCAGTCGAGAAATACATCGAAAGAAAGATCGCTGCAGGTGGCTGCTAGAGATCCTATAAACCCAGAGTTTGGCGAATGTGGACCAAAAATGGCGAATAGAAAGAGATAACACATATTGCTTTCTCGTGCACGAAAAGTGTTAGAATACGTGATAGGCAATACGTGACGACAATACCTGAAGAAACCAATCGAGTTGATCTTTTGGCTGAATTGTGCAATTGTAATTTGTTAATTTTCTCTTTGTCCGAGATCTCGGAACCATGTCTAACTTCTTTGACACAACTTCTTTTACTCATCTATTTGTAGCTATCTTTTTTTTCTTCACACTCGTTTTCCAACAATGTACGAAGCTATTCGAAGACTATCGAGTGAACCAAGGTGGAGAACCAATCAGAAGTTGTGCTCGCTTTCGCCAAACTCTGATTAGGATCTCTAGCTGCAGCTAGACTGCAGCGACGAACACAGTCATGACTGAGCAAATTTGATTGAAGCTTTTAAACGCTTGTTGCAATCACGCACTAAACGTTTCTGTTTCCGGAAGTAACGAGGACGAGAGAATCCATGTGGGAGGATTTATGAATTGTTTTCAATCCCACGCGTTTTTTTTTTTTGCATCTTTTGCAGAAACTCCGTCTTTTCGTTACCTTGAATTAAAAAAAAACATCGTAATTTAAAAAAATATACACGCGAAATTGATGTCCGAGGAGAATAATTTAAAAATGTGTGACACTATTGATTCTATCATGTTGTTTTGTAATAGACTTGAATCTTTTTTCGTAAAATATTCTTATTTAATTAAAAAGTTAGGCAAGCTGGATGTTATAAAAGGAACCGTATTTTGTATATTTCACTTGGCGAGTAGCTTTGTTGTCACGTAGAGGTTTGTGATATATTGCGCGAATTACCATTTCGTATTTTCTTGAATTCTTATCTCATGCGACTGTATTCGCCTACTTTGCATTTCTCACGTCCAACTGCGGCGAGATGCGTATTTTTCTCTGGTGTGCGACGTCGCGTGGGCAATGCCCATGGCCGAAATCCATATTGAGAACTTCTACGGATTTCACATCGTGTTTCTTTGACGATTGCATTAAGTCAAGTCGTAGGTATTAAAAATATAACACAGATATAAATATGACGATAAAACTTTTTTACTCGGAGCGTATGTTGCATAATTTAATTTGTTTATTGCGGTATGCGAGAGAAAAAGATCTTATTAATACTATATTTCAGATGTATCATAATAAATATTTAATTGTATAAATTTTACATAAAAATTTAGAAACAAGAAGAGTTCAATGCAACTTGTAACTCGATATAAAAATGTTATTTGCATAAAAAAAACTGACTTTACTTCCAAGTTGTTTCACTTCTGACAAGAAATGTGAGAAATGTTCTTAATTGTTAGAATATATCTGTACAGACATAAAAATGTTCATAGAAAGTTTCTATATAACATCTATGCTTCGTCTATAAATTTTGCTAACATGTAATTTGCGTGTCACGTATAAGCAATTAATCCTTAAAAGGTAGGCTGCGAGCGCGATAGATGATTCAAGAGTGAATTGACTTGCTAACGAGCGGATACATACTGAAATACTTAGCCAACAAAGCTTAAACTTCCTGCTGCCTGATTATTAGACTGTGCATTATCTCTGCACGACGATTACTTCTCGATCAACAGTATCGTTTTTACTGTTTTCGCTCCTCTTCCAAAAGTAGTTGCTCTATTTTTATTCTCATACATTTAACTTTTGCATCTACTTTGTGACGTATATCGATAATTAAAAATAATTCCTAATTTCATTTTATTTATATCCTGCTAAATTATATTTTACAGTCAGGAAAAAATGTAAACCTTTTAATTTCACTAAATTGATAAATTGCACAGATAGTATAATAAAATGTAACATTGTTGTATAAGTCTGACATGAAAATTATTTTTGAGTAATTTTGTCATCCGTTTTTCCCTGGTTATAGCGATTTAAATACCTCAGGAAAGCTTTGCAACGTAAGTCATTTATATAAATGAAACTCGATGTTTCCGCAAATGTCTTACTCGCGTTTTTGTTGTGAAAATGATCTGGATCGCAGTCGAGAACCGGCGGATCTCGGACGAGCTAATAAAGCTCGATGACGCGGCTGATGGTCGTGGATCACCGATCCGAGACCGTCGTCTTCTCCCTCTACAGTTAATCGGATCGATCGAATCCGAATTGCCAGTTGTTGTACGTAGCGCAGTATTCCGTGTCGTGTCATCGCAACCAGTTGTTAGCGATGACACGGCTTCTTTTTATAGACAAACGTAAACGTCATGTACGCGCACGTGCGTGCGTGCATTGCTTCGGTGAGTCGATTCCTGCCAGACACGTGTGCTAGTTTACATACCCGAAGCGTATACCGGGTGACTCCTGAAGAGGCAGTACTTCAAGCACTTAGGATCTTTCGAGCAATCTGAAGTTGGTCCATTATTTAAGACAATTTCTCTCTCGAGATGTTAATAGTCTTGAGTCGCGGAATTTGTAAATAAAATCCTCCGCGTATTAATTTTCCGAAAATGCGACTAAATAAGGAAGCTTTAATCTCTCTCTTGAAGTAATTTTATAAGTGAACTTCATTTTATTTCTACTTTCCTAAAAATTGTAATAAAGAAGAGAGAAAGATGATTTTGTAAACTTTTTTTTAATTTAGATGAAACTAATTTTATGGAGAATTTGCATCAACTGAAACTATTTTTTTTTTTTTTGAAAATTTACACAAACTGAAATAGTTTTGTAAGACACCTTATATATTTGCATTACGTGCAACATTCAACCATACACGTAATAAGAAGTAAATTTAATTTAAATAAACGTGACGGAAACGTCGAGTACTGCGATTTTGCCAGAGGACTTGTCGATCACGACGATCGATTTCGAACTGATTTCTTTCTCTCTTCACAATTTACGCTCATAATACTCGACGGAAAAGCTATGTTAATAGCACGTAATTATATACTGCAATTCAATCGAATGATCGAATGATCGTGGAGATAAATGTAGGGAATAATCTTCGTTCTTCGTGGCATTAATCTAGAAAGAATTACACGGTTCAATATTTTAATTGATCAATTAACTGAGTATTCGACAGGATTACGTAACAAAAATTGGAATATTCCATTAAATAATTTTTTATATTATCGTTCATAAAATAAAATAGTAAATAATAGAAATCAGAAATTAAAGAGTTGCCCTTAATTTGCAGCGAAATAAACAAGAAATTATTTTTTTTATTTTGCGAAGGAGGAAGCATATATATTTTTTAAATGTATTTACATAAGAAAAAAAATATATTTTATGTTGAAAATCGATATAAAAAGACAACAAAATGTTAAAAAAATAGTAAAAAAGCTTCTTAAATTTCAAGGAAGCTTTTCCAGATGTTATTTTATTTTTATGTATAATTTTTCTTGTTTATTATTATTTTTTCTGTATTTTTAAAAGAAATATTGCTTCTATTTTTTTGATTTGTATATTTGATTTGTAAAAGTGAAGCCGTTTTATCAAAACTTACATATAAATCAACATTACGTATAAATTACGTATAAATCACATTTGTGCTTAGATCGCATCCATCATCGTCCTCGTTCTAACTTGATATATAAAATCATCGCAATCTCTTCCTTATTTCAATTTCACGGTTCGAAAAACTCTAGTCGAAACCGGCACATCTTTTCGGCACGACTGACGTCAGAAATTTCGTACGTTGCATATGGAAATTGATTGATAGTTCAACATTTTCCGGGTCTGTTATTATAGGTGTGTGGCAACGAACCGCTCCCATGTGGACTGTAGATAATATACGTGCTAACATTGTTACCCAGGTAGCCGATAATCGATGCCCCGGTATGATAACCTGCCACTTTTTTATGAAAGCAGATCATCGGTACAGCGTATCATTCAGTCGCAATTGCCTGATGAACATTAGTGATAAAATTGTTCAAGTTTATCCTGTGCGGTAGAAAAATATTATGCAGTGAGCTTTTTTCGCGACATTTATTTTTAGATAGATGCGATAAAAGTGTGTTTCAACAATTATATTTAAAATTTGGTATCAGGCTACTTCTCGCAATCTGATGAAGTGAACTGCCATGCTCACGAAATGTTGACATTTAATGATACTTTAAAACGTGGAGTATTTTCCATTTGATGACACAAATCAACAGAAATGTCTTTGTTACTGATTGAATACCAAGTGATTGAACACCATGATAATATGATGTTTGTGTCAACTGATATCATTAAATGGAAAATACTTATGGAGATAACTCATAAATTGTGGCTTCTTGAAGAAAATACCTGAGAGCCTCAAAAGAATTATATATAAAATTATCTATAATCCTATATTACGAGAACTAGTTAATAAAGAACAGATATTTTGCTGACATTTGCAGACGTTCTATTTTTTTATGTCATTCATTATTGATTTTTTAATATCTTTTTATTTTCCTGCTATTTTTCGTCACCTCTTTTTCTCTGATCTGCGAAAGGTCGTCCTAGAATGTTTTTATTTATTTCCGTGTCAAGCAGTAACATTAATTAGAAACACGTTCTTTAATATTGAAAAATCGCCTATTATAAGACAGAGAAAAACAAGCAAAAACTGTAGGGAACCATTTTGCGACGATAAAACTTGAATGAGCCTCAAAGTTCGCCGTTGTCGACGTTATCAATTTGGCCATGGTGAATGATTACCGCAGCGGAGAGGTTTTTTACAGGAAGTCACTTTAATTTTCGTAACACGCGGCGCGGCATGATCTCATACGACGACCACTCCCATCCTCCCTAGCCCTCCAGGTTTCGCTTCTCTTCCTTCCTCTTTTTCCGTTTCCGTTCGGTGCCACTCGACAAATTGATTAGGCGTGCAATTTCGCGTGCCAAGCTGCCGCCCGCCGCCCAAGAAAGTTCTCTGTGAGGAATTTAGAAGCTCGCAAGGGACACGTCACGACCCGTGGCACGACCGCGTTGACTTTGACTTCTATTTTCGACACTTGTCTCTGTATAAAGTACCCTTTTAAAGAAACTTACACGACAGAAGTCACACCGATCAAATAGATGTTCGACAGAAAATTTTTAAGTAAATCTCTTTTTTTACATGATTTTAATTTATATTTATTTATTTTTTATATGATTTTAAGTTATAGGTTGCTATTTGAAAGTCTGTCTTGAATAGAAAATTCGTGTAAAATTTCAAGTTTAAAGCTGATGCGACGTGAAAGTTCTAAAAGTCTTCCTGATGTCGAGAATATTAATGCCATTTTTGACTTTCCTTTTCATCCAAGCGTATATTATGGGAAGTATAAAACATGCGAGATAATTAAGTCGGACCAGAGAGATCAATGAAATCAATGTGAAATCTGAAAACACATGAGATAAAGAATTACTTAAATTTTACAATGATATATACGGCACACTTCATGTCTGAGCGAAATAATGCGGCAACTCGATGCATTCTATGTTTATAAATACAGATAGTAGGAACTTAGACTAACTTTAACTTCGCTTAATTACAGTGTGACACTAGTAATTTCTTGCTCTAATGATTTGTTGTCAGAGAGAATCTCGTTTTGCGGAACAACATAAATCTCTGGTAATTAAAGAGAACGAGAAAGGAAAGGGATTTATGTTAGAAGAATTATGATAGAGGACGCTTTCCATTTAGTGACACAAGTCGATACAAACATTTTCTCTTTCTTGATATTTAGAGAATAACAAAGATAAAACGACATTTGTGTAAATTTGTCACTAAATGGAAAACACTCATAGATATTTTGAACTAAAGAAACTTAATACAAGCTGTAGAAATAATGAGAAATGTACGTGCATATTCAAAAATCTATATTAAGAGTTCATATCGAAGATTTAATCTAGAATATATAGATGTGGGTCTTTCAACGTTAATAGTCTTTAAATTAAAGAATCTATACTATTCAGAGCATAATTAAATTAGCATTTGCGATATCACGAATTTGTGAAGACTGTAATACGTGAAAATAAACTCTTATATAATAAACATTTTTTAAATAAAAATTTTTGATCCATCCAAGAAGGTATTGATTTATTAAATAAGCTTTTATGCTGATTTATTTATTTAATCTTTGATACGCCGAAATCATTTCAATAATTGATACCTTAAATAAATGTAAAATTCATGCAATAGAAATTCTTCTAGATTGAATGATTTTTTTCTAAAAAAAGTAACATACTCGATAAAACGCTCTGTACTTCCTTGACTTACAATCTGGGATGTCGAGAATCGAGTGGCTCGTAAAGCGGCTTATCTTACTGCTAGGTGAAAGGCACGGGTGCGAATGGAAGCGAGAATAGGGTGAAGAGACGGTCATGATCGATAACTGATAGTCAATTATAATTTATGAATACATTTCTTAACAGAATTGGATCCATTTCGAATTGCAGCAAAAAGAGAATGCGTAATAAATTTATATCATTTTGCAAAAAATATCATATAGTAATATTGCATAAGAATCTTTAAAGCTTAAAAATTTCACTTTCAAAATTCCATTAAACTTTTTTCTTGACACTTCTCTGAGACCAAATGACGCTGTTTCCAAGTTGCTCAGAATTTACAAAAAAGATTTTAATATTGAAATTATACGTGAAGTTGAAAAATTCTTTTCAATTTTGCTTAAAATTTTCTGAAAGTTAAAAACATTTTTTTAATGCTTAATTTAAAAAATTAAGTGGCTTTTTAAATATTATTAACAAATGTATTTATAGTGTTATTATATAAAATATATAAAATATATTTTGATTTCTATTGAAGAAAATAAAAAACAAGAACTTAATTAAAAAATCGATTTAATTATCAAGTTCATTAGAGAGTAATTTTATAATTAAGTTCTTGTTTTTTAAATAAAAAATTTTTTATGCTGCGAAAAAAATTTGAAAAATTAAGTTGAAGAGATATTTAAATGTATTTTCTTCTATATTTCCTATTCTCTCTTTTTTGTTTCAGGCCAAACAACGTGCCTCCGTAAAATGGCTCCTGTCGAAGGCATACAATAATCGAGTGCCAGAAAAACTCCGCGATCCCTATTATCGTGATCATGAGGTAAGCTTTAGTTTTTTTATAATGCTTTGTTAATGAATTCTCTTGCGTTTAAGACTTTAAAAAGTTTCACGAAATACATTTTATTAATATATTAATAAAATTTCACATTATATGTGTGCTGCATAATTACAAATTGAAAGTAATTTTTGAAATAATAAATTCGCTATAGAGAATTGTATAAAGTTTATAATATGTACAATTTACAATTTTAAGTTTCGTAATAATATCTACGAAAATGAATTTTTCTTAACAGGTAGGAAAGATCTATTTTTTCACAAACAAATTTTATTATGATTTTTTTACCTACTTTGATTTTATTTACAATCGATAGTGTCCTGAAATCCTACTTTGTATACGTTATTATTTCGAAAGAAAAGATGTTTTCTCACAAACGAATTTTATTATGGATTTTACGCATTGATTTTTTTACAGTTGCTATTGCGATTGGCAATTCTTTCTTTTATAACAATATCAATAAATTTTTCTTTTTGCTTCAAAGTATCTTGAAACACTCTACTTTTTAATACACGTCATTATTTCACGGAGAAAACAGTTCTCTTTCGTCGTGAAAGGCGGTGCTAGAAAATTATTAAAGTATCTATGCAGTCAGAAATGCTAATAATGCTTTTGCCAGTACAATATCACATCGGCTCCGATGAGAATGAAGAAAAGTGGTGTTGTAGATTACATTGTCAATAGCTTACTTTACGCTACTCCAGGAACTCACGAAGCAAATATAGCCGAGACTTTCATGGTTGAAGTTCCGTGAAACTTTACGAAAACTGAACTTTATATTCCCCTCCCACGAGGATGTCTGTCATCACTGTCAGTTTATACGAAATGTGTTCAGGGAAAGCTGCTCGAAAGAGCATTTGATTTATACGCTGAGAAAAAAATATAATAAATTTTAATAAAATATTTATTCGAATGCCAACTAAATATTTACTTACAGTAAATAAATATTTATTTAATCATCAAAAGAAATGATAATTAAAAATGATATTAGGTGTTGGAATTAATTCGTAGCGTTTTTTAATGAAAGAATGTTATTTATTTCACATGAGCATTAAAAAATACATTAATGAAAGTACTTCCCATCACTTGTAAAACGCTACGAATTAATTCCAACACCTAATAATTAAAAAATAATTAAGAAATGATAATTAAAAAGTCAATTTAATGATTTTTGTACTAAATAAATATATCTTTGTATTTAGTTCACATTATTTAAACAAATAATTTATTAAAATTTAGTATATTTTTTTATTGTAAAAAAGAGTCTGGTTGCATTAATTGGAATTCTGATTGAAAATGAACGAATTAGAATTTTCTGGTTGAATTTATTATAATTTTAGTTGATATAACCAGATTAATCAGAATCTTTTAATTTGTTAATTTTTGATCAGAAATTTTTCTCTGTGTATCAGCTGCTTTTATTTTCTATAAATAGCTGTCATTTTCTATAAATTTGTAAATTGCTTTTAAAACACTCGCTGTCCACGATGACCAAATGATACTACAATATGATATGTCAACTCTGAATCTCTCATGACGAGATTCTGTTAGGATCTGCTCCTTGAAGATATGGTTTGACTTAGCTCGAATATTCTCGTGAAATAAATGTCGAGACATATATTTTCTTTTTCTATGAAATACATGTGTAAGAATTACGTCAATACTTTCTATTAAAAGTTTCTCTGAAAAATACGGAAGTTAGAATATTTGAATGCGGAATTTTTTGCTTTATATTGGGTATTATTATACAAGAATATTTTATGCTATATATATCTTCATATTCTTTTGTGTTTTCTCTCTCTTCTGAGTTTCTGATAAAAAAGCAAATGTATGTATTTGTCCCATTTGTCACAAAAAAGATCTAGATATTTTTGTAATATTCCAGAAGAAGCATCTGTTTTTTTTTTAAGTCAAATTTTGAAAAATATTTCCGTACTTTGAAGATACACGATCTTTACATAAATTTCTCGTAATCATAAAAGTGCTTTCTGCATTTTTATGATTATGAAAACGTACATGTTCGTGAAATGAGGAAGCTTAAATATTTTCATGAAATAAAGACGAACAAGACATTCAGGTTCACGTGAACTTACATAGCTGCAGATTATAAATATTAAACGACTTAGAAAAGGAACTGAAGATAAACTGTAATGTAACTACTTTTGCACGAAGATGAGTAACGATCGCCGACAATATTTTTACTTCGTACTTCTCGTTCGCTTCTTTGCCCATCGACAATATAATTATATTTATTAGATCGACAGTATGCTAGGAATCCTGGTGCTTACTATCTTTCAATTATCTCTGCTTCGTGTATTTTTTATCATTTGCTCAGTAATTTCGCACAAAAACTTTTACAGATCTTCTTTTCGATATTTCGTTCTATATTGTAGTGTTCTTGCGCGAAATGAACATTCCTTCAGCGTTGATCTATTAATGCTGCTTGTTTAATCTAATAGTATCTACGTTAATATGTTACAAAATATTATTTAAATGCGAATTTAATGTTTCGGAGTTATTTGATCTTAAAAATAATTAAATTAATTTTGTCCAAGTAAACTTTAGAAAAGAAAATATTTTTCTTGTTTAAAAAGGAGGAAACAAAGTTTTACTATTTTTATGTGTGTATATTTTGTTTTATCTTACACTCTTACGGTTGTAAATCTATACATAAAATAAGATAACGAATTATGCAATATAATAGGAAAATAATAAGTAGAATTTTATACATAAAATAAGGAGCTTCTACCAGGTCATTTTAATAAACGAGAAAGGTGTAACCAGTAAACCTTTATTATTCTTTTATTATCACTTGAAATTTATGCGAGCGGATTATCTAATATATTTTTTATTGTAATTATTTATATATAAAATTTCAATTTACACTTAATTCTTCGTTCTTTATTATTCATACTTCGTTTTTTCTTCATTGTTCTTTGTTCTTTCTTCTTCATCCTTTCTTTTTTGTTCTTCGGTGTCTACAGTCTTTTTTGCTTCAATTCGCTTTCTATAGAAGTCTTCATGGTGGATTCGAAGTATCTGATCTTGTCGGCTATCTTGGATACTGGATGCTACTTGAAATAATGCTTTCGCATCCTTCGGCACGAATAGTCATCACAAAAAGCGAACAAAAGATTATTATGAAGACAAGGTCGTTCTTCCCCTCCGTTTTCTTTGAACTCGATCATTGGCACTTTCACTGTGCTAAGTTTTCTAGACAGAAAAATACTTCAATGATTTATCATTATAAATATCGCTTATCATTGGAAACGCTAATTATATAATTATTGACGCATAAAAAATTTATAGAATAAAAATATTTTTGGAAAAATTTATAGAATAAAAATCTTTTGTTGTTACACCTAAAAAAGTATATAAAAAGATTTTATATATATTTGTCAAACAGAATTTATGTATTAAAAATCTTCAAAATATATAGATTTAATACGATTATTTATCCAATTTTAATTGTATATAATCGCGCAATTATTCGCGAAATTATTTAAATCCAAAATAATTACATGAACATGGTGGTTTTGGATTTAATTATCTGTAATTGTAGCGATAAATTTTGATGTTTACAGGAACAAGAGCATTTGAAACCGCAAATCGTACACGCGCTTTCCAATGCGGAGCTCTACTGCCTCGCTCTGGCCAACATATACTCGGATCCTAACTATCACAATCAGAATCACTACGGGATCCTGCAAGCCTTGGCCAGGAAAGGTGTCTACGTCGCGGAACAAAACAATACTCAGCTCACCGAAACGATTCTTATTCAAAATTCACCACTTAAGATGGTAAGCTGCCAGTGCACATGTAACGTGCGTACAGTCTATAGTTTCCTCTTCTCCAAGACATTTGAACATCTTCAAGTGTCGAGAAGTGGCAATCTGAAATTGCTAGAAGATATTAGTATAATTTATCCATAATATTTTCAAGAAGTTGCATAAATCTTATTACATAAATATCTTATTACGACAGTGAATATTATGTGAAATTATTTTAATCGATGCTAATAATATCTTTGTTTCGTTATAGTCCGCGCATATGGCTGTGATAGAAGGCCTGATGGTCTTGTACGCGAAAGAGGTGGTGACAGGAGATCGGGTGGTCTCAGCGATACAACGGTTCGACCCTCAGGCCGAGATGGACGTGCCGTCGGATCATGAGAAAGGTCTCTTGCTCTGGATCAATCACGCGTCGCACGCGTTAATTGCCAAAATTCAGAGCGAGGAGGGTGGTGGCGACAAGACGCGGCTACCTGAATTACCCGCTGCCAAGGACTTTCAATCCCTATGCGACGGTGTCGGCCTGGCAGCTGTTGTAGCTTTCTACTGTCCTAGCGAACTCAATTGGATGGAGATTAGGGTGTCGAAAAGACCTTCGGTAGCGGACGCACTGCACAATCTCTCTCTGGTGCACGCGTTCTGCGTCAAATGTCTGCCCTACTCGATTTTTCACATGCAGCCTGATGACGTTACGTACATGAGAGGGTGCGTTAATCTAATTAAATTCGAAATTACACTTGTATCGCGCGGTGAATATTTTACAAATCTTTCATAATATATTGTATTGATTTTGGAAAAGATAATTATTAGTTGTCCTTTTCCTTCGATTATTCTTGTCATAATTTTTAGGTCGATGAAACAAAATCTAGTGGTCTTTCTGGCTGATATGTATAACGTCTTGGAGATTCATCCAGCGAAATGCGTGCGCTATCCTGGTGAGGAGCGGGCGATGCAATACCTAGATGGTACGTAGACATTTTACGATATGGAATGAGACTGTTTATTAGAAGCAGATTTGCGCGACAATATGGTGGTATTCGAGCTATACTTCAATGAGAGCGAGAAAGAGAGAGAGAGAGAGAAAGAGAGAGGAATTGTGAAAATTGGTGGTGGATAAATGTGATTGGTGGAGGCTGCTGTACACTGGACTTTTATACCCGTTTTATTATTTATTTTATTATACTTTCCTCCATGAAAAACCTACTACTATTGCAGGGAACGTACATTATATGTAATTTTGTCCTAAATTATACAAATTATAATAATTGAATTACTATATATTGAATTACAAATTAATTCAATATATCGTGAAATAATTCAAATAAATAAATCATCAATACTGAATATCAATGAGGAATGTTGCTTGCAATTGTAATGGTATCACGCTTTTTATCAGTGTCAATACACACACTCAATATCTCAGCCTCTTGATCCGGATTCCCCTCCTCGAGAGCAGCGACTAATTATATTATTTCCATTCGATACCAATTGACCTTTTTTGCGAATGCAAACAACAATGAGGTCGCCGCTGCAACGGGCAAAGAGATATGATATACCAGCCAAACTTACGAACTTACCTCCACACGCAGCACTTAATCTACAACTGTAATATTTCCATATATTTCTATGGCGTAACTTCTTCTTGACGCTTGACACGACAACGCTATCCTCGCCTTCTTCTTTCGTCAACTTCCGGTTGCCCATGAACCACATGATACGGCGCGGCGACGGGTGCAGCCTGCCCGCGCAATAGTCATGGCGTAGCTCATAAGAGAAGCCTGCCACAGTCTATAGCTCCGATACCTGATCTGAGAAGCAACCTCTCCGTAACCGCGCCAGGTTTCACAGGTATCCACACGTTACCACACAAAGAATCAATCTCATGTCTAGGTGGTCGTCTACCTTTGCGAGTCGCGTTTCCGTGGACTGATATTGCCGTTTTTTAGAATGTCTCGAAGGGATCAACGACTTAATCGCCTTATCGCGCTGCCATTCATGTATGTAGGTGTACCAGGTCACCCACATTTAATGCGACGCACACTTATTCTGTTATAGACAGTATATATAATAAAATATTTGTGATCGTTGCTATCAAGCTTAATTAAGATCTATTGTACTACTAAATTCTAAAATTTAACAGCAGTATTTAGTTTTCAATCTTTTAGTATGATCAACATCATTTCATCACACGGATATAAAAGTATATAGATATAATGCATATAGAAAAATTTTACTTTTTGTATTGGTTTTGGAAAGATCATTATTGAAGTTTGGAAGTATCATTATTGAGAAATTATCTATTATCGTTAAAGTTCTGACGCGACATTTTATTTGGAAAAAGAGAAAGGCAATGCGTTTTATCGATAATTCTTGTGTACATTAACTAAAGAAAAATCACGTGATCCCGTTGGACTAATCTCTTAGTGAAGTTCATAAGTTGCGAGGAGCACTGCTTGTTACTAATCACATATTGTTTGCATTTCATCCAATCACGATCGTGAGAGCATAGAGTGATAGATATATATTCTCCGGGAACAGACCTGCATGTAAATCGCATAATTTTGCGACACGATTGTTGCTGCTTATCGCTTGCATTGGATCATTGGCTTCATTTAATGTTTTTTTTTGCATGAGATTTTGAGTCGGTGCGCTGCTACCAGTCACTGTCAACGAGAAAGATGAGAACTTCGTCGTCATTCATTATGGTCCACTCCATGTTTAGTTAGTACGATTACGTTGCGACGTTGTATTCATACTTGGTTCGTTTATGGTGTTATTTGGTTTATGGTTTATGGTTTATCATTTATCGAGCTATTTGTTTCACGTTATATTCATTTTCAGATTGGTTCGACACTACGACAAAAACTAGAAATTAGAATATTATTTTATTAGAATATTAGTGACTCGATGTATATCTTCGTATTTTTTCTCAAAATATATGACATAGACTTTTCTGTTAATATTTCAATATTTGGGACTTGCACAAGTTGAAATTCTGTGTTATCGTTCCATTTCAGTGCATAGTCTCACATTGAATTAATTTTGCTGATAATACAAAATAATTTACATGAGAATTTCACATTGTGCTCTTAAATTAATTTGTTGCCTAAGCTTTATTTAACGTAAAATGTAAATTTATTATCTGTTGAGCATTCTACTGAGCATTTTTCTACTTGAATATAGTTTGAGTGATGAATGAACCTCCTCATACATTAAATAAAAATTATAGACAGGCAATCGATTCATCATTAAATTATCTTTCCAGTTACGAAGTCAACATCAGGCAGTACTGTGAAGAAGTCGCAATCTTTGCAACAAACTGCTGATAGTCACCCGTACGATGATAGGTGCGTTGTCATATTTATAATAACATTTCAAGAACATTCTAAAGCAAAATATATATGCTTGCATACTTACAGAATGTATTAATAAACTTTGCAAATATAAATTTTCTATTTTTTCAAAAAATACATTATAAACATTAATTATAAAAATAAAAATTAACAAATTAAATTATTTTGTAATATTTATTATTGCTCATCGTGGCCGTTTATTTACAAATTAATTAACGAGTCTTATATTTTCTTTAATTTACAAATATAGTTTATAAAAATAAACTTATAAAAATAAATTTATCGTATACATATTTAATAGAAATCAAGTTCAGTTTTTTTTACAGGCGTGCAGGTAGCGAAGAGAGTTTCATAGTGCATCGTGGCAAAGGCATTCCCACGCTGAGCTCCGTAGCCGATGAGAAGTCCGTTAGAACTGAAGCCGCTGGTCGGCCGAGCAATTGGGAAGAACAACGACGAAGCTCCTATGCCGGACGTCGGTCAAGACGGAACAGTATCACGGACGATTCTCAATTGACTATCGAAAACTTCGGCGGGTCTCAGGTATGTAGCTGCACAGAGCGACGTCATTTCATTCGTCGCACGAAGAAGACTTTGGCGCGGAAGAATTATCTCGAGCGGACAAGCAGTATGATCGAGTGATTTCTTTTATCCAGGATAATTTACACAATTTTGGTAGAAATCCGGATAAAGAGCTAGGCGCGCACACTGGTAAGCGCAACGCCACCGAACCAACGTTGCCTGCGCGATCTAGCGTCCAAGATGTATACGGTAGCGGCGTGCAGCATATAATCGCGGACAACGGTTACAGCGGCAGTGAAGAGCCGATAAGGCTGCGACGACAGGCGTCCAACAGCAGCCTAGATAACGTCGCTCTCCGGCAAATCTTACATTCCAACGTAGAGAACGACAGTAGTACGGATGGTAGTAGTGGTGGTGGTGGCGATGTCCCCACGAAGTTCGCCAGCTTTGCTAATTTGAGTAGGCAGAGCTCAGAAAAAGGAATCAATTTCACGTATACGGAACAAGATGATGCTAAATCGAATAGGAAACATGGCCAAAGTAATGGGAATAGTGAGAAGAAAACAACGTTTGCCACTCTGCCAAACACAACCACGTGGCAACAACAGAGCAGTCAGCAGTCGCAACAGATGGAGCAACATTCAATTGGTAAGTTATTAAAATGAGAAGAAAATTCATCATTTGGAAAGTTTCAAGTTGATTAGAAAAAATGTTAGTATAATATTTGTAAAATATAACGTTTATGTGGAATGTATACATTCAAGTATATTATTAGCAAGACAAGAGAGAGTGTAGTATTTAAAAATATATTATTTAATTTTATTCATATTTAATTTTGGAATAATTGAAAATACTCTGTGGTGTTAGATGAGAACGGCGGTAATACTATAATGGCCTCACAGCTGAATAATATACGACTGAAGCTCGAAGAGAAGCGACGACATATAGAGAACGAGAAGCGAAGGATGGAAGTTGTTATGTCGAAGCAACGGCAGAAAGTGGGAAAGGCTGCTTTCTTGCAAGCGGTCACGAAGGTAAAAACATATGGGATTATTTCAAATGTATTCCATATAATTTAGGAAGTCTGCATAATACATATTGATCTACTTGAACATCATTATCATTAATTTTGCATATTAGTTCTACATACACATCATTATTATTAGTCAGAATTTTCAATAATTTTTTTCTTTGATAAAAAATATAGAGTAATACGAGAATATATAATTCAGTACGAGCGCGAATTACGGGAAATGTTGTGAATTTTGTCGACACAACATTAAGGTCTGCCATGCTGTGTGACAGCTACTTTGCGAATCTAGGCACGGGTGTTTAGTATAGAGCAAATAGTATGAAGACTGTACTATATTTCAGAAAGTACAGAGTTTCTTTTTCTTCCACCTTCTATTTACGTTTTTCGTATCATGTTTTTCTGATTGTTATCCTGATTGTTTAATATCGCTTGTACATATAAATGAATCATCAGTTGAATATCAGTTGAATTTGTAGTTTATTGGCAAAGTACATGAATGTATAATATATGATTGCTCAGTTTTAGATAACAATCAAATGTTTTTAATTTGTTTTTAATTCATCTGTTTATTTTTTTATCTAGATATATTCGTGTTTTATCTAGATATATCATCATTTTGATTGTTTTGGTTGTACATAGTAGGATCTATCTCTCTTCTTTGTTTGCGCCTTAAATAATCTCGGTTGCCATGTTGTCTTAACACAATTCTCTTTCTGACATTTCAGCTGTACTTGATGGTAAGCGCATGCTCTGACGCTAAATTTTTGCATTATAACAGGATTGAACATTTCTATTTAAATCACATTTCTGTTTAAGCAGGAATTTTTTCCGTTTGCCAAGTACATTCTTTACTTAGCACATGTTATTTTTTTTGAAAACGACATCGATATCTTGGAACTCGAGCAATTAATATCATTCAGTTATTTCAGTTGAACATGGATAACTCATTTTTTTTAAAAATATTGTTACAATTAAACTAAGATGTTCTTGTGCGAATTTATCTTTCATTTTTTTCTTAATGTTCGTTTTCCAAAGTATTGATAGAGTTGTGAATGTGTATTGATTTTTAAACAGTGTTTGAAGAAGATTTTTAGGTTTGTTTTGATTAAAGCACTGCATGTTATTTTACGAATATATTTATTTCATCGAAAGAAAGTAGTGAGTTTATACATATGTAATATAGAAGAAAGTTTCAAGTCGAATTATTTTTAGTAATATATTAGTCAAATGGCGCGTAACTATCGTATTATAATCCTTTTATGGTATCATTACTAGATATGTATATATGCCACATGAGTGAAATATATACTTTTAATTTTAAATATATATGACATATGTGAAGTTATATATACTTAATTTTAATTATATATATCTATGTGCGCACACAAGATTAATTTTTTAAAATTATATTTACAAACGAGATAGCGCGCTCTTAGTTTAAGTCAATTGTTGTTTAATTAAGTATGATTTGCGAGCCACTCTGGATGGGCTTTGGCACTTAACGCGCTTGAGTGTAACGTGACCTTTGCCCGCGGGGAGACATTCGGCACCTTGGTGATTTGGTGATGATTTGGTGGCGGACTCTGAGTACTTAACAAGGCACGCTGGTTGGGCTGGTTGCAGGGTAAGGTTAAATCTCCCTCTTCGTCAACGTCTGGGGGGGACAGTCCGGCCGAGACAGTCGGTCCCCCCACTCCTGTAACCTCCGGATCTTCCGGGGCGACTCCGACGAGCGTTTCCGAGGCGTCCTCTGTACCCCAACAACCCCTTCAAGAAAAACCACAGAGACCCTTCTCGCTCAAGGTACGATATCACCAGCAAGTGTTTCAGGCGAGAAACTCCGTAATAACTTATCGTTTTTTTCTAGAAGATTATTTATATTACGCGCTTATGTGAATGGCTTTCGAACATCGATTATTACGTTCTTTTTCTTTCGTCCCTGTTGTAGTGGAAGGACTCAGTAAGAAAAATGATTATCTTCCCTCTCAGTGTTTAGCAATTACGAAATTAAACGGCCGTGACAATGCTACAAAATGTACAGCCGCTTTGTATATTCACCCCTTTAGTAGAAATTACTTTTGATAAAACGGATCATATTATATTATTTTGCTTCTTGACGCTTCTTTTACTTAATAGAGGAAAACGAAACCTTGCATCTCAAGATGATTACGACAGATGTATTTTATGATGTGCAGACCCACTTGAGCATTCGTTAATACCGTACTCCTGGTACGCATGGTGCAATACTAAACACTCCCTGGAAAATAGCATCGCATTTATTTGTGCATTTATATCTGTGTCGGTGACGGTTACTATAATAGATATAAGTCAATATTTAATACGATTTCTCTCTTCTACTAACAGAACATTTTACATTCTGATATGTACATATATTTGTCTAACTGGTATCTAATTAGCTGTATTACGAAAATTTAATTTAAGTTTCCGCTTCTAATTACGCTATTACTTATGGCTGTTGCGGCGAATCATTTAAATTCGATACCTGTAATTAAAGTGCACCTTAAATTAAAGTACCGAGAACTTAGGGAAATTCAAGAAGACTTGACGTAGTTACATAAGATATTGATCAAACAGACGGATAAATGTTGCATATATAGATAGTGTCACCAAGTTTCCGGCCATTAACTGGATCAAGAATTTGTCTGTGGATCGCCAATTATTACGAACGTAATAATTGACAAATTAAATCATCATCATGTTTTATTCGTACTTACTTCGGGTAAATATTCGTAAATAGTATTAAATGATAAATAATGAGATATTTTATGTCGTATTATGCAAAACGCAAGTGCCAGGCCTCAGTGAAACATAGTTCACATGTACATCGTTTTACTTATTTTATTTTATTTAATTTTGTAGATTTTTTTTATTCTCGTGCAAAATATATCATATATATAATGATAAGTGTACATGTACACTTTAAACAACATAATTAGGAAAAATCTGAAACTTATAATTATTTTATAATGAATAGGATTAGTAATTTTTCTATATTTAAAAACTAAACGCTAAACAGAATCGAATTATTTTCTCTATATTGAAGTATTACACGCAAGTACGCATTTGTAGTACCATAATATTTTTCTGAGGCATTCCATTTCTCTGATAATGAATATAGGAAATTAGTGAGGATGTACGGGATGTCGAGCACAAGTGGCTGGAGCACGACGGTAATGCGCCATTCATCGAGACCAGACGCACTCCAGATATCGAGAATATGGATCCCGAACAGTATCGTCAATCCATAACACAGTTAGTACTCGTGCCTGTAAAAATTACAGTGGAATTACAAAAACTCGTTATGCAAAATGTTGTTTATTGTAGTATGAACAATAGCCTGAGCGAAATTCAAGCGGATATACAGCGTTTGGCAAATCAGCAGAATCAGATTCAACAGCAGCATCTGATGTCGCAGCATCAGAAACAGATGCAGCAACAACTTCAGCAGCTGCAGAGTCTCAGTCAGCAGCACATGCAAGTGCGTGTCAGAAGTATATTCTGCGTCATATCATGTTATTAATTTATTAATTGTTTCTTTTCAAACTTTTATTTTGTAGACTTACGGAATGCCACCAATGAATCCATCAACGCCTAGACTGCAAGATTCGCAGCAATCGCAGTTCTACTTGCATGATCAGCCGCAAGTGCAGAGGAGAATGTGGGGTCAACCAGTACCCACCCAGAGTTTGGCCAATGAAATGGCCGCAGTGGGTTATCAGCAGTCTATGGATTCGCGATTTAGTCCTCAACCTATCGGTACATAATTAAATTAATTTAGAATAAATAAAATATTAAGAACAAAACTTCAAAGAAGCTACGCGGTTTACGATTATTTCCATAGTTTGATTGAACCTTGTTAAACGCCAACATTTCATAAATATTGCAACCTGATTTTGATAAAATGAACTACAATGTTAAGGGTCGACAAGAGTGATATATATATATATATATATATAATTTTTTTACATACAAATGATATATATATATTTTTTTTTACATACAAATGATATAGAAAATTTTCTGAAAACTGCACGAATCTTAAAACAATTTTTTTAAACCAAAATGCTCGCCTAGAATTTGCTTTTAGAGATTGAAAATTAACGTCATATTTCCCTCTTTTAATTTTAATACGTTTCAGTGGATTATTTCTGAATTTTTTTTCGTAGCTTATCAGCCGGACATGCGCATGTATGCGGATCCAACGAGGACTTGGGTCGCGCCACAAAAGGGATTCGTTTTGCACGACACTCAGGAACCAAGGTACCTCAACGGGGATCATAGTCTGTGTAATAATCAAATGAGCCACCCCGGTCCGGCCAGCGTCTTTCCAGCGTCTTCAGCGCTTTTCAACCAAACACAAGCCACATCTGCTAGTCCACAACATCGTAACACTGTAAGTGTTTTTCGTGATTTTATTTTTCTTTTAAATCTCTTACATTTTTTTTACACACTTATCAATGATCCAAATCGCGTACACAGCGAAAATTATATTATTATTTCTATTACTGTACCGTTTTATCACGTTCACTCGCTTGTCACAAATTTATTTATATTTATATTAAATAGCTTTTCTGCATACAATGCACACACGCACATGATTGTATTAATTTATTACGAAAGACAGAAAGACGGGCGAGATTGAATGCTGCACCCACAGCAGCGATTATTGTGTGAGTGAAAAGTTATAGCTAAACGTTCGCGATGCGTGCGCCGATCATCAGCTCGATTTGGTCACTTCAATATAAAGGATTGGCCCCGAGCGAGTACGTATATGCATGGGAACCAGTTGATGATGTAATGCACGCTTATAGATGCTTGTTCTTGATACCCAACATGGCAGACACTACCCACACTGGCCAGTCTTAGCGTCTAGACGATCGCGTTCGGTTCGGAAATTTACACCTCTAGTCTTCTCTTAAGTGTTTTGTAAATTTAAATAACATGTATTTCCTCAACTCGGCCGTCGCAACATCGCGCGATTACTTCACTAAGGTTTGCCTTGGCTAGTTTACCTTATTTTTATGCATTTGCGTCTCGCTTTTGATAGATGCGGAAGAAAATGATCATTGAATTATGTGAGAAAATAATGTTGCGACAATGGTGCCGATAGTGTTTTGTAGATATTTTAAATCTGTACGTCAATCTGTACGAATTTATTCATTCTGAGTCTTGTGTATATTTATATTATATACACTCTGTTGTTAGACATAACTGACTGAATTTTTTATCATCTCTTTTTTTTAAAATTCCGTTAACAATTTGTTACGGAAAGATTGTATTTTATTAAAACAATAAAATATGTATTTATCTTGTTCTTTTATACGATCATATTTTGCTATCTTAGGTTCATCGAATAAGTCAGTTAATTAGCGAAAGTCCTGAACCTAAGAGATCAACAGTACATCACATCCCGATCTCATGTGAAAGCCCGACGGAGAAGAGGCAAGCTTTACATACTCCCGTACCAGCTCCGCCTGTCGATGATATGAAGCCCCAAAATATATCTTTTATTGGTAATGAAACTTTGTTTTATAGTTCTTTTGCAATTATATGAAAATATCATTTTCTGTACATGTTTTTTAAATTAATGTAAAAGAAGCTATAAAAAAATCATCAACTTTTTTGAAATCTCTTCTTTTTATTTTGAAGGCAACGACGATGATATCGCACATGGTATTCGCGGCTTGAACATCACATCGGGTAGTCGTACGTATAGAATACCATCGCCAACTAGACCCACGATATCGCAGAATTCTTTTCAACCTCATCCGTCATTGAGGGAGACGTCGCGTTCAGTCACTCCGGATGTTACGCCTCTTGATTCCACGGACCCGAACGAGAAAGGATTCTATATCTCCTTCGACAATGACGCTCCTAAGAAACCAAAACCGACCCTCAGAGTGAAAAGAACGTCTCCTAAAAAGGTGAGCGGATTTTTAGTTACAAACGAATTTTCATACTCTTAATTTTACTCTTAATTATTTTATTATATTTCTCTCTTTGTTTCATATTCGTTTATTTCGAATAGAATTTTACTATGTGTACAATATTTCTTAAAAAGGAAGCAATTATTAAATAAACAACACTTTTTTTTTTAAGGAACGAAGTGTGTCATCTTACATTGAGCACGAAGACTTTACCATGCACCCAGAATCGTCTCCTGCTAACGTGATAGAAAAGCAGAAACAAGTAGAAGCTCAGAGGGAATTGGAGCGGGAAAGATTGCGGCAAGCCGACGAAAGGGAACAGCAAAGACAAGAAATGAGGGACAGGGATCTTAAACGGGAAATGGAGAGGGAACGACAGAGGGAGAAACATCGAGACAGTAGCACAGACAGCCGACACGCTTCTGGCGTTGGTCTGGTGATTGGGAATCAACTTACAAATCCCGATCCGGTATATATTACAATAATATTTACTATTCAAATAACAATAAATTCTGTATATAGTTATACATTTGTTTCTTTTGATTTTAGTTTTGTTTACTAAATTTTAATATATACATGTTTTAATCAAAATTCTTTATAGAATTGTATGGACGAAATGGAGAAGAAGAAGGAGAGGATAATGCTGATGTCGCTTCAGAGAAGGCAAAGGCAGGAAGAAATGAAGGAAAGAAAGGAAATCGAGGCCCAAGCACGTAGGGAGCAAGAGAAACTGAAGATAGAGGAGAGAGCTCGCAAGAAAGAGGAGGAACGTCAACGGCGAGCTGCTATCTTGGAACACCATAAGGTGAAGAAAGCGATAGAGGAGGCAGAAAGAGAAGTAAGTGGTTTTTAATGAATTAGCAGGAATAAATTTATAACGTAATTTTTATCGCTGTTTTTAGGGTAAGGTAATTGATAAGGAGCTTCTGAATGCAATAAATCCAGCAAAATTACGTAACAAGACTGCAACCGCACGACCGCGGCCCAAAACAATTCACGGAGACGCTGGCGCAGTGTTGGATTCCGGGGCTCTTACACCTAGTCGCGGGAAGAAGGGTTCTTCTTCCAATTTAAGTACAGGTGAGATTGCCATTAAATTGCACTTGCAGAAAACGAATTATCTGTTGTAACGATCAATGCTTCTTGGGGATTAAGTATTGGCAGCTTGAAAAATAAGGTTTAATATATTGATTGATATACAGATTTAAAAAAAAGAAAAAAATACGAAAAAAAAAATGATATAAGTATATTCTCCGAGGAAGAAAAATTAAATCTCCATTTTTGAATTAATCGCCAAGAAGACGGATCTTTTTACTACTTGTTGTGTCGCAAGTGCATTTCCCCGTTATAATACCCTATAATAGCAATAGTCTCCTTGATGTTGTAATTTGCATTTATTCATTGCATGGCGAAGATTTTTACGATCAGAGCCGTTTTCTCTTCCGTCGTAGCGATATTATTCTTGCTGTATTTTTTTTTCGTTATAATTGATTTCTTCTTTTATGAATTTTCACCCTGACCACATGCTCACGAGCTCCAGATTTTCTCGTCTATGCTAGTTTATCGCCGCGTCAGTGGCTACTGTAAATCGCTCGATGAGCCCGCAATCGCGCGATATCGACGTCAAACTAGAATAGTACAGAAAATACCGAGCCGATTGTTTTGCACTAACACACTTACTGTAGCGTCGCTGACCTCTCCGACGATGAGGCGAGACTACTACCGAGGTTCGCAGGATAGTCTCACGGCTGCTCACCTTGATGACCGACGTTGTTCCGGCCCTCTTTATCGGGGCGGCAGTCTCAGGGGTATGCACCACACACACTCTCTCACCGCGCTTTTACAGTACACATCTACAAATTTTTTCTTTTCTTAAAAAGTCTGGATACGTAGAAATATTTGCGCTATAAATTATCTAATTAATTTTTTGTATACGAGATGAGAAAAAGTAACGATACATTAATACTTTGTGAATCGATCTAAACTTGAAATAAGATATTATGCAGTAAGATTATATCAAGAGAATTGAAACATGCTAATTCAAATTTAACAATAACAATGGCATTTAATTCTCTAAATAATATCTTTTATAGAGGAGAGAAATTAACTTTGAGGAATAAATGTGTATAATAAAGGATAATAAGGATAAAATAAGATATCTGTGTAATTCACAATATGTTTTTTCACAACAAAATTTATTTCACTGCACTTCTTTCCGTTTTTCAATTTGGCATGCTCTGTACCTTATTGATCAATATCTGTAACTCGATGTATAATTCGTAGTAAGCTGAGAATTACTTGATATATCTATATATTTATAAGTAGTGTAAAATCTGCAGTAAGAATTTAAACTGATTCTAATAGAGATACCCCGTTTTTTTAGTATCTTCCGTAGATTCGCCTGACGACGGTAGGGGTTCCTCGCCTTGCCGCAGCGTGAATCAGCTCGGTCGACGCGGCTCCTACAAGACCTCCAGAGGTGGGTTCGATGTTACTTACAGTTTAGCGCGGGAATGCCGCAGGCTCTGTACGATTGTTTGTTTCTTAAACGTTTGGCTTGACGAAAGTAGATTCATTGCAGGATGTTATCACACACTGGTATGGGCAGCTATAATCTATCAGAAATTTACGCGATGAATGTTTGAATATTTCATTAGCCTTTGATTATCCCCTACGAGCGACTGAGCAAGGTCACGACATTTTGCGGGTATGATTGTTCCCCCGTTTTTTTTCCAATTTTTTTTCAATTTTTGTCTTTAACTTTAAGTAGCGCCTTGTAGTGGATATCTTTCAGTTGGAACGCAACGTTGTTCTGCACCAAAACTGCACCGGCCACTTCAGTTCTCGATGTACCCCCGGATATGGCTAGTAGTTAGATTCAATCCCCCTTTTTTAAGTCCCTACAAACCTTACCCGTGCCCGCTCGCTCCCTCAATGAGATGCGCACGATTGAGGCATCTCTCCCGCAACTTATTTAATCTCTTTGATCGTACATGGCGTTTTGAGTGTAACAAGGCAAACGTTGCGTTATTGCAGATGTGCAGGAGTCTCAGCAACAAGTTAGAGGCAGGCCTAAATACCAGACTTACCAAAACTTTAAGGGGAGAAAGTCTAATTCCCTGATGAATTTGTGCGGTAAGAAGCACCACAGTGACTTGGAAATACGTTCGATCTCCCTTCTATATCGTGCAACAGTCTCAATGTATCCCATGTACATATATATATATATATATATGTATATTACAATATGTATATCACAATGTCCCGAGATTTTTGTAGATCGAGTAGCACACATACACGCGCACTTACATTCACATTTACGTAGTGGCATGGTGGCAAGTTGGAGAGCACACAGGTGGCAGTGGTACTTAACGATTCATACATTCGCACAACAATCATATGCATTTTTTCTTTTTTGTTATACGTTTGAGCAAAGTTCCTCCACCACGGCTTGACAACGAAGTGATGGAGTCTTAGTTCTTTCGTGCTTTTTAAGCGACGCACGATTTATGATTTCTTCGTTTCATCGAATGCCTCCGTTGAGGTGGAACTTTGTCCTCTCATTTTCTTAGGACGATTCATTTTCGCTGTTGCTGCTGTTGCTGTTGCGTAGAGAAGGCTCGATTGAAGCTTATTTGGGCTTGTTGTTGTACAGCACTGGGTGTGGGTACAAAGTATATTTTGTCGATCGATGTCTTTTTCCAGATTTATTCTATCGGTGGCTATGGTATCCGTTTATAATAATCCTGTTGACTCTGTGAACCTAAGTATCCTAATTTATCCTACCTCGCCTCGAATATCCCACTCTGTGTATCACAATGTCCTGTTATTGTTTTTATTTTCAGGTATCGTGGTGACGAGGTATAGCAAATTCATTGTGTACGCGAAATTCATGCATTCGATGTGGATGAATTTGCTATGTCCTATTATTTAATGTCGATAATCGATCGAGCGTTTCGTCGCAAACTGCAGAGCTGGATTAAATTGTGGTATTCGTGGATTAAATTGTTGGTATTAAGCTATCAGCATAAATCATCGCATTAGCATTGATCAAGAGATTCATAGTTTTGATAACAATTAGTACGCTAGAGAATCATGACATATACATTAGAATCATTCTAGTGCAATCAGCGATTTAACAAGCTGATAGACACACAAGCATTTATAATTATTATATATCAGACTAAAGTACATTGCAAATATTTTGAAATATTTTTCATAATAAAACATACTTTTCATAATAAAACGCAAATTACGAAGCTAAACTTAAGGAAAGGGAGGTATCTCGCACGTGTCTATAACAAGTGACTAATACATTCTTGGCGGGGTGGCTAACCATCATTAATAATAAAACCAAAAGATCTCTGTGTATTCTGATTCGCTTGGGTGATAAAAGGAAAAAAAATATACATTTGTCGTCATTCTTTATTGAGAATTGTAACGCATAAACGTTTGCCTCTCCGTTGAGATTTTCATCTTCATATGCGGAGCGTGCAAGTAATGATCAAGATTGTATGATGTGTCGACAAATAGATTCAGACAGCGGCCTGGGCAGGTCGACACCTCCGAGACGCGCCGCCAGTCCGGGCATAGGCAGTATGAGGCACCTAACGTCACCTTCGGGACCCGGTTCGCTGCCACCCGCCTTGATGACGTCGAAGAAGAGGATCTACGATGATGGCAGCAGCGACATCAGCAGCACGCCCAGTTCTATGATGGACTATAACGGTAAGAGGCATCAATAAGTATATATCGATTCTGAAAGGAAAA
Organism: Acromyrmex echinatior; assembly: GCF_000204515.1. The sequence goes on from NW_011627302.1 coordinate 199,401, forward strand.
AATGTACTCGATCGCTATATTTTTTTAACACAAAAGAAAAAGCTAAAAAACTTCATGCCTCCACTGAAACAGGCCCGAGACTGTATAAACTGCCGATAGCCAAGTCAAATCGCAACATAATGCTGAACGCTGTGGAGTACTGTGTCTTCCCCGGTACGGTGAACAGGGAAGCCAAATCGAGAGTTCTGGAGGAGATAAGCCGGTCCGAGAGCAAACACTTTCTCATTCTGTTTCGAGACGCTGGCTGCCAATTTCGCGCTCTCTATTCGTATTGTCCCGAGAGGGAGGAAGTAGCCAAGCTATACGGTACTGGGCCCAAACAAGTCATCGATAATATGTTCGACAAGTTTTTTAAGTAAGTAAAATCAAGAATTGATTCCTTAAGTTCGTTCTTTGCTGCCTCAAAGATTTCAATCAATTATGTGTCTCTATTTTAAATCTCTCGATGTGTTACATGTTGTGATTTGTTGTTTGTTTTTTCATTTCAGATATAATTCCAGCGGAAAATGCTTTTCGCAAGTTCACACGAAGCATCTGACGGTGACCATAGATGCCTTTACGATACACAACAGCCTCTGGCAAGGTAAAAAGGTGAACTTACCGAACAAGAAGGACATACCACTCGTCATATAGTTTTACATAAGTGATCACACATTTAACATTACGCTACTGTGCCCTCTGTTGTTCATAGTTACTATTTTAATACAGGCCCATATTAAATTAATGCGAATACGTTGCGTTTTTAGTCAATTTTATAAGGACAATTGATCGGTGCTGACCCCATAAAGAAATAATCACAGTTGGCACGCGAGCCGCGCGTTTCTCGATCGCACGCCGCTTCCGAAGGGGTGGAAAAGCCGGGGGAGCGTGGTCATATACCAGAGAGAATGAGTTTTGTTTTACTTTTTCTTGCGTTATCCGTTTTTTTTTTTCGTTGATCGTCAGCATCAATCACTGTGTCATAAGATTACCAGTATCTACTTATAAGATGGTTTGTTGTCAATACACCCCTAAGATCCCTTAATTTTGTGGACTAACTCTCGTCATGTAACCGCCTTGTAATCATATAAACCGGTGTGTTGCGACTGCATGGACCGTATGATTCTCATGGATATGTAATGCGAAAGTTGATTTTTCTAAATTTATTTTGTCAAATGAAGGAGAGTGAAGGAGGATGGCAACGGTGCAGCTTGTGTTCTCATGTGTGCGTACATGCGTAATTTGCGATTGCCACAGGTCTTTCCTTCGCTAGGTTAGGGATTCTAAATTCAACGATTATTATCTAGTGCATTTGAAACTTTTTAAAAAATATATTAAAGGATAAAATGCGCGAACATGTGAGGGATCATTAATTTTTAGATGTGTCTCGTGCGCAAATCGCTGACTTTGAATTTGTTTTTATTTTCTATATAATAGTATACTATGTAACCTTGTAAAAAGATCCTCTTTTTTTTATATCAATTTCCTTTTTTAATCGGGGAGAATGTTCTTTTTTTATATGTATTTGTTCTTTATATTTTACCGATTGGGATACGTGTCGGCAGAATATTCTCGACGCGGCTCAAACGGAGTTGAATTAATGATTTCTCATTCTGCGTACGTTTCTCGCGACTGTTAACGATTGTAATACGTAGCGTAATTCTTGCTTGTGTCCCCCTCATCCCCTTTTTTTCCTCGGGGGATGAAACTTTTGTCAACGGGGTGACAACGGATACGAACAACGATAGCTCATGTTGTAAATAAATCAGTTCGTTGCGTAATTAGCAGAATCAAGTATAAGCCACACAATAAATCCAGGCATATGATGCATTCGTTTCTTTGCGATGACAGTCGATCGTTCGAGCTACATTACGCGTTTCAAGTTTATACTATTAAAAAAAGAAAAAAAAAGCGTGCGAGATATGCGCGTGCATTAGTTTACGCCGAAGCGGCTGTTTTAAAGCGAGCGATGTGTTTCGTCAGATTAGGTAGTTATCATTGTGTACAGAAAGTGGATATTGCATAAGTATCGTTGCCTCGTGGACAAATTTCGTCGAAGGGCTGTCGAGAAAGGGAGACTCGCAGTACTCGTTTTCTTTTTTCCTCCCACGCGCTTCAATCTTTATTATGTAAGAGGAAGGTGGAAGATGGGCATAGTCTAAATAATTTTATCAATAGAACCGCGCTTTTTTCCGAACGAAACTTCGTTACTCGTCAAAGTTCTCCAGTTATATTCTACCTTCCTCGGAAGCAAAGAAAAACAATATGAAGCCTTATGTTATGAGTGATGTAATTGGACTAAGTGCGTAAAAATATTTAACGAATTGACAGCATGACTTTTCTTCAACTGTGTCTCGTACATTACGTTTCCCCCGTAGGAACTTACCGGTAATCGCGACACATCTCGCCGTCTCTCAGCGAAACTTTAGTCAGTCCGGGCGAACAAAGAACGCGGCGGTCCGTAATTTATCGGAGAACTGTTATAATTTATTGTGCCATAAATTCGATGTTCGCTTTTCGCGTGGGACTGGCATCGGCTTCCTATCTCGCTGAATGGGCCTTTTCGGTCGGATACGTTTCTTTCATTATAATATTATAAGAGGGGAGAAGAAGCTAGAGATAGGTAGACTTCATGTAGCTATTTTATATACGACAATATTGGGGGTCTATCGTTTGTATGATTATTTTCTCTCTGGTCTCGGATTCCGTTCACGACGCGTCTTCAGGATCATTCTTCAATTATTTTATAATAAGTCTTCGACTCGATGCGAACAGTCGTGTCGAGTATAGACCCTCCGTATTCCGCGACACGGAAACACAAGATTATTCCGCGTAACGCAAAACAAGATTATTAACGATACAATTACAAATACAACGCGACATATCGAAATCGAGTGTTCTCCGCTGAAACTGCGGAGGAATAATCTATGTATCTTCAATTTGCGTGGGACGTCAGCTTGACCGTCCCGCGTTTCGCCGTTCGACCATGTGTAATGAAAGAGACTCGTGAGATTAAACTCCGTCGAGATTGTAGTAATCGAGAGAGAGAAAAAAAGTTTACTATTCTATATCCCCGTCTGTTGTAAATTTATCCGAGTACGATGATGAGAGAAAAAGAGCGATAAGATAGAGAATCTTAGACTCAAAAACAGTCCGACCTGACAATATCGAACGTGAGGTACGCGCCATAGAAGAAAAAAAAAATTATGAAACCTTTGAGATGAAGTGCAAGTTGCAGCAAATTCATGATGACAATGTTTGAGAAGAGAGTGAAGAGAGAGAGAGAGAGAGAGAGAAAGAAAGAGATATATATGAATTGATTGCAATTAATATATATATAAATATATACATAGTCATTAATCTTAAGAGCCAGCGAGAATAATGGCTTGTGGAAATGGGATTGATTACAAAGTTATGATGATTATAAAGTTAAGAGAGATCTCTCGATATTGGTCGCTTATGCTTGATATTTATATTTTTTGAAGAATAGATATTATTAGTGAACTGGTGAAGAAAAAGAAGACGGATGCGACAATTAAATGTGGACAAAACGGAATGGATCGAGACGAGAAGAGAGACGGGAAATCGAGGCATACACACATACACACACATACACAATTAAGTACTGCGGCACGACGTAAATTTGTACGCCGCAGTTAAATCGCGCTTACTAATAATAATAAACGATTATTGTTACGTAATAATTATCGATTTTTATTGTCGCTGAAATTTCGACGTCAAGGCGAATATTAGTTCTCGAACTTCTATCCGTGTCTCTGTAAATATTATGTTTTTATATACATATAAAACGAAAAAAACGTATACCTACCTACTCGACGATATGTATATTTATTCAGTACGTCATGTAAGATTTGGGTCATAATTTACTGTTAGCATCTTCGCAGCGAATGTCATTAATAAAATTTAATAACCCATTTGTAATAGACTTTTATTCTTCCGCGGATGGATATTAAAAGTAATCCATCATTGATCGTACCTTAATGGCTCATTCTTTAAAAGATCTGGCTTTTTCTCTTGACGAGAATTTCTTCAATTTTTAATATAAAACATCTTGAAATGAAGATTCTATTCGTAAATAAAAGTAAGATTTTCTTAATTCTCTAGAACTCTTCAATTTTTTGTGTTCAATATTTGTCCTCTGTTTTGGAGGAAAATTGCATTGTGAAATTTCACATAAAGCTGCGTTTCTGAGGTATTTTATAGGGATCTTAAGAGCGTTAAAGAGGATAAATCAAAGCGACACAGCGCTTTTTTTTCTTGTTATATTATATATTTTATACACAACAGCGGATTTTCGTAATTTGTTAATTTTCCTTGTGTATATGTAATATATTACAGTTTAACAAAAATCGTGTGCGTGTGTTATGTATGAGAGAGAAAATTAGATATAAATATTCTTCGAACATCATCTCTCTGTGTGCGTGATTAAAGGACACTTCTTTTTTACAGGGCACTTGCATGTTTCTCGATAAATCTTTCGAATATAAAATCTACAATGTACATAATATACCGGGCTCTAGTAGATGTCTAACTATAAAAGTACAAAACGTAATCGCGTTATTTTCTATTTCCTAACTCGTCGACGCAGCAATCACGAATTCTCGTGATTGGATTTACGTTAACGATAATAAATAATGGCTTTTAAATACTGATGCACAAATTGTTTGCGGCTTACGGTGAATAATTAAACTATATGGCAGTGGTCTCGTTATTTACGCGTAAAATGTCACCGTCTGCACGCGTTACGTGTACCTGCGTACGTATGACGAAATTATTCGTGCCATCGTTTGTTCACGGCGAGAAACGTATGGTCTCTTTCTCTCTTTTTCCCTTTTCCTTTTTCTATTTTCATGCTACGACGATTAGCTTAACGGTCTACGGTTTAGCATCTTTTGGCTTTGTTAAGTCTTAAAGAACTCGTCGCCTGCGAATATATGGCACGTTAATCTCGATGCGATTGTTGAACTCAACGCGACTCTTCGAACAGTCTTTGGAACTAAAAGCGCTGAACGCCGAGGTAATTGTCTTTCCTCTTCACGCCCTGCTATCATTGAACTGGGCAGGAGCTCAGATGGATGTTGTGCAGCTCGGCCATGTCCGTCCAGTCTCGCCTTTCCCCTCTTATCATTACATTCCTAATGCACCCATTGAAATGATCTCGCGTTAACAGCGAGCCTTTCTGAGCAGTCGCTGGAAATGATGAGAACAATGTTAGTTAAGTTACTTTTTTTATGTTCCTTTTTCATTTATCATGCAAGCTTATTTACATACCAATTGTGTAATTTAACACAACATTCATTTACCTGGTATACCACCTATATACAACGGGCCGGAGAAGATAGAAGTATTCAAATGATAATTAATGTTCGTGGGCAAGCCGTATTTTTGGTCCAACTCGTCCACCTTGAGCGCCAACTCTTCATCGTTATATACAGCCTGGATCCTGTGCCATCGATTGTCGCAGATCGCGTAATGATTAGAAAAGCCCTGCTCCACATATAACGGATTATTGTCGCCCAGATCGCCCGACATGATCACCTTCCCGCTGTTGAGTTCTAATGACAGAGAAGGTGAACCACTGGGTGCGGTAATCGACAGCAACACGCCAGACACTTCCGATGTTCTGAATTCTAATTGAAGTTCGAGCACGCCATCAACCTCAAAGTTATTCCCTAAAAGAACATAAAATTGTTACTCTGAAGATTTAAAACGAAGTAAGAAAAAATTCAATATTTCTTAGTATTGAAATGAATCTTATTTTGTAATTTCAGTTTGTATCTTTTGCATCGTTAATTTTTTTTTAAGATGCCATTCAAGATTTAGGCATTTCTCCTTAAATTTCTCTTAGTTTCACTAGTAGTGACTTACGATAAATAGCATAAGCCTCGCCCTGAAAATACGCGCCGCTCTCGACACTTGGGAAGCACTGACCGACATTGAAGGCTCTACTGGTGGACCCCACCATGTCGTAAACATTTCCATTGATCTTCAGGCCTCTAATACATCCCTTCAATGTCTCCAGTCTGACGACCACTTGTTCCGGGATAGGCGTTCCGCTTTCCGGAAGACCACCGATATACATCATGGATGCGAGACCAATTCTTCTGGGTACTTTGATGACGCGCGGTGTCTGAGTGTCTACTAATAGGGTGATTTTCCTTTCTTCGTGACTGATAACGACGTGATGCCAATTACCGTCATTAAATGGTGTCTTAAATAATATTTCCTTCCTTTGTTTGCTTCTCACTATCAAAAGAAGCTGTCCATCTCGGATGAGTACCATTAAATAGTGTTTTAATCGAAGACCCTGCATTTGTAATAATAATGTTATAAAGTTATAACTGAAAACGATAGTTAAATGATTAGAATTATATTTATATGAAAGATTAGCGTTATAAAAGTCGAAAAATTTTTATATTTAACAAAATATGTATATTTTGTTCACCTTAAATTTAATAAAATAAGTTTAAATTAATTGCAAATAAAAAAATTGTCAACTATCACAATCATGATTACATTATATGAGTTTTTTTTTACCGGAGTGATAAACAGCAATCCATTGGGATAATATGTCCTAAAATCGAATTCTATCGCATATTTCTTCTCCCAGAATTTTTTGAAGTTGAGATAGAGTTGCGTATGACTATGTGGTTTATCGCCAAATTTTAAAGCACCCGGTTCTAACGAATAATAAGGCACTTTTTGGCATCCTTCGGGTTGTGTGGACATCCCTCGAGACAATGATGCTGATGGTACGTAATTTGGCGTTTCTTTTCCCATACTCGGCCCGGAACGACCGATTAGAGCGTGATCAAAATTAACTGCATCGTCGAATCGAAGATTTCTAAAAAAAAAAAAAAAGATAAATTAATCGTACAAAGCCTCTTCAAACTGATATAATAAAGAAATAATCTAATTTTTTTAATTAAAAAATTAAATCGAAAAAGTCCATAAATACAATTATTTTATACAGCATAATTTGAAATAAAATAAATATGATGTATATGTAATGTAATTTTAATACGTCTAAATTTTAATCATTTATGACTTATCATCTTCCAAGAAATTATGAGCAATATTTAATTTGTTTGGACTTGGCTTAATGACTTACATATCATTGAAAATCACATCCTTGATAGCGCCATACAGTGGCGTGTTAGTTGCGATCATTTTAGTATTATTAATGAGAGCCGGTAGCCCGCCAAAGAAAAGTCCGCCATTCGAACTGGGAGCCTTGATCGCAATACTATTGCGCAATCTTCCAGATGTTTGATACGCGTCATCGATTCTCAGCTCCACTTCTTTTCTTTTCTTAATGACAGTGACCGAGTGATATTTTCCGTCGTTAAAAGTATTATTCGATTGGAGAACCAGCTCGCCATGACCAGCATTTAAACGAACTTGCACTTGTCCATTGAGAATACACATGGAGTAATAGCTGTCCTTCTGAAAAAAATTAATTGAATATCTTGTTTATACATTTATGAATATTAGTATGTCCTTTTATTATGAATTTATTTAGAGTAGAGGTATTCAAGACTATTTTGTAGCATTTACGATAAATCATTTTGTGCATTTCATTATATAGTGATCTTCTTTTTATAATAAGAAAAAAAAATTAAATGATAAAGTATAATAAAGTCTTACAGCTTCTTTGAGAGTACCATCCAATCTGTCTTCGTGGCCCTCAAACGTGGAGAGGAGAAGCATAGCTGCATCCTGCATGGTTCTGAAGGAGAAGCTTAGGACAGACTGAATCTTGCGCAAAGTAAACGCTGAGTGCTCGAGATATCCATCTCCATAAAATCCGACTATTTTCAATGGCTATAACAACAAAAGAGATTTGTTTAATTTTGATACGCAAAATTATTATTATATATTGTAGCTACATCTGAACAAATAGAATTGAATAGATTTGATTTGTACCTATTTTATATAAAGAATAAATTATAATACTTACTTTATTACCGCAACTGGATTCCACCCCGTAATATTGTTCGGCCATTGGATCGTAACCCTCTTGCACTACGATATTGGCCATGCATCCGAGGAACGACACTTGCGAGGGTAAAATTAATTTTTCTGCACGGAAGCTCGGTGGCAGCCCGCCGATGTAGTACTTGGCTTGCGCTAAATCTGGGATATCTTCTTTCGTGGGCTGCGGTGTGGGCGCACCAATTCGTTTGTCGTTGTCACCACCGATACTAAGGCTGCATTTTTCGATGTTCTTGCGTAATTGATACTGACGGAATGCATCCACCTTTGTCCAATTACCGGTATTGTACTTGTAAGTCGAGGACAGGATCACTCGGCCTTCTCGCAGGGAAATCATGATATGTTGATTCTATTTTTATAAATAATATAATAGAAATTAAACAGAATTCCATAAATACAATTAAATTGATTTAATTGATTTAATTGAATTTTATTAATAAATATTAAATATAATATAATAATATATATAAATTTAATATAATAATATATACAAATTTTTTTTAATTTAATATAATGTGAATTAAATTTATTTTTATCTACTCTCTCTCTCTTTTTTTTTTTTTGAGAAAAGATGTAAAATATATTTTTGATAATAAAATATATAATGAGGAAATTTAAATAAATTCGTACATCTTTGTTAATGGCTAGAAATAGTAATGCATTCTCGTCGTATGTTCGAAAACTAATCGAGACTCCAAACATGTATTTATTATATGGACCAGATGAGACTCTGTTTCTCACGGCATAGCCCTCTCCATTGAAATTGTAAGCTATATCATCTTTGGCATCCTCCACTCTGTAACATTAATAATGTCATTGTTAAAATAATACCGAAAAACAAGCATTTTGTATTATTAAATTGTCAGATAGAAAGAACTTGAAATAATATAATGTATACATATACAGAATTTATACATATAATAAATAAATATAAACGTAAAGAAATTTAATTATTAATTTTCAGGATTAATTACCCTTCTACGCAAGCTTTGCAAGCCATATCTGGTGCTGTTGTGATGAAATTCCAGAGACCGATATGCTTTCCATCAAGGATTACCTGATGAATACAACCCGGAAGACCATTACCAGCGATCAGCTCTGTTGGTCTTCTCTGCGATTTAGGGATACCTCCTATCCACACTCGGTCTGTAGGCAAGACATCGAAACGACCATATTCGGAATTAGTCGTGTTTATGACAGGAAGATACTTTCCGGACGTCGAAAACTGCTTGTGCACGTTCAGTTTGCCTGTGTGTCGCGTTCTAAGATAAAAAAGCAAATTATTTGAAATCAGCTTCTTTCTCTCGTATTAATTAATGATAATATTGTGAATTATTCCTTACATATTTCACAAATTCCAATCAATATTTGTTTATCTATTTATACATTAATTAATTATTAGGTGTTGGAATTAATTCGTAGCGTTTTTAATGAAAGAATGTTATTTATTTCACATGAGCATTAAAAAATACATTAATGAAAGTACTTTCCATCACTTGTAAAACGCTACGAATTAATTCCAACACCTAATACATTCATACTAATATTGTCATTTACCTTTCAGCCTCAATCCGATACCAAGATCTGTCATTCTGCAGATCGCCGCTTTCAAGAATTTCAGGATGTGTTAGTATACCTGTACCACCACCGACATTCCATAAGAATCGTACCTTTTTATCAAATATCTCTAGAGCGATAAAATCGTCCTGAAAAAATTCGAAATATCAAAACTTTGCTTAAAAATCAATATGTTATACAATTCGTATGCATTTTATTTTATGCAAAGTTAATTACTTTAATCGCTAAATTAATATTATTATAGAACTTACGTTAATTCCACTAGGCAAGTAAAACAGGGAACCTTCTTTGCGTGCAGTTGGAAGCGCGAATGTTATTATAATCGACGTCGTTGACGAGGATTGCAACGTTGTTGGTCTGTATGAACGAATGCATTCTTTACCTTCCACCGATCGTAGAGAGACACGGATCTAAAAACAAAATGAAATATAAAAACTTATATTTCAAAAATTATTTATCGCAATTATTCAATCTTAAAGATGTATCAAGTGTATGGTCTCTGCAAAAAGTGACTAAAATTGGAAATTTATATTTTTCATATAAAAATCAATATACATTAAACAGTTCAATAAGAATCATTTTAATCTTATTAAATATTACAAATTTACAAGTTTAAACAAAAATTTTCTTATTTTATCTTAATTATTTTTTAAAAACATGTCTAATTCTTATTAAAATAATTTTTGATTCCAGGTATTGAGTCACAGATATTGAGCCAAACCTTTTTTATATTACTTTCAAATACAGAGACTATACATAGAAAAAATCTAATTTTTTCATAATTTTTTCATTTTGTTAAAAATATGTGTACTACATTCTTAATTATTCAAAGTTATGTCGCAAATTATCAATTAAATGATTTATCCTTAAAAATTGTTTTACATTAAAAAATTTAAAGATATATAATATAACAAAAATAGCATATAATAATAAATTTATAAATAAAGACATTTAAATATGGAGAATCAAAACTTTTATTTTAATTTATAAAAATATATCTGAGCAAAGAACAAAATAATTATTATTCTTACCCCTTCAGCAGTATTTCGGGCTTCTGCAATTTTGTCTTTGAGATTTTGCAATTTCGTGGCTAATGTGTCATTCCATTTATCGAAAACAGCTTTTCGTTTCATTGCAACGTTTGATAGACTTATTAGCTTCGCATCAGCCTTTTTAATATTACTCAGCGCTTCCGTTACTAAAATACACATATTTCTATAATACTTTACAATTTTCATTAATTTAATACTTAATTAACAATAAAATTATTTAACAATAGCATATAAAATATGAAAACATTCGCCAAGTATACATATACATTAACTTTGAAAAAAAATATTACATTTTTCACTGGCAAGGCTTATCTTCGAATCGCCTTCGCGCTTCAATTCGTGCAATTTCGGCTTCAATCTGTCGGCGATGCCTTGTTTGTAATCGTCAATCAATCGTTGCGTATTCATTACCGATTCTGCTACTTCATTATTGTCCTCCAAGATATTTAGTAGATCCTCATGTACTGTTTAAAAAAAAAATCTCGTTAATATAACGTTAAAATTTTTTATTCGGCAATGCATTTTTTAAAATTATTAATAACATAAATTATTAATAATAACATATAAATACAGACTTACATTTTTTACTATTACTTTGCAATTCTCGCAATTTCACATTTATCTCGTTGTCCTTTATTCCAGTGTTGTTTAACGAATCTTTTAATACCAGAATGGCTTGCTTTTGAGCATTCAATTTGGCGTTTGCATTTTTTATTAGTTTATCATGTTCCTTCGCCACTTCCCACTGTTGCGAAGACTTAGTTAATACTTCCTTGGCATTATCCAATAACGATTTCTGCCCCGAAGGAGGGAAAGCCTTGAAAAAGCATCTACATTATATTTATAGCCGACTCTCAAAATTATAACATATACTTCATTTAAATTAAAAACATAAGACTAGAATTTAGGAATAAAAAAAAATAGAAATGTTGATAATTAATACAGCAGATATTTTTGAAGCTAAGAGCTCTTTTATTTTAAAACATTCAACAATATATTTTTTTAAGTAAATCTATATTGATTGCACGCGCTAATATATAAAATTAGAAGAAAAATTATGTTCTTATTTTGTAAACATTTAAAATGTCTCAAAAATACTCTTGATATTTTAAAATTAGAAAAGTTTAAATGTAAATTAAAGCATAAAAATATCACAGAATAATTTTATTTTAATGTTATTATTCATTATAATTAGTTATAATTCGAAAAATTATTTTATTTTATATAAAAAATGGAAATAGAGTTATAGCATTTAAACGTATCAGTTTAATAAAGAGGAAAATAAAAATACAAAAATCCTAAATTCAAAGGAAATCGTAATCATGTTTTACCTTTTTGTGCACATCCTCGATGATTTCCTTGGCTGCTAACGCAGTGACTTTCGCCGCTTGCAAACCGTCGACAATGTTCTTGTAGGCCTGACTTGCCTTCAGGGGACTAGCTGCAATATCTCGTGTCTTAGCGAATAAACTATTCAACAAAAATTATGTCACATTATTGAATCGTCAATGATTATATCATTCGCTTTATTATATCGTTGAGATAAAGTCACTCGCTTTGGACTTAATGCGATGTAATTGTCGATTGAATTAATTATGCCAATTAAATACCTGACATACTGATCGACGTAGCTGGATAGATTCTTCGCATGTTGCACTGCTGGTACCACATACTTCTCGTCGTACTCATAATTTAGCCGATACAAAAGTTCCTCCTTCATGCTCAGCTTCTCCGTCCAGTATGTTAATTTATCGCGTGAATCTGAAAGATTCTGAAAATCGTATTTATAAGAATAAGGTTCCTAATGTTTATGATCAATAAAAAATTCAGTTATTTATTATACACGTCACTCGTTTTTTCTGTATTGATTTCTTTCCTATTTACTGTTACAAATTGTTTTAAATAACTATGAAAATATTTTTATTTACTTGAATGTTATTTTCTGCATTGACAAGTAGATCGCGAGCTTCATTGACGAGTTTCTTCCCTTCGGTGATCGTTTCATTCGTTTCGTCGCGCAATATCTCTATACGAACACATTGATCTTTGGCCTCGATGAATGTCCCGTTAATATGATTGTACAAACTGTCGTAGCTGAATAATGTTTCCATGGTGTTTTCTATGATCGTTCGCATATCATTCAATTTCATCTCGTAATTTTTCGCGTCATTTTGAGCGACCGCCAAAGGCTCAGTCGCGTCATGAAGAGAGTTTAGCCACGCTACATATTTGGTAACACCGCTAATTAAATCAAAAAGAGAGAACATATTATTTATTAATAATTTTTAAAAATTTAATTTCTTTTTTCTTTTCTTATTCTAAAATTAATCAAATCAAAACAATACTCACTCGAGGAAGTTTTCCACTTCTGTAGTTCTCTTGGCTATGTCGACGGACTTTAGATAATTCAAGATTGTCTTAGCAGTTTTTAAGGCTTTTTTAATTTCTATTCTCCTATTGTCGTTACTGTATTGATTAAGTTCCGAAGTTGTACCTGGAGTTTGAGAAAAAAGATTATTCTAAAAATATTTATACTGCAGCGTAATTATTATAACGACAAATAAAACAAATTTCTATGATAATAAACCTTCTATGTCTTTCCTCAAATTATCAAGCATAATTTTTGCTGTAAAAACGTTATTTTTCAAATCACCGCCCTTGGTCTTCAAAGTATCGGCATATTTAGCATTCTTGTTCATCTGCAAATTAAAATAAAATAAGAAATGTATTCTAAAGTTCATTGTGGATAATCAATTTGAGATTATCAGATTTCAGAATAAACAATTATGCTATTATTATTTAAAAATATTAGAGAGACATACATTTCTTAACATAGTTTCAACATCTTGTGCAAGTTTTTTGTATTCATGCCACGGTACGTTTCTCATTCTTTGCTGCAGACGAGTTCGCTGCTCCAATTCCTCAAGATATGTAGTCATGTTGGAATCGATATACGACAGTTCCGCCCATGGGGGTGGAATATATCCGTCTGCTATGTGACTCGTTCCACCGGCCAGTTCCTCAGACAACATCGCGACAGTATCGAGTAGAATTCCCGTGCAATTGTCATTGCATGCTAAACATTTCGCACAACGTAATAAAACAAATTTGTGTAGCAGTGTATTCAACAAAGATTTATAGTAAAATGAAATAACAAATTTTAATTTTCTAAATCTACTGATACAGATGTTTTAATTTTAAGACAAAGAATCAATTTGTGAATCAACTTACAGGTGCAAACGTTGTTTATGTAAACGTGTCGATATGCCGTGCATTGGGAGCAATCTCTGCCTGTAGAACCGATCTTGCATTTGCACTGTCCTGTCTCGCCGTCGCAGCCGTCGCTTAAACTTCCTGCCAAATTGCAATTGCACGGAACGCACTTGCCGTCCGGAAGGTCGGGAAAGCCGTAATAGCCATGGGCGCAACGTTCACATTTTCTACCGACGTAGCCTGCGACAAGCCGAAGATGAACGTACAAGAAAAATAAAAAAAAGCCCACTTTAAAGATAAGTTATAATTCGTATTATACTTCAGAATGAAATTCGATTTATAATTTTATATGTCATGTAATACAAAAAATATTTGAGAAGGAACAGAATACACATATAAGTGAAATATGTGTTAAAATAGATAGACATCTAAATATATAGCATATAAAATTATAAATAAAATTCTATCCTGAAATCTGATGTGATAATTACAGATCATAAAGTGAACTTAATAGCTTCGAAAAAATTAACGTTTATAATTTTAAAGAAAATACAATTTAGATATTATGCGTACAAAATGAACACCCATTATGAAAATCGCAAGATTTTGTGTCAAATATTTTGGACGATCTAAGAGTTAAAATATTAAAATAAATTAGACAAATGTTTTATTTAATTTTTTATAATTATTTTTATATGCGCGAATTATTTTTCTTTTTTTTATCTACACACCTGGCTTGCAGTGACAAATAGGTTCATTGTTCGCACGAACCACGCAGGTACTTGAAAATCTTTTATCAACTTGCGGACATGGACATGGCTTGCAGCCTCCTATTTCCGGATGACCGTAGAAACTATCAGTGCAAACGTTGCAATGTGCACCAAATGTGTTTTCTTTACAATTCTGTAATATATTAATTTTTTCAATATTATATATATATAAATTTAATAATTATTTAAATTATACACTCTCTTTAAATTCGATATTTTTTTACAAAAATTAAAGAACCTACCTATAATTACCTATAAAAATATTAAATAATCTATCTAGTTCTTCCAAAGCTCATTAAAAAAAACGCTGATATTTTTCATCGCAAAAAATAGAATGAATACAGAAATTGTTTATACATAAATGGCAAATGCAGATAATTGACAAGAAAAAGAATGTAAATCCGTAAACATCATGCAGATTCGAAGGCTTCTTAGTAAGAAATTTATCTTGTATCAACTCTAGCTTGTATCCTTATGCACTTGTCTCTCAGCACACTTCCTGTCGCGCTATCATCTCTGCGAATAGTGTACACTCGTAGGAAAATGTTTGAGTAATGCTTACCAAGCAATATCCCGTCTCCCTGTCGCACACCTCGGATCTCCCATTGCACTGGCAGCGTCTGGCTTGTCCGACAAGATCGATCACGATGGTAGACGTGGCGGTGGTGTTCTTATACCACCTGTAAAAGCCAATGCTAGGATCTTGGCAAGACGTACCGTTGTATTCCGGCGGACACTGGCAGATCTCTACTCCGGTCGCCAGTGGTGGCGAGTGTGTAGGCATCAGGACGGCGGCGTCGAGAGAAGCTTCTAATAATCTGAACAAGATGCAGATTAAAAACACTCTTACAAATTTACATATATATTTTAAATCATAATAGAGTTTAAGTAAAATAATTTTTACATCTAAATTTACTCGCTCAAAATTAAACATGAGGCAAAGAACGTTAAAAAATAAACAGAAATTCGTTTTATTCTCTATGATGCATTTTTTTTCAGTTACATACGTAGTTTTTGTAAATTCAGCATTGTCCGAAGCTTTTACAAAGATGTACTGTAGATTTTGCAATGCGACCATTAGAACCTCCCTGGAGACTTTGTAATCCGGTCTGTTTTGTAGCTGCCACAATGACTCGTGAAATCTAAGATAAAATATGCATGACAGTCGTATAACGTATAAGAATATATTCTCAATGAATCTATACAAAAATTCTATGATATTAATAAATTCTCATTTAACAAATTATATTTAATTTCATTTGATAAATTATACGTTAAAGTGTCTAATTTATATTTACATTGAATCACATGTTCTCTTTCTCTTTTCAATTAACTATGAATGTACCTGACTTCATAACGATTATCGTTTACTGGTAGATGAAGATAATATTCCAAGACAATTTTATTGTTGCCTTGTAACTGCACCACGGGATATCGGAGATTCGATCTTAGAGGTATTCCACCTTCCGTCGAAGTTTTAAAGCGCAAGAATCCTCCGTAAGAGACAACCTTAAAGGATTAATATGAGTCTAAAGCGTTACGAGAAATCGCTTCAAGAAATATCGGATAGAAAAGAAATTAATTGTTGATTAATCGAAGAATTTTGCATACATACATTTTTATTTTAATACGAGACTTCTAAACGCGATTTCGATTTATTTTTTGAACACAGAATATTGATACATATTCAATGAAAAAATTACCTTATCGCCTAGAAAAGAATCTGGCAGTCTCCAATATAAAGGATAATTATAATAAAGAGTTGTGGGCAACGTGACATCACCATCAGATCCAGGGATTACAGAAAGACCATTTGTCACGTTCAACCCACCGTTCACCGCTGGTAATACAGTTGTGGAGCCAAAATTTGTTATCTGTTTAACCGTACGATAATTAAATGATTTATATGACGTATAAAATACTATTTGATAAAGCTCATTCATTAAGATTTAACAGCCGAAACGGATCTTACTATTACATCGCTGACTGTGTCGTTGATATAAAGAACACGAGGCCGAGTTAATCTACGTTGACCCCAACTAAGTCCGGCCTGCTGACACAAGGTGCTTCTTCCGAAGCAGAAACACTCGGTGCATCCCTTGACATTGTCCGTCGCAAGGCCGAACGTACGTTCCTTGCACTGATTGCACTGTCGTCCGACGACCAGTTCCTTGAAGATCATTCTTTAATTAATGCCTTTTTCAGTGTTACGTCGGAAATAAAATGTATAAAATTTTTTAAAATTTCATAATTAATTTCAGATGAAAACTCGCAAGGAAATAACTAAAAAAAAAAAACAATATAAATTTATCGATTTTTCAATTTTAAATTTTCGCGAATGGAATATAATGATTCGAAAAATTCATTTTTTCATTTTAGTTTAGTTCGAAGTTTACATACACACAGAAAAATACATATCGTATTTAAATATTAATTATTGGTTTCAACTATTTCAAAAGTTTATATATTCGCAAATTTATCACAAATTCATCACAAGCATCAAATTTATTTAAAATATATTCTGAATACTAGTAAGTTTAATAAAGTTTGATTAAAGTATTTATTTAATACTTCAATCAAAATTATTGAGCAAATTCGATCTGCCTGTCAATTGTTTTTTTAATAAAATTTTATAATATTCTTTAAAAAGATAAATTCTTGCTTTGGTACAAAATAATACATTTTTTCATGTTTGTAATAAATATATTTTTAATTTGTTATCAAACAAATATTGCTTATTAAAGATAGCAGTCATTTAAAAGAAGAAAAATAATAAATTAAGTAATTACTTTTCTCAGCAGTAAAACATTTTCCTGTGCGTACGAATTAATTCTCTCTAACAAATTCACAAAATTCCTTCATTCAGCATTAATTTTTATTCAGCACATTCTTTTCCTATTGCGATGAAAAAATCTTAAAATTTTCTTTTTGGCTCCTCATCTTACCTTGCACGGGCACTGTCCCTTGTCATCGCATTCACAGACACCGTCGTGGCAGTGCGTCGTGCCGGCTAAATTGCAGCCGCAAGGACGGCACCTCGGATAGCCGTAGTAACCCTTGGCACATCTCTCGCACCTGAGCCCGTCATAGCCGATTCTGCAGGGGCACTGACCCTGATGGTCACACTGGGATCCTGTGGCGCCCAGGGTACAAGCACATAATCTGCAGCCAACGCGCGGCACCAAGTCCCACGCACCCGGTCTACACCGGTCGCAGTGCTCGCCGTAGGTCAAGCGAGGACACACGCAGCGACCGGTATCAGGGTCACACACGTGACCGGGTCGGACGCATGAATCGCACACTGTCGAGCAAGTGATCTCACATTATAGATTCTCCAGTTCGCCTTAGACGTAGTAAAAGACGCAAACAAAGTTTATTCTTGAGTGTTTTATAATTTCGCTTTCTCTCTTGTAAAATTTACAGTCAAGAATTTCTCGTGCTGATAGTTTGTTAAAAAAAAAGAAATGGTCAGTCGCATATTAAATCTTAAGATCGTGCGAGTAAAAATCGTGAGACAAATTTTTGCTCTATATAAATTTCTACTTATCGTTCAGAGTTCAGGGCAAAAATATTATTTGCAAAACTTATACAGCAAAGAAGTTGCAAGGGATTTGATTAAATTATTGCTATTTTGACTAAGAAATATCACGTTAATTAAATGGGAGTTACAGCAGGAAAAGAATTTGACTCACGTTGACAGCCGTTTAAAGAAAATCCATAGTATCCGGATAAACAACTGTCGCAGCGGGAACCACCCACACCCGGTTTGCAATAGCATTCTCCTGTGTCGTTGCTGCAGGATGTGTTATGAGATCCCATAGAATCGCATCCACAAGGCGTGCAGCCTGTTCCTGATGTCAATCCCCAATAACCGGTCTAAATCATCATATTAAATCCGACAATTAGAAATGTCCCTCGAGTTGCATTAATTGAATAACAAATAAAGAAAGAATGAATATTTAAGAAACATTGTAACTGTCTAGATTAGAATCTGTTGGCGTCAGACTTATATTATTATCTCTCTCTCGTAATAATTGTCAGGATCTGCTAATTGACTTTGATTGTTGGATTTCGACGGACAATGATTTATCATGTCTGACTATGTCTGACGTTTACCACTTCTGTATTACAGATCACTGAATATTTCGCGGTATCTGATACAGTCGCATTATGAAGCAAGATATTTGTCTTCGCTATTAGATGCTATTCGAGATAATGCACTTCAATGTCAATCGCTTTATCTTGTACTAGGCATTCGATATTGCTCGACAAATTTCAACCTCGTTTTCTGATTTGGATTTTCTAATATTATCTTCTAGTATTAAAAAAAATATATAGATTTAATTTATAAAATAAAAAATTTACGGCATCCAGTATATCGTAGAAAATCGAGACTTACCTTGCATTCGTTGCACTGTCTGCCAATAACTTGCGGTTTGCATTGACATTGTCCGGATACGATGTCGCAAGCAGAACTCGTAGAGCCCAAATTGTTGCAGCCACATCCTGTAATCAAGCGAAATATTATCAATGAAACATAAAAATTAATTTCCTTCGCAATTCATATATTTAAATACGCCTATAAATGGCATCAATAGATAAAATCTTGCCGGAATAAATCGAGATATAATATAAAGCCGCAATCTTTGTTGAAAATTATTCTTCGGAAAGTAAAAATAAATAACATCATATTCAAATTATTACTTTTATTTAAACGTTATAATTTTGAACAGCAATAATTTCTATTGTTCTACATTTACTCTTTATTATAAATTTCTCGCTACAAAACTGATGCTAAAGAAGCTATAATTTCCGAAGCGAGAGGCGCTCAATTAAATAATCACCGTCAAGCACAGACAAGTGTTGACAGCGGTCTCATTAATAATTCATACAGAATTATTCTCTTACTTTCGCTAATTGCGCATTGATGAAACATTTGTATCGTTTCTAATCGATTAGCGTGGCGCGAATTTTTTCGGTCGCTGATCGTGTAAAAAATTCGTGGCGTGACCGGCGATCGTTGCTGCACGCGTTCACCGATTTTGTACGGCGTGGTCACGCGTGAGCGACTTGTTTATGCAGGATCGAGCAGATTTTGCAATTAGCGATGCCCATCGCTGTGAGCGCCGCATTGTATTCAAATGCCGCAGACGACGGCTGTCGTTCTCGCGCGACTGTCGCCCTGTAATGCCACGGAAATTATAAATTATGCATGGTCGCATCGAGCATCGCCGGTTGGAGCGTATCGATTTCCTATTAACGGTGGCCCTTACAAAGGGATTACCCGCGAGAATTGATTCGGCGACGCAATCGCGTGTTTACACACCGCTGCGATTCGATCGAACGATATATAGCCGGGAGACATTCATGCATGATTATCATGAATAATAAATATAGCATGTATCTGCCGAGAACATGATTGAAATAAAATTGATTATGTTTATACATATTTTTTAATTTATATATACATATTATTTTCGCACTGATCAATTTTAATATTAACGACGCAAGATAGACACAACCGATACATATCTTATCAATGTTATTTATCTCTTTCATTCTTGGATTCTTGGTGAATCAATCTTTACTTTTTTCATTTCTTGACTTCTTGGCAACACTAAACATAATACTCGATTATTGTTTTAATTTGGATTATTAGTTTGCTTTCCTTGATGTACTTTTGGGAATGTTTGAAGGAAGACTTCTTACGATTTGCTTAAGAATAAGAGATTTATAACGTTTTTCACTGGAAAAACTAGTGCAATTGAATGCAAATTAATTCTTATATTTCCAGTATTAATAAATAATTTATAATAATCCTTTTAATTACATATTCTTTGTTATTTTTAAATGACAACCTCATTATAATTTAATCTTTAAAAGAATTGACTTATTTATTAACACACACTGAAAATATGTAAATCGATTTTCACTCCATTCTATCAGTGTTGCACTAGTTTTCTTAGTGGAAAACAATATTATATTTACATTTTGAATTTTTACGCTGACAATGATTTATGAATTGAAATTTCATTATCGACATTTTTTGTTTTAAATAATTTGCTCATCTTTAAATGCATTTTGATTTTTACAGATTTTTAATTTTTGAAACATTTGTCAAGGTATATATTTTTTTTAAAGACTGAATTTCTAAATGTCTTCTTAAGAACCGCAAATGCTAATTTACACATTTTCAACCAAGGATCGTATCAATTCTGTTGTATAAATTATTAGACAACGTATGGCACAAATACCTGAGAGAAATGAATAATTCTCTTCGCGGTGTTTCTCCACCACGTATCAATTCCGATCAATCATGTTACGCGAGGCATTAAGCGCTACCCCCTTCCGTGATTATGTGCATAATTACTCTTACATCATCGAGTAACAATCATATTACATCGGGAATTACATTATAGTCGATATGGACTCATAAATTAATATCGTATTGTCAAGTCCGATTGAATCGAAAGTTATTAACTGTTGAATAGTAAGCGAGATGAATTATTTTCGCTCGCTTGTCTAAAGAAAATTTCAATTAAATTTCATTTAAATTTTTATTGCGCAATCTGTAAATTTTTTTTCATTTAACAACGAATGTAAAGTGTCGCGATAATTGCACGGAAAAAACAGTTTTGCTGAAGTATCTAAAAATTTAATTAGATACAGATTTGACAGAATGTTCGAGCAAGATGAGTAATGTTAAAGAAATTTTAATATTCTAGTAACAATGAGATTTCTATGTAACTATTTTTGATGGTCCGACCGAATTATTTTCAAATTTATATCTGGCTGATTTTTTAGAAACTTCAACAAAACTGTTCCATGTGTAAAAAATGTAATAAGGTTTTTTGTATGAATACTGATCCATGAAATATGGTGTATCAGAGATTGGGAATTCAAATTGCAACGTTGTCGTAAGAAAGCTCGCACGTGCAAATGTATTTTATGCACTGTAATAATTTTAATGGCATACGGTACCTCGCCGACTCTTTCATCTGGCCGAGAATTGAATTAATTGGCCGAATATTTCAGCAATTAAAAAAATTAATTAACAATTTGATAATCAGGAAGAGAGCGAGTTAAAATGTTCGTGGTGATTTGTTCGCGGCATGCCATGCTATATATTGTAAATCTCATGTTATTGCTTGTCTTATCAATTAACCTTTACGACGAAGGAGATGCCACAGCTCTCTAATTGATATTCATGCACAAGGTGCAAACAGGAATGTTTGTAATGTAATATCAGCACTATCGTTAAACGCAAAAGATATCAATGTCTAATTAAGATCTAGCAAACTCCTTTATAATTCTTTTTATCTTCTGTAATTATTGAGGAAGAAAATGTGTGTGTATGTGTGTGTGTGTGTATGGAAAAAACAGTTTTCAAGAAATATCTAAAAATATAACTTGATTCAGAAATATAAAAATAATTTTATGGACTACCAAAATAATTATATAGGATACAAAAAAAATCAAAGTCTTATATATATGGAAAAAAATAGTTTTTTTGCTGAAAATTTTTAAATTTTAGCTAGATATATACATGAAAATAATTTTGTTGAATCTCATCGAAATAATTAAGTAGAATATTTAATGATGAGCAATGAAATATTTTGATATTATAACAAACTTAAACATCTTACCAAATTATTTTCAAATCTGTATCTAGCTAAATTTTTAGATTATTTCAAAATCATGTTATTTATTCATCCATGCAAAACCGCGCGTAACAAAAGCTAGAATTTTCTATATTTATTCATGCAGATCGGTAAAGATGTAAATCAACTGACATGGTTATCCGATATGGTCATTCGATGTGAACATTTTTGCTTCTCTAGCTGCAAAGACGTGTGAATGAGGTGACAGCATTATAATTATCGTGCGTCTCGTAGCCTTGCGTATTAGTTTAACGAGCGGCGACGTTATTATGTTCGGAGTTATCAGCTAACGTTCCGATTTTTGCCTCAAATGGGGTGCTATTTAAATTATTATCATTATATTCTGCGTTCGAGTATATGTGTGTGTGTGTGTGAACGCAGATTTATGCTGTCTAATAATTTAAAATATTTTCCGCGAACGCAATCGAGAGCTGTCATGCTTGACACGTGTTAATTTCGTGCACCGTATTACACGCGTGTCATTGCACATTTTCACACCGCTCGCTACTTTGTTAGAAAAATAACGCTAATGGTATTACCGAGTTGCTTGAATACAATTATGTTACCTTAAGTCACGCCATCTATTTCTCATTAAAAATTTGGCAATAATAAGCATACTATATCGTCATATTTACATCACCTTTCCAGAGCCGACCATAAGTCTTGTAGACTCACTAATTATAAACCTATCTGTCCAAAATGTAAAATTCAATTTTCTTTGCTTTACATCTGCAAAGTTGTATTATCTTATATTTTAATTAAGAATATTTTAATTGAAATATATCCAATATTCGTTCTTTTTTATATCATTTACGATTTATATCATTTTGATTTCTTGAAATTAATTAGTATTTTTAAATTAAATAGAACTTACAATCTCAGCGTCAGTAATTGTAATAAAATTTGCCTTCAGCAATTTATTAATTCTTATTCCTTCGACATGGAGAATCTATGCTCTTCCTTTTGTCAAGAGATTTTCCAAGATCTACATGATGTGTAGGAGGCAAGTGAAATTTCCGTTTAATAATGAAAACAAATTCGCGCTGGCAAGGATTAAAGGCTCGTTAGCGCAAATATAGTGGCGGCATGACGCATGATTAATTCAAGCAGCCGTAAACGTGCGGCTATGCGTGCATAAATAATGATCCCGCGTCTCTCTAATCCCGCCGGGCATTCAGAACGGCATTTGCGGGCGAATAAATATCCGTTCTCGTTGCACAAAAGATCGGCGAGATCGGCCGAGAGGGCGATCGCTAATCGTGACAAATACGCGTCGTTCCTTAACGCCGTCGAGTCGCAATAAGGTTTATTAATTGTAACGAACCGATTCGAGTCTTAACGTCAACTCGGCCCGCATTTGCGAAATGATTTAAGAATGAAATCACTGCCGGCGAGGAAACGAAGTGAATTTATCCGATTATTAAAGCAGACACGTTCGTGCAATTAGACAGACGTACGTATATGGAACTCGCAATACAAATGACATACTTACGTGATTAACGTGATACATTAGCTGTGACATTAGCAATTAAAGCAGATTTATGATTTTAATAATGATAACCAAATAAAGATTTACTTTCAATTATCAAAGGTAATTCGTAATTTCGATAGAAGAAAAATTTCTAGGGAATATAAAAGCAATATGTACCTTATATGAAAAGTTTAATTAATCACAGATATTATATAAACAGACATAATTTTCATTAAAAAATTTTATAGTTTAGGAATAATTCTGTTAAGGTACCTAAAAATTTAGAGATAAATTTGAAAATAATTTTGTTAGACCATCAAAATAATTATGACCATCAAAATTGTGTAGGATGTTCAAATTAGAATGTCAAAACTTTATGCAATATTGCTCATTATGCTTGAATTCTAGATAATTATTTTGATGGTTTAATATAAATAAACTAAATTTTTTAGGTACCTTAATTATTCGTAAACTATTAAATTTTGTAATGAAAATTATGTCTGTTTATATAATATCTGATTAATTAAATTTTTCAGATAAGATACATATTGCTTTTATATTCTCTAGAAATGTTTCTTTTATCGAAATTATGAATTACTTTGATAATTGAAGGTAAATCTTTATTTGGTTGTCATTATTGGAATCATAAATCTGCTTACGATTTAATTACGGTTTAACAAAATTATTTCCAGATTTATATTATCCTATTTAATTTTTAGATACTTCAGTAAAATCACTTTTTCCTTTCTAAGAGTATACTGTATGTCTTCCGTGAGTAATGGAAAATCGTACGATGCTTCACATAGTATTTAATTGTCCAATCTGCAAATAATGTCGAGTTCTACATGAAGACTCACTCGAGCTGTTATTATTTATAAGGAATATGCGGGCATTTTCGATAACTAATTTCGTACATCTTTGCGGTAAGTAAATGTCTGAAGAGAGGGCTCAATCCGGTAGCCAAAACTTGTAGTGTTTTATATTTGAATTTAGACTGTTTTTTTTATTTTTATTTTTCTTTATTTGTCATTTATTCTATTTAATTGTGTTAAAATTTGTTTGACTTTTACTTTGCCCTTTATTTATTGTTACTTACTTCAGTAAAATCACTTTTTCCTTTCTACTAAGAGTATGTCTTTTCTTCCGTGAGTGGAAAATCGTCGATGCTTCATCGCCCGCGAACGTAGTAGCCAACGTGCGTAAGACGCGAGAACGATTTGTGTTCGTAGAAATTGCCGTGGCAATAGAGATTGCTATTGCCGCGGTAATGAGCATATCGCCATCGGGCCTGCAATCTCGCCGTTTATAAACGAAACGTTTGAACTCTCTTTCTTTGAACTATGTTGCGGTCCGTTTCGAAGGTAGCATTATGCAGTAAGTGATACTTGACTGGATCATTGATTTATTGATCGATAAACTGCATGCTATTACCACGTCGATCGCCGAGAACATTGATGTCAATTTTACCCAAGTTTCCTTCTACCATCGGAAAAATTCAAATCTTACGCAAAATACCGCGGATGGAGTTGTATTAAGTATCAAAGGAGCAATGGTAACACGATCCCTCTATTTAAATAACATTTTATTATTTTCGCGATCTAGAAATGATTTAAAAAATTATTTAAATAGAGGGTATAATTTGATATTAATTCAATTGTGTAACCGAAATTCAGAGAATGATGCGCAGATTGCTGTCAATCGTGAATTTAATGATAGGTTTCGTAGTAATCGATTTATCTCATTAAGAGAAAAATGACTTCGAGAAAGTTGCATCCACTTCAAATTAATTAAGCTAAGGATGAATCCCGTGAGAAATTGATTAGTCATCCATATTAAAATTAAAATGATTAAGTCCGTGATGACGATTAAATCGATGATTAAGTCTACGGTGTAGATTTAATGTCATGTAAAGTGAATTTAAAAAGCAAACGAAGAGAAGCAGAAAATAGTCCTTTCGGCATTTTTAATGTTATAGCAGAGTGTTAAGCAGAGCTCACTTGAGATCGTCGAACGAGAGTGCTTCACCGCTTTAATTCCAGATTAATAAATACGCTTCGTACTTGATGTCCGGCGGATATAAATGTTCTCGTTTGACGTGGACAAAATTTTAGCGATCGTTATTTTACGCTGCCTGATGTTTCCGAGGTGCAGCGTGCTATAATTTTCGTCGCGCGAACAAGTGTGATAATATCATAGCGAACAAGACTCGCTTGTCAACTTGTCGCTTTCGGTTCATGCGCGATTCGACCTGCTTTTATTGGGATACCCGACATGCAAAACGGGGGAAGTTTATGCGGTGATCCATAATAAATCCCGTTTTGGTATTTAAGTACCTGTTTGTATACTTTGAGCTTCGATTTTCCGCGGTGGCATCTCGTTATGCAGATCGCTGCAATTCTGGAGGAATTTTAGCAATCCTTCATTTTGAGTAGCTGTGGTGAATTTTTATATCTAAGTGGATAATTATTTTTATTATAACAAAATAAATTCTCATTTCTTATCCAGATATCCAGGTAGGGCAATTATTCATTAGATTTATATCACACATTTTGTTTATCTTATAATCATCGCACGTTTAATCCTCCGTCAATTATGTGGAGTTGCACTTTCCATCAATTGAGTTTTTGAACTTTGAACTTTAGTGCAGATTTTTATATTTCTCTAAACTACCGATTGTATAAAATCCTGAAAAAACTCTCGCATATATTCGTGAAAGCTTCAACAATGAGTTTTTACTATTATTGAAGTTCGATCGTATTCTACTTGTTTTTTCAGAATTCACTATCAAAATGATTGACACAATCAAAGTGTTTTCGCGAAGTACAATTTACAAAGAATTAAATCTGTAATATTATTAGATGCAAAATTAAATTTCCTGAAGTCGCTCCAGATTCAAAATCTGAATAAAATTAATTATTAAGTACATTAATAATTAAAACATATCACTATACATCCACAATAAGGACTAATTGTTTTTGCTTTTGAAAAACTTTTAGCGTTTAGTGAAATTACAATTTCAATTGCTAAGCAGGTGACATATATGTACATATAATTTTACAGCGAAGGCAATAAGTATCGCAATGATATTACGCGTCTAAAAGCACACAAGCATGCATCAAGAATCATGTTTATACCTGCATATACTGGGAACACAACGTAATTGCGTTCGGTCAAAAATGCCACGCAACAGAACGCGCCGTTTAAATGTCACTTCTCATGCAAATCGGGGCAATCTTTACGATGATCGGCGGTAAATCTGCTTTAGAATTTAAGTAGCTGTTTGTACATACTTCATGCGCGTTGCTCGCGGCGATTTTACTGCGGCCGCTGAAAGTATCTCGACGTCGACGGTGCTGTAAAAGACGTTTTTACTGCGGCATCGATTTTAGGCGCCCTTTTAACGAACGACACGCGAGAAAATGCCGAGCATAAACAGATACTTGAAGCCAGAGACTCGAAGATAAATCGTTGATCGCGTCTTTATTTTAAATCATGCAAGAGGATCTTCACGCAATGAAGTAAAATACATTTCACGAACGCAAGGGGGATTCAGAAGAATTCTAATACCTCCATATAAAATCGTCGGTAGTCTTAGAAATAAATCATCACGTGATTTTACTACCTTTTTTTATGTGGTATGAGTGATTTAATAAGAACGGCGTAATAGAAATTCCACAAAGTATTTCATTGCGTAAAAGTCTACATTTATAGGAAAAATGTTTTGTACCATAAACTAAAATTTGGCTGTAATAACAAAAATTTGATTGTAATAAATAGAAATTTTTGATTAAAATGTGTGTATTGAACAAAATTGTAATTTAATACAAATTAAATTTTTTAATTGATATAAACAAATATTTTTTTTTAATTATTATCTACAAAACAGAAAAATATATTTCGCAAAACAAATTTTTAATTTTTTGTTATATAAACAAAATATTTAGTTGCTAAAAATGCTTCAACTGAACAGTTTTGTTGAAGGCACTATATTTTTTTTCTAGTGCAATTAGGTCTAATTAAAAGTGTTCTGTAAAAATAACATGGATTTGAAAAAACATTGTTCACAATTCTCGATATAATCATTACATAAAATGTAATTATGCATTATTGTGTTAACAATTACGACCGTCAAAACAATATAATAGCTATAATTTTCACACACTATGTCAAAAACAATTCGTTGCGCGATTCAATAAACTTTTCCACCATCGTGCACTTTTGTTGCAGTCACAGATGTTATAGTTGGGGTCACTGATATTAATCATCAATGCCAGCATCATTGCGAGTCTCGTTATTGGCATTACTCCTTTCGCTGTGACGGTAATGAATAAGCTTGCACAAGAAAATTCCACTTAAAGAAATTCCTTTTTTTGCGAACAAACATTAGTTCATAAAGCCACGTGCAATCTTCAGCGTTCCCTGAAGTTCAATCGGGTTTATAAATCTCAATATGGTAAATTTATACGGAATCTATTTCATGCTCTCGCCATGCAAATTTTATTCATGGATTCGAACGCAGCCTTTTAACTCGCGTACATCCTTTCCGCGACGGTTGTCGTCTGTGATAAATTGAAAAGAATTTTTTTTAATAAGTCAATGCTCTCCTGTCGTCTTATTATATATTAAATCTGTGTATAAAAAAACTATTAATTTAGTGGAATATTCTTCTTACGCAATTTAGAGTATTCACAGTCGATTTATACTCTGAGAAAAATGTCTAATTGAAAATGATGATCCAAAAGATTCTGATTATATCGATTAGAATTTTGGTTATCTCAACTAGAATTCTAATACATTAATCAAAAAATTCTAATTCGTCCATTTTCAATCAGAATTCCAATTAATTCAATTAAACATTTTTCTTAGTATTATTAGTGTATTTAAGACTTCGTACCTTCAGTACTGCAGTCTTAAGATATCATGAATCAATCAAGAGTCATATTAGCATCTTAAGACATTATTTAAGATAGTTTCAAAATAAGAATCGACCATGAATACTGAAAAATATATAAGTGAAATTCAATCTGAATTCACTCGTAAATATTCACGCAATGCGAATACATTTGGCAGGCATTTATAATTCTTTGAATAATAACAATCGAATTAATTGCGTTGCAAAATGCAGCTGGCACAGCCTGTGAGTGGGACGAATGAAACGTCATCATATAAAAAAGGAATTCGCCGTGGTATTTCTTTTGAACATATCGCGCTTTATGAACGCGTCCATTGTCGAATCTGCGCAAGGAAAAAAAGGTGCCACATTGTATTTGTGGCGAATATCTCTCGACGAGTGGCGAGATGTATTGAAGATTGGCTCATTTCGAACTACATGACATAGCCATGGTCGCCGTTGTTCGTGAAACGATCATAGAATTTTATCCTGCGTACGATCCTTTTCCCAAGGCCCAATTACCTCGTGACTCGTAAACACATCCCGATCGCAAAATTATCACGAAGCGACTTTGTCGTACTTGAAAATGTACATTTATTGCATCCCAGTGCGGTGATTAAAACGAGGATAAAACTAGCTCGTGTACAAAACGAGAAAGAGAAGAAATAATAAAGTAGAAAAGGGAATTTAGAAATCAGGCGCAGAAATAAGCGAGCGAAGTTACAAAGTTAAATATAGCGAATTTTATGAAAATAAAATTACATTTCGTTTGCATTAAATTCGCTATATTTAAATTTAAATTCGCGCTATAAAAAATTAATATTTCGACTCAGAAGATGGCAAAAATTGAATCAAAATGTATGTATTTTTTTATAACAAATTTAAATTTAAATATTGCGAATTTAGTGAAAATAAAAAAGTTCTGAATCAATCTTAAAAGATGATTTAAAATGAGCCAAAACTTTTCGTTTTTATTAAATTCACTCTACATTTAATTTAGTAACTTTGCATGCTAATTTTTGTGAACTGACCTTACATGACCTTTTATTTTTTAAATATTAAATTATCAGGAATTTTTATTATATTATATTATATTATATTTTTATTTAAGAGAGAAAAGATTTCAAGATGATTCTCAGAGAAATGATGAGAATCGGAAATGAAATCACTCGTGAAAGCGATATGATTAATTTGATCATTCGTGATAAATGAGTACGCGGAAAAACAATAATTTTAAAAAACGCCTACATGATGAGGAACATAATCGTCGTAATAGTGTAGCAACGATTGCTGAATGATTTATGAGACATTGCATGCCGACGATCGCCACGGTTTTCCATGTCGCATCAGCGCCGCGTCGTGTTTATCGCGCCTTATACTTTGATTGATTATAATACATAAACGCGATAAGCCGCAAAGAGAGCGCCCATTTATCATATAATTAATGGCGTATATTAATAGCAAATTACGTCAGTCGATTATTTAATCCAATTATTTAATATGTCACTTCTTATCGTCGGCAAAATAAAAATCTACGGTGTTCCAGTTTTGTCGTGTTCTTTCTTTCATATTATACAATATGTAGTAGCGATAAATCTTAACTTTGCATCTTAAATTTTAATTAAAATAACTGTTTAGAAAATATTGATGAGATTACATTCGTCTTGAAATATCATAAGCAAAATCTTTATATCAGATGTTTATTCTGCGGCGCGCTACGAAGATACTTTCTCGACCTAAATCCATCCACTTGAATTCACTTGGCGCCACGATTAATACCGACAAAATCCCTTGTGCCACACACTCGAGGGTATCATTCATTTATCCAAGCGATCCTCTGTTGTGATTTATTACTCTCAAGGTTCTTCCTGAATCCGGCATAATTCTCTAATTAAGAGTTAAGTCAGATCTTGTTTCAACTAACAATAACAAAGATACAAATATACAATATGTATAGATTAAAAATTGAAATATATACAGGAAATCGTATGTCTCACAACATCGCATTTTCTCTTAAGAACGCATTCTTGAGGAAATTTTGAGATAAAAATCCTAATACAAAAAGGCTACAATAATTTTTGAATTATAATTGATTAAATATAGTTTGTAATTCAAAAACTATCATAGCTTCGATATTTTCATATTAGGATTTTTGTCTTAGAATGTTTAAAAGAATCCAAAAATAATAATAGAGATTATAAAAGTAAAATGGTTTTTTACTTATAAGCATTTAAAGTTAGTTTATAATTCAGAAAATTATTGTATAGTCTCGATATTTTCGTATTAGAATTTTCGTCCCAAAATTACCTCAAGAATGCGTCCTTAAGAGAAAATGCGGTAGTTGTGAGACATCTTGTATATATATATATAATATATAAATTTTTAATCTTTCTTAAATTTTTGCTAATATACGAATATTCTTTTTCCTCCATAACATTATGTGGAATATTCGTCACACATTCCTTAAGCATCTTTAATTCAAGAACTTGTTCGCAATTCTATCTTGGAATACGCAGTCATTGACTTGGGCGATTAATCCTAAAAAAATGTATCGCATTCTTGAAATGGGCTGGCAATTTTGCTAATTACGTATAGGAAACGTCGGTATGGATTTCGCGTGCATTACATGCTGAAATCCGAGAGGCTCGGAAAGCGTATTGGCCACTCATCGAGGGGATATTGGTCCATAAAACGAGCCCACGGTTAACTGGCAGGTAATTTCATGGCAATTTCAGCTTACTTCCCTTTCTTCATTCTTCTTCTTTCCGAATGAACCACCCACTAATCGATCTCTTCGTCTACCATCTAATCAAGTCTTCGCAGGATCTCTTCTCGCTAATCTTGCTACCGGCATCGCGGTCATTCTAAGCGTTAATTATTAATATTTATAACAAAAAGTATTTATATAATGACACTATCAATCGTATGGTTTAGTGTAGCTGTCATAGAACATGGCATTATATTCGATATGCTATTGTCAGATGAAGTTCTTTGCAACTGCAATGAAAAAATCTTTTTTCTTTGCTTGTTATAAGATATTACAATTTTTTGAATCAGTGCCAAATTTAAAGTTAAAATATTATAAATTTTTATAATAACAAGGAAAAATAACCGAAGAAGTAACAGGTCTCTCTTTCAAAAATTAAAAAATTCTATGAACAAGAAAATTTGTTTTGTTAATATTAATTCTTTCCCAATGGTAAGTTTAAATAAACGTTTTAATCCAAGATCCTATTCGTAAAGCTCAACACAGTTAATATATTTCATATTCTTTTAACAATTTTTAAACAGTAATGCAAATACGAAATGTATTGCATCACATGTATGAGTATGGGCCTCATTCTATGATTAGTATAATAAGAATGTTAATGGAACAGATGTGCGAACGTCTCGAGCATTGTAAAGAAGAGATAAGATAGACTGTGTGCAAAACACGTGACATATACCTTCGTTAAGAGAGGCAGGCACCTAAGTTTTTCTCTGCAAAAACACGATTGTAAATGTAGAATGCATGGCCGGCGAAATTACATACGAATGCAACGATTATAACCGACACTATGATAGACAAACTATATAACTCATAGGCTGCGCACACATATTTATTTTTCACATGACGATGACTTGAAAGAAAATTTGGTTTGATTATTTATACGTCTTAATTAATTTTAAAGATTTTAATTTTAATATCGAAATATTTAATAAGATTAGAAAAAAAGGGATTCTCAAGAAGAATAAGAATACCTAAATAATTCTTTAAGACGCAAACATTAAAAAATAATAAGAATTATAAATTTTATATTTTTTCATTATTCTCTAAAACGCAATTTCTTTAGAAGAATATTTAACTGTTCAAGGACTATTTACAATATAAGTGATGTCTTTTTATTGCGCTAATAAATTACTTTATAGCACGCCTGCTGTTTGCGAAAGTTCCATCGCCACTTCACTTCAATTTGCAGCCACGAAGTTTACGCGTGTTCAAACAGAGAATTCTTCTATTTTGGTCCGAGCTGCCTGGGATTGGCAAGGGTGTTGAAAATTTGTTTTTAACGTTGGTCTTTAGACGCGTACGAGAGAGAGAGAGAGAGAGAGAGAGAGAGAGAGAGAGTGTGTGTGTGTGTGTGTGTGTGTGTGTCTAATCATTTGTGACGCAAGAATCTCGGATAGAAGAAAAAAATCAGCCCGGTCGATGGACCAGAGCAGTGATCTTGATGGTCCAGACTCGCTCTCGAGTCCCTTCGCGCGCCGAAAAAATATACTACGAATAGCTTTCAAGTAGTCGGTTTACATAATGTGGTTGCGTGAACGTTTATGTTTAATGTTACTCGACAGAGGCGAGAATGGTTAGTATTACTAAGAAGAATCGAATGATATATCGAGATCGAATAAAAAATAGGTACATGATCTTGTAAAAATGGCGGTTAAAAATAAAAAGGTGTCTTAGTGTCAGATAAAAAAATAATACGAATGTATAAGATTTTATGTTTCTTTTCTATCGAATGAAATTTATATTAAAAACTCAAATAAAAACGGAAAAGTAAATGAAAGGCATAAAATATGTAGAAAATGTCAGAAATCTTGATACATTATTCTTCTCGACGACAAGACTAGGAAGCCATGTTTCAAATCGTCTGCCAGTCTCGCGGAGATTTCTTATCGATCCGATCACCGCGTGGGTGGATCGTCATGATTTACGAGCCGTCGTAGCGACAGCATTAAGGTGATCTATGGATCCTGATGATTCCGACGCGAGTCGAGGCAACGCGCGCCGCATAAGTTATTGCGCGCGATATGTAAAATGCAAAATGTCGCATAGTAAATTTGATCCATCGATTCTACCAGTACGCACGAAGCTAATTCTCTCGGTATAATAATAAATAACGCCGCGCAGATGATATAAAAGTACCTAAAATTATTTGCACAAGAATATTGAAAAATCGAATGTTTCTCTTATTTGTACTCTTATTTGAAACTTGACATAAAGGAATATTGACACGTGATTTCTTTAAGAATTATTATTTTCCATTGAAAGAAATTCTACACAGAAAGAATGATTTTGCTGAAATATCTAAAAATTTTAAATAAATAAACAGCTAAAAATAATTTTACTGAATCATAAAATATTATAATTATGTAGAAAATTTAAGCATGACGAGTAACGTTGCAAAAAGTTTTAACATTTTAGCAATTAGTTTGAGTATTTTATGTGTAATTATTTTGATAGTTCAACCAAAATTTCAGATTTGTATCAACAAAAAAAATTGTTCTTTCCTTGTATATATTAAATTAAAATTAATTAAATTAATAATGTTTATGCTTCCAAGAATAAAGCGAATACAAGGAAATGTGAGCCTCCGCAATTAATAGCGCATAAATTATATGTTCATAAGGCGATAAGATATAATTCGCATAAACATTGAAAAGTACTTACCAAATGAAATTAACTGCAGATGTTTCGACTCTGGATTTGAGTCCTCTTTAAATAATTAGTACGGTTGAGAGAGTACATATTTATTGAATATCAATTGAGGCTCACATAGACGTATGGCTTGTACTGGATAATTTTATGTATATATCACAGTCAAAGTAACTTAGTAAATGTATATATTTACTAGTCAATGTATACATTCGATATGTAAATATCCACATGTACTCAATTTTTTTAATATTTTATCATAAAGCGTCATTCTATTTTTCGAAAATAAAGATAAATGGAAAAAATGGGATGGTATTTTTCCATGAACTTTCTCAAGAATCAAGTGCGAGCTTTAGACGCAAGGAGCAAGTTGAGGATCACCTCGTAGAGGAAAAACTTCCTCTCGTACACCTATAATGCGTACACCCACGCAGTCGCGCAGTATCGCAAACGTGTCGTTAAAGCCGCGCGAAATCGTTCGTTTCACCCTGAAAAACTTTGTTGTGCTACTTTCGATTGGGTAATCCACCCATGCCGGCTCCACTGGGCGTCCGAAAAAAAATGCTTCTCGCACCACCTACATTCATTAGTCTCCGTCGTCGCCGTCGAAACTGGGAGTCCAAGATGCAGAAACTTACAACCGGATTTAACGAACTCATAAAACACTGGTTTTTGCTCGTGCGGAAGGTAGCGTTTTATCGAAAATGCCGGCGGTAGCCTCAATAAAATGCGGCTTCGGCCCGGAGGTACGGAACGCCTTCAGCGAATTGCGGTAACTCAAACTGGTCGGCGCCCTCAAATTAGAAAGTACAAATTTTTCGAATGCCGTGTTAGTAATCATGTTTCAGTGTACTTATACAGTAATTCCAGTTAATTGAGAAAATATTTTCATAAATTGTTCATTAATCCTTTCAATTTTTCTTCTTTTTCAACTGTCCATTAATAATCCTCTTAATTTTCTAAGGCTAATATCGTAACATTATAATTTTTATAACAATAAAATTTTATTGTAAAGGATGTTTTTTTAAGCCCGATAGAACTTGAAATTGTAAAAAATAAAACAAAAAATTAAATTAAACAGCCGCGATGGCCATATGCCCGAAATCATTTTCAAATGTTAATGCCGTGCATTGATCTTTCGACTAAAAAAAATTTTTTGATTATAATTTAATTTTTGTGTTAGTTTTTACAATTTTAAGTTCTATCGGGCTTAAAAAAACACCCTGTAGATACTTTTCCCTATGATTACATTTTCTTTTCTGTTATTTTATTACAACCACGCCTATGGATTATCCTTACAGAGGTTACTAGATTATTTCTGCAAAGAGCCACGTAGCACATAGACAAGCTATCTCTGAGGGTACACTTCCTATCTTCGACCGAGGTAAGTTCTTGCGGAGGAAGACTTCCGCTGCGCCTACGCATGTAGAAGAATACCGCGAAGAACCGCGCCGTTAAAGCCTGCGGTCGAACCACGGCACGATTCTCCATTTGGTTGTCATGGAGCACCGCAGTGGGTGCCCCACGTGAAAATACGATCATCGATGGGATTGTAAATCTCTCTTCTTCCGTCGGAATGACGACAAGCGATTTGAAGGCCGATCGTTCGTTCGTTTCAATGGCTGAAATATGTTTCGTTCGATAGAGTTATTCTCTCGAATTTCGTTTTATATAATATGTATAAATCGTAGCGCAACTAATCGATTAATATATCTAGTCTTTACTTGTATGTGCAATTTGCTAAAGCAATTATTAATCGCCATATTGCCAGATATCAAAGCAATGGTAACCAAATCCCTTGAGTTGAATAACATTTTATTATTTTTAATTTCAATATATGTCAAAATATAAATCAATCCATTTTCGTGATTAGTTAAACGTCTATATTAATGTATACAGGGTGTATCTGAAATAACGCCCATTAATTATGTACAATAATATTATTCCTAATAAAAAACTGAGACTCGCCTGTAATGAGCAAAATATCTAAAATTGACATATAAGACTGTAGGATACAACTGTAGGATATCTTTAAGAGTTCTTTAAGAAACATCTTCTATTTCACAAAGAACACTGAAAGATATTTTAAAATTGTCTTATACTCGTATATCGATTTATCCATTTTTTTTGGCAATCTTTAGAAATTAATATCTTGTTAATTATTATGAAAATTGCAAAATAGTAGAGGACTTTTCGACTTAATTTTTTTATTAGAAACAGCGCTGCATAATTACTGGGCGTTATTTCAGATACACCTTGTATATAGTAAATAATAAATTAAAACTTTGAGTTAAAGTTCATATATTTCTTGAACAATAAATTGTTTAACATCATTGTTTTAGTTAAATTAACTACATATTGAGGTAGGACCAGTAAATATTATATATAAAAACGATTGTGACATTATGAATTTAACAGTAAAATTTTACAGTTTACAATTCGCGTTTCTTTTGCGTTAGCGTTAAAAGCTATGAGAAACATAAAGGGATAATAAATTGTGAAAAGGAGTGACACTTTCAGCACCTCTCGATCCATTCACGTTAATACTCAGAAAGCAAATGAGAAATATCGGCGGTTTGTCCGTGCAGCCGCGCGATTTACTGCATCCTGCAAAACGCGCACTAATTACGAACATGCGTTTACAACTAAATTAGCGATCACTCTTTATTTCACATCTTAGGGCGCATGCAGAATTAATAGTCATATGCAAGTATATTTATGAGAGGGCGTTAACTAATGTGACTTCTTCTACGCTTCTTTCATAGTCCCCGCAGGCCTTCAGAGGTCCTTCCACGTCAGCGGGGGTGTCGAGAACAATCTTCCCCTCCCCGGGGAAGACTGTTAATCTTTATCCAACGAACATTTCGTAATTGTAACGTCATGGAGGCCGCTTTGCCGATCCCTTCGCACGTGGCTCGCCTAATTTATTAAGTCGCTTTGTGCGCGATCACGCTTCAATTGCGTCATCGCGTGTCTGCGAGGTGCTGAAAACTACGCCGTGACGTGATAATAAATTCCGAGGTCGATTTGTGATGGCAATAGCGAAAGCGCTGAGTAGTTGATGAGTCGGGTGTTTTTAATATGCTCCTCCCATTGAGCGACAGGAAGGGAATAAATTCAAGCTGAAGATAATGCTTGTAAGCGCGAAGAGAGAGATAAATACCGTTCGGTAAATTTTACTAAATATATACATGTAAAATATATATGTGAAATTAAAAAGTAAAGATTTTACAACGCCAATGTACATAACGATAAATTGCTTGTGGAACATTCACGAACTACTATGTACCAAAGAGTCATCGTATCGCGGAAGGCAATTACGGAATAAATGAAGTACCACAATCTCTTTTCCAGGAAGAGAATGCGGTTAATAAGGGCGTGTCATAATCAGCAGGATTGCCGGCATCGTCCGGCTCGTACGTGATTATCCTCATCACCATTATCGATCGGATCGGTTGTCGTTGAATCGTAATTACTGTGCTCGCTAAATTGTGTTAGGTCCCTGCGTGAGACGAAATTTTTTAATGACAGTTAACGCAAAACTGGAAGATCGACTTGCTGGGTGTTCAAAGACACAAATTTTCGTCACCGAGATTGATTTGACGAAAGGCGACGTGTCAAACTTCTAAAGTCTGCAATGTGTTCCCTTGGCTTTCTGCTTCTTGTTCTTTATCTCTTGTCTTTTTCCCTTTTTGCGATTGTTTTATCGACAATCATGTGACAATTCTCATTTCTTCCAAAATTCACCAACTTTTAACATAGAACGAAGAAACAGGATAAGAAACCAAAAGATAAGAAGTAAAATACGGTAAAGAAATAGGAAGCAAAGATTGCAGAAAAAGAGTAGAAACATGAGGGAGAATGAGACACGCGTTAAGGCGTGAATTTAAAATAAAATAACAAAAGAGAACGATAGTGATCGCGCGAAAACAACTCCCTCGTTTGTAGGACCGATTTATCAAAATCTGCCTTGGCATTGCTGCGTTTTCGTGCCACGCACTACAGGCACGTTCGTGCATTACAAATAGAGACGTGCGTGCTAAAGGCGTGTCCTACAAGACGCAACAAAGTGGGCACTTGTGCCTTCTGCGAATTTATCTCTGCTGACAGCTCATTATCCGATAACGATAGGCATGCCAGAGAGTAGCAGTTACAACATCGACTCAGAGGACCGATCTGTCTCTTACTACGTAACTCGTTTATCCCTCATTTTCATTTTTCTTTCGCATCCACCGCCGACTCATATATTGTATGTATTATTTCAACATTGTTCGCGATGAAAAACTTAAGAGCATATAGTTCTTACTTGCTACAATTGTCATTTTTTAATTGATTGCAGAAAAAGAATGGAAACATGAGGAAAAGAGAACTTGCATTAAAACAAACACACTTTAAAAAAGAACATACTTTTACTTTTCTACAATCAGTTATTACATCAAAATTG
Source organism: Acromyrmex echinatior (assembly GCF_000204515.1). The sequence continues at coordinate 237,892 of NW_011627302.1, forward strand.
CATTTTATGATTAATATTTCAAAATTTTAATGAGATTCAAGATATTCGAACTCATTTTTTTTTTTAGAAAATTACTGAATCATGTTTATTATAGCAAATAAGATATCTAGAAACAAATTTAATTTCTTATACTAAAAAATTGCAAATATTTTCAAGACAATACGGAAATGCATGTTGAAAAGTGACACGTTGTTATTACGATAGAATCGTGAGAATTGCCAGAGCACTCGCTAAATAATATTTTGCAATCTATGAATAATCCATAGCTATACGACGAGAGGCGTGGTGAGAGGAAATAGTCGGGTGAAATTATGTGAAGGAAGAAGATACGTAAAGATCTGAATTGATTAAGATGATATTATATGGTTGATGATCGATCTTTATCCGGGGAGCAGTGCATCTAGGTGGCCTGACTATGTTTCGATTAAGTCACGATCGAACCATCGATCTCTCTTGTCGTACAAGATTTCTCTCTCTCTCTCTCTCTCTCTCTCTCTCTCTCTCGTCTGCAATTATATTTTAATTAATTTTTCGTTGCCGGTATATTAATGGTATAATATGCCTTTACACGCTATCGTTGCACGGAGAAAGTCTTCGTTCGACATGGAAAATTTAACAGCTATCTGCTATCAAAAGCTTTCAAGTTTTTCAGATTGCTCTGAAGATTTATGGTTTAGGCATAATAATTACTCTCGTTTACATAGCGCAATTGATTCACGCGAATTATAGGTTACTAATTTTTACTGATTTATATCTGTATCACAAATGTAATTAAGACAGTGTTGTTGCTTATCCAATCGTTATAATTGTCATCGTTACAATTTTTGTCGATAGATCCAACTTGATGTTGCAAAATATTTTATATTCTAATAATCACTTTAGATTCTTCATAATTATTTTGATGGAAAACAAAATTATTTTCAAATTTGTATCTATATTTAAATAATATAGATAATATTTTTCATTGTTCTTCAAGATATGCTAATAACATTATTATTAAATAATTATTATTAAATCAATAATTAATCTAATTTGTACATACACGAAAAAAAAAATAATGGTTTTATTAAAGTATTTAAAAATTAAACTATACGAAGAGAGGAATAACGAGTTTGTTGAAATATCTAAAAATTTAATTAGATACAGATCTGAAAATAATGAACAATACTGCCCAAATTTTGATATTCTATAGCAATTAGATTAAGCGTGCCATGTAATTATAGTATTTCGTTTAACGAAATTACTTTCAGATTTAAATCTAGCTAAATTTTTGGATACTTCAGCAAAACCGCAGAAATTAAATTGATCGTTAATTTAATAATATAATAAAGTAAAATTAATCAGCATTTTAAGGAAAACAGAAAAATATTATCTATATTATTTAAATACATATGTAATATTCCAACATAGAATATATTTACGAAGAGATAAAAGATACTTCAAACTTTTAATGTCGCGAGAGAATCGAGAAGGAAGTCTCGTCCGATAGATCTTGAGCCAAGCTATTCTGAAGTTACAATCGTTTCTCGACTATCGCGGTAATTTCTTCGACCCTGTCGTTTTCGGTGTACATCGGCAACTTTTATTTTTTCCTCTTTCATCCGCGTCTCTGTACTGCAAGCGGGATAATAATTCGTGGCCGACGAGCGGTGCGGACAACGAGTGAAAGAGGCGATGCCATGAGGAATTATATGCTCGTAATTCGAGTTCGGTGATACCACGAAGACACTAAGCCTCGCAACTGCTCGCCTTAGGCGCGACTCTGCCAATGAGAAACATCGTCCTATCCGACAAAGAGCGCACTTTCGCGGTAACGAACGTAATGACACGAGTGCAATGAACTAGCTGTCGCTATTATTCCAGTCGTATCAGTTACTAGTAATTACGGCATTGGCAGATGAATGAGATTGGATAAATTATTAGGTGTTGGAATTAATTCGTAGCGTTTTACAAGTGATGGGAAGTACTTTCATTAATGTATTTTTTAATGCTCATGTGAAATAAATAACATTCTTTCATTAAAAAAACGCTACGAATTAATTCCAACACCTAATAGATACGCTTAATAATTTATGTGTCTAATAAGGTATAACGTTAGAAGATAAAGATCTTCAGTGTTAAACAAGATTTTGCACAGAAAATCAAAATAAATTTTAATTTCAAGTCTGTGACAATTCTATTTGTTATTATGTTTTTAGTTGGCAACTAAGTCAACAACATATAAATATTAAGCGAAATTAAATTGTAAATCAAGTCTCAAAGTCTCTATAAGCTAAAGTAATAAATTTTCTTCTTTTTCTTTTATTGAAAGTATTTGATAGAAGTGTCCATTAATTATTAGAGAATTATAATTGTATCATTAAGTCACAGGAAAGAATACTTATTTTTTAGATTCTATGTTTTATTCTATTTTTAACATATTTATAATTTGCTAAATAATGGAAGTAAAAAATTATTCTCCACTACAAGTCTTCCTGTCATATCATTCGATCTAATTTCAATGCCTCCTGACATATCTTAAGATTCGTCACGATTCTTTGATAAAGGAATAGATAAAGGAATTCCATTCCTGAGAAACTATCACTGTTCCTGGCAGCAACGAGCGCAATCCGTTGATATGCATTAACCACTTGTCACCTTGACATATCAATTAAAATTCTCGGCGATAAGAGATCTTACCAATATTATCATACCGGTGCGATGCCATGCCGTTCTAACGCCGTGTATATGCCTCACTGTAGTATCATCATTATCTAAATCATGTAAAATACGCCTCTTCGTGGATTATCACGAATTCGCAACAATCGGAACAAGTGGGAGATATATGACATCAGAATCAAGGAGTTTCATTATTTATTCGATTTTTACACGGAAAGGACGATATCTAAAAATTTAGATATAATAATAGATATAATAATACTGAAAATAATTTTATAGATATAATTTTATAAATATTTTCAAAATATTTATAAAAAATTCAAACGTGAAGAACAATGCTGCAAAAAAATTTTGACATTTTAATAACTAATTTGAACGTTCGATATCAATTATTTTGATAGAGCAAACAAAATTACTTTCAAATCTATTTAGTTGGCTAAATTTATAGATAAAATCGTAAAACCATTTTTTGTAAAGTAGCTTCCGATACAAATAGACATTCAGAGATACAATTAAGAATTAAAAATGATCTTTCAATTTGTAAGATAATCGATAATCGCTTTCTCCAAATCTCTCATCGACGGAAGATTGATCTTAATTGTTAAAATATCTCCCGATGATCCATGAAACACTCCGTAGACTCGCGCGAGGACGCCGTCAGCCAATCTGGAAATCGTCAGGCACGATTTGCATTTTGTATGCATTCGCTCGTCCGGAGTCACATTCGTTTGAGAGCCACGTCCGTCTGTCGTTGGCGGCAAATTGACGCACGCGATTAATCACGGATACCGCGCCTCTCTTCGCGGCCGCTCGCCTCCTTCATCGGGGAAGAAACCGGAACGCCACGTTGATCTCTCAACCTTAATGAGTCCGCGAATCGTTCTATGCACTCGTAGATATCTTTGCGAACCGATCTGTTTACTGCGCAGCGAGGAGAGCAACACTCCGGTCGCGCTGCTCGTACTCTTTTGGTCTTTGCTCACGTTCATCTTCGCGGGTATGCGCTCTGATATCTGCTTGGAGATTGTAAGACGATAGCGACGCAGTTTTGTTATGAAATATGCGGGTAGTTAAACCTGCAGGGAGCGAAACGAATGCATTTATTTTCTACGAAAAGATAGTATTTTATTTTTTACGAGAGTTGCAAAGCAAACTAAGAAGTTATTTGCTATAAATAAAATAATATGGCTGAGTAATAACCCTAAATAATCAAAACTCAGTAAATTAAAAATAATGTAACTTAATATTGTAATATTTTACATTTAATAATATAAATATAATATAATCCATGTTACATGTGACACTTACATTGTTGAATGTGAAATTATAACATTGATATGTTATTTTAGTTGGTATTTATTAGAATGATATGTCGCAATGCATAGCACGGATTTAAAATTATTTTGAAACGGTATAATCCTTTTGTTTATAAAAAAATCTAAAAAAGATTTTTTTTAAACAATCTTTGGCGTGTTTAATAATTTATCTGTTTTGGAGCGAATAACAATATATTTAATTTTCAATTATGTGGATAACAAAAATTGAAGTCTTTAACTGTATAAAGATGACATTAAGATGAAACTTCGGAATATTGATGCAAAAGACCGAGATTAATCACGGTGTCAATATTTCATGTAATTAAATTCCAGCCGATAGATTTCTCTCTAACGCGTACCTTCAAATCGAGTTTCCGCCTTAACTACTCGTCATTCTGACGTATCAATTAAAGCGGATATTAATGCATAGTATATCAGTTAGCAACTGGGACTCACTCTTTCTCTTTCTCTCCGCGAGCGTGTTTGTCGTCTTGTGGTATTCGTCATTCCAGCGGATAACGATTTATCACGTAAAAAATTGAACGCGTGATGGTTACAAAAGATGTCCACACACAGTTGGCATACAAAATGTGTTGTGACACGAAGCTAAATCTTTTCTATAAAACTGTCAAGATAATTTGTGTGTTGATCATAAATAGTTTCTCTCAAATTAAATATCAGATGTACAAATGTAGATAGTAAAATTTTATTTTTCTCTCTTCAGAATCAATTTTAATTTCAAATGTAATTTTAATAACCTAGTTCTTTTTGAATGTTTGTTAAAATATTGTTGATATCAATAAAGAAGAAATTCTTAAAAAAATGACAATATGTAACAAAAAATTGATTTAAAAAATTTATTTCTGCAATGGATCTACTAATTAATGCAATACACTCTATACACTTTCATTCAGAGGTTCATATACTTTGCGGTATTGCGATTCTTTTTCCATCGATTCTCGAGTAACTTAATACCCGATGCGATTTCAACGGTGGATTGCATTTCGCACTTTCAAGCCCGTCGGTTCATATTTACGCCTCAAGCTAGTCGTTAAATCTGGACTTTTTGTTTCAGACACTTTGACGGTTTATGTATATTTTTCCTGGGTAACAATCAGCACGGTCACGTTCAACTGTAGCTAACGATTCAGTAAGATGAGTGAACCTCTTGATCCAGTCTCTATTATTTGTAAAGTCGAAAAGAATAACTAATTTTCATACAAAAACATTTATGAGAGTTGACTGCAATTAATTTAGCCCGATCTATTCATTTAAGTTAAACTACATTATACATAGTTAAGAGATTTTATACATTAAAATATATTATATTTAGATAAATATACAATTGAAAAATTTGTGTTAAATTTAACATATTTCACATGTTCCAAACGGTTCACTTAAATTTTTGTGTTAATTTAAACATTTAAGATATGATCAACAGTTTTAATACAAATACAATATATTTTTGATTGTATAAACATATAATTATATATTGTAAAATATTACTACCATATTTGCTTGATTATTATACTAAAATGATTAAAAAATTGATATGATTATCTTTATTCAACAATCGCATAGCTAAATCTAATAAAAATATGCCACATAAATGGTCTTTTAGAAATAATTATATATAATTAATGCTCCAGTAATCATATTAATCATGATTACTGGTGTATGATGTACATACATGTCTCTTTGTCGGCAAACTGGCGAGCAATTTTGCACTATGTATTCATAATCTCACAAATTGTTTTCTTATCGAGTATGATTGAGATACTGCAATTGCAATTGTATGTATGTACATTGAACATGGAACGAGTGTGGAGGTAATATCGAGGAAACACAATTTATCCTGGAAAATGAATGATCGTAGATTATGTTGTCGCGATCGGATTTCATTATAAGAAAATGTATATACATGTTACATTGAGATTAGATTACAAACGTCACACTGATAATCATAATTGTCGCACATTGGGTGGCCACGTTAGTTTTACATTCGCAGAAAAGAACAGTTTTGCTGAATTTATAATAGCAAACAAATCTAAAAATAATTTTGTTGACCTATCAAAATAATTATGTAGGATATTCAAACTAGTTACTGGAATATTAAAACCTTTTGCAGCATTGTTAATAAGAGCACGTATTTTTCATTTGCAATAAGAAAAAAAATTAGTATAATCAATTTTATATTGATTTATACATGGTGTCCAGTAAAATCTGTGTAGTCAATTCAAGGATAATTCCAGGACAAGTTTTTCCAGGATTTATCTATCGAATTTAATTTTTATTATTTAATTAATTTTTATCAATTCGTGCAATATTATATTCTTTGTATTAAGTTAGGTTTATATGAATAAATTAAAACGCTAACAAATTGAGAACAATATTTATATTGCTTTATAAATAATATCAAACGAACATTCCGTCAACAAATAATTTTTCTGCTCTATTTTAGATATTAAATTCAAGTTTTCTATTGGTAACTTATTGCATCTTTAAGGGAGGATTTATACCCAAATACAACTTTTTTTTCTTTCTTTTTCACGCTCTGACTTTTTATAAATGAAAGAGTGATAAATTCCAGGCCAGCCTTGAAAATTTCCAGAATACATAAAATTCCAGGATCCAAGAATATTCAAGGATCTCTGGACACCATGATTTAGCTTTGTCTTCACGATGTTTCTTCTATAAATGAATTGTCACATATTTTTAACGATTTAACGAATATCAACGACTCAAACAATAGTTCGAGTCGACATTTGTAAAACAAATTTGCGACGTGAATTACGGTGAAACGAGAATATAATTCCGGCGAGTTATAGTACCCATTACAGGTCGGTACAAGCGGGACGTGTAATCAGTGTATCAATTCTAATCGCACTTACACACGAGTGGACTATTATCGTGCGTCTTAAAGTGCATTCGTCCATCGTCGACGCAATAATGCCATGGGCAAGCTTTTACACGCTCGTAAGCGGGAAAGCTGTAACAATATAAGGCGAATGACGGCGTTTCCCCGATGGTCCCTCCACCTCTCTCTCACTCTCTCGAAACGGTACGACGAATATATATGTTTACGACGAACGCGGCGGGCGTGTGCGCGGTTACGAGCTCTGCTCCAGCGTTCAACTGGTCCAGCATCTAGCATTTCGCGGCGCGACTTGGATAAGGTGCAGCAGAATTCTTTGCTCGCGATTCTCGGTAATTCGATACCTGGAAACGATTTCACCCCTCGTATTACGCGCCTTTATGCGATATCGACCACGCTCACTTTCAGTCGCTTGTCAGCCCGAAGCCGTACGGAAATATCGCCGATCATAACTCAATTACAATTTGCAACTGGCCAAAGATTAGATGATCAGGCCACGTTCGTAAATATGACGTTAAATAAGTTGAATAAATCATGTCGCTCCTATCTTAATAGGAAATTCAATAATTTATTTTCAACGCACGTGTTTGAATCGAGCGAGACCTTAACCGATTTGAAAAGATGCATTGCCATGAGAGGGATTAAAAGGGAAATAAGTCCGAGAGAGATAAGCTGAGGAGAGTGGCGCTTCGGGCTACGCGATAAGAGATCAGTTCGATAAATTGTTGCGATCGACCGAGGACGATCGACATAATCCGCGTCATTCGTGCTCGTAAATGTCAGATCGACTTAGCTGAAATCTCCGAATTGATGACAATTATTCTCGTGGAGTGTCATCGAGATTGGCCGCTATCACTCCCGTCCGATCTGGTTGTGTTCTCTGGCCTCGCACGTCGCAAACAAATCGAGAAACTCGAGTATCTCGAAAGAAGAAGGGATGCTCAAACTTAATATAATTTCAATGCAAGTATGTCGATTCGTGATATTCGGATGCAGATTGAATCCTGCGAAATGACACTAAAGTGGAGGATGTGGTGAATAAGGAAAGCATAAATTCGCAGAAAAACGCACAAGTAAACTCTCAGAATCTACGCGCGGAACATTAATTTCTCCATAGATTATTATAATCCTAATATATTTTTAAGTATTTTGTGCATCTCGATCCTCAGCCACTTGCCATGAGAAGCGTTATTCTGAAACTACGAACTAAGATATTTCAGTATCATCGTCAGGAATGTTTCTCGCCTGTGGCCTTGGATGAATAGTTCTCGAATAAGCAGCTTCGGTATTGCTTTACGCAGGTTAATAATTACATTAGAACCACCGATGGTATCTCGCTAGAACTGTCGAAAGTACTAATTTGATAATTTCCTATCATTGTTTTTAGTTAATAAAGATTTATTTTGATTGGAACATTTATTATATCATTATAATTATTTGTATTATATTTACATATTTTTTCTTAATAATACATATTACATGAAAAGAATTATTTTAATGAAATATCTAAAAATTTAGCTAGATACAGATCTGAAAATGGTTTTACATTTATTATGTAAGGTAGGAATTATTTTTATGTATCAACATTGAAAAGGTCCTAATTTAAGGACGAAACGTTTAATGTTAAAAATTTGAAAGTACAGTAAATATTAGTAATTAAAAACTGGCGTTGGCTCTTAGCTTTTTTTACTTTTATTCAATTGAGCCTAATAATTTAATCCTTAAAAATAGTTTCGTTATTACCGAAATAATTATATATTAAGATACTCAAGCTGGTTGTTAGAATATCAATGCTTTTTGCAACATTCCTCATTATATACTTGACTTTCCTATTATATAATTACTTTGATAGTCCAAGGAAAAATTATTTTTAGATCTAACTACATTTTTAGATATTTTAACAAAATTCTTTCTTCAATATGTATTCAATAAAAAAAGAAAAAACTGAAATGATTAGTGAAATTATCATAGGCGTTCTAGTACTAAATATTTATATCTCGTGAGGATATACATCTGGAAAGTCGCATCCGATATGACTAAATTAAAATGAATCGCGCACGATCTAAGCCAAGATGTGGCGCCATAATTATCGAAGTATTGGCCGCAATACATCATTCTTAATTGACCGATTCCTGCATCTCGTCCTGCGAGAATATCTTCTATTCTTTCTTCGTCGGAGTCTTAGGAATCCTACGCTCTCCGTATCATTACGCGTCATCATTTTCATGCATTACGCGGTATAACACGGCGCGGATGCGATCCTCAGCAGCGCTCGATGATTTGCCGCGTTGCTTTTATCCCTTCTCCTAATCTTAATTAATTTCAGCCGCTTATATATATATTAGCTGTTGGCCGACCTCGCTCTTTGCCCGGCGTCTTACGTCAGGATAATCGACACGCCAAAGATGGCCGTTCGTGAATCAGTCGTTCAGCTAGATTGCAATTAAAAATAATAGTAGTGCTATTCTGTGCTAGAGAAAGAAACAATGTTTTCAAAATGAGACAGAATTTAAAAGTATAATACAATTCCAAAAATTTCCCTGGGAATCAATCAAATTCCATGAAAATCCATGATTTTCAAATAAAAAGAGAATTCTTTTAATACTCTGAGAGAGAGAAAGAGAGAGAGAGTTCAAATAAAAAAAAAATCTGTTGAAAATTCCGCAAGCTTTCAAGATTTTTCTAGGTACTCTGAATATCGCTGATTTCTTAAATAATCATGTAATATTGGCACTTTATATACAACACATTTGGATAAAAATAATATTTTAGCATCATTTACTTATTTTTATTTGTTTAAAAATATATATACGGACTACATGCATCTTCATCAAGGACTATAAAACGGACGTTTCATCTGGAATTGGTGATAAATCAAATAGCTATTCGAAGAGAGCCCGATTCAATGACCCATCAGAATGAACCGTACCATTCGAAAGAGACGATTAAACTAGAAAGTTTGAATATTAGATCCATCGATGGCGTAATATTCAAACTCGAGGCTAAATTAACACGAGGGAAGGTATATGCGATGTATTTGTTATTACCTCATATTTTACGAGTAAACGGTTTCGAGCTCAGATTTCTTTCTAAAATATTCATTACAAAAATATACCGATCTTTCGTAATCTTTTGTAAGAATTTATGCAATATATGTTAACTGCATTAACCGTAGATGCCAGATTTCTATTTTAGAGTTAAGTTCATGTGCCTGCTCGTTAATTGAGCCGTTTCATTGATAAAAATTACTCCATTTAAACGGAAACATTCTAATCTAAAAGCGCTTAATAGTTTATGCGCCAAGACGCAATTTGCTACCGTCGCGTTTCTTCGTAGTCAACTATCGGCGTTAATATTCATCACAACGCATCTCTCTCGTTCTCACTCCCGTGCACACGCGATGTACGTACGACGCGCGATAAATAATTGTATCTCGCGATGTGCGAGACGCATCTCTCGCGATTGGCGCATTGGGTGCGCAAACGTGCGCTTCTTTCAGCCGCTCTTTGTCGCGCGATTGCACGTCTGGTGACCCAATTGAAGGGAATCGGATCTGCTTCGCACCGTTTGAACCCGTGACTCACGCGCGTGCACTTTGACGACGCGACGCGTGCGCGTGTCGACCCCTTTAATCAATTTAACACGGCTTTAAGGGTGGCCGTGTATTTCGCGAGAAAGTCACGTAATCGCCGATAAGCCTAGCCGAGCGTCAGCGTAAATTTTATGCGCGTAACGTTCCAGAGTATCGCCGCGCATTCCTGTCGCGGTTCTTGAAATTTGATTACGTCCACGTTTTACTGCTTATCAAAATATATCATCTGCGAAATATATTATACGAAATATATTATATCCTTTGTGTGCAAGTCATCAGCAGCGTGAATCCTCGCGTTCTATGATAATCCATCTGCAGTCATTACGACAGTAAAAAACGTTTTGTATTTATATTGGAAATGGTTCACTCGAGTCATTAAAATTTTGTATTGAACTGTGATTATGTCATTTAAATATTTTGTGTAAAATTGATATTCAACATTTCTTAGAATGTGAGAATAATACAATTTACAACTAAGTGAGCAAATAACATAAAAATAATATGTTTTAAACGAAGATAAATAAATAAAATGTATTAAATTAACATATTATAGATGTAAATTTTATTGGAAAAAATATTCTTTCACAATTTGCTTACAAATTACAGTCAGTGTTACATTTTTTTGTGTTTAATTTTTTTACATAATATTTATGTTACTTTTTAACATATTCATCTTGTGTCAAATTAACACAAAAATTTGAGCGGACCATTTGGGACACGTGAAATGTGTTAAATTTCAACAAATTTTTCCACTATGTATATAATTTTCAGGGAAGAGAGGAATGTATAATGAGTGCCTTCAATGTATCTTAAAAAAAAGAGAGAGAGAGAGAGAGAGAGAGAGGGAGAGAGAGAGAGAGAATGAGATGGAACACGTAAATCAATCCTTTCCGATTTTGATTCGCGTCGAAAATGTATTTTTCCGAGAAGAGATGATTATTCGACATTTCGGCAAATCCCAGTGAATCGAGGGAACCGCCCGGCCGCGCAAACAGAAATCTTCCGAAATTCGTGCAACGAGAGCTTTAATGAGAGTGCACTCTCGAGTACCCACGGCAGATTGCACGCGGCATCTCGCCGACGCGATTATGCATGCGCATGTTGCATGTGGATATTTCGGCCGCAGTATGGTTGCCTGTAATTTCGGACTACGGCAATCATACGTGGGGTGTATTGCGAAGATCACAGATAAGCGGAGCCCGAGAAGAAAAAGAACGACCGGTGTGTAAACCGCTGCACGTGCTGCGCTACGAATTTCCGTAATGTGCGAAAACGAGAGACGATGATCTTACATACCTATACGGGTACATATATACGCCACGTTATAACTTATTTACGTGAGATAATTTAACCCTTTTGCACTTGATAAATCATACACGCACTGAAAAAAAATTCGTTGAATTAACCTAATATATATGTATACAATAATAAGACTATTTGATGAAATATGAATCCGTAATTTTGGTTAAAAACGTATAAATAACCAGACGAATTTAGTTGCATATACTTTGGTTCCAATAACCAGACACATTTGTATGATTTCTGATGAAAATAACAAAACTTTTGGTTGAAATACTACATTATTTAATTATGATAATCGGAAATTCTGTTCTAATTTCACCAATTTACTCTTTTAATCATATATATTATATTAATGTAATTATGCTCTCTTTCTCTTATAGTCATACAACCGGATACTTAAATATTATTTACATTATACTATTAAAAAACTCTAACCGGTATCATATCTAAGTGGTTGTGTATCAAGTATTTGATCATAATAACTAGAAATTCTATTTACTTCTACCAAAATTTTTTTTTTTTTTTTAACCAAACATGTCTCATTAATTCAATCGTGTGAATATAATTATAGTGGAAGAAGACTTAGAATGTCGACTGTTAGTCGATTTTTTTGATACATTCGTCAAGTATTAGGCGACTATTAGTCGACATTCAGTCACCTTATAATCGACTTTTTTAATCGTGTTGCTTGGGCTGTTACACCTTGTCTTCTTTCACCATGAAAACAATTACGGCTTGTTAAGAAGAAAAAAATTCTGACGAGTCGCAGGTCATGACAAGCACAGAAAGTTGAGGGCGTGAGTAAGAACTCGCGTGATCGATTTCGTCGACGAAAGTTATGCGCGGATTACTAAGTATCGATAATGGATCCTATGAACGCGCGCAATCAAGGAAAGTTACGTCTTGTAATCGCGTTTATTGATTTGCTTAAGATCAATGCGCAGATACACCGCGATTATGAGTACACGGTGTGTATGATGGAGGATAATGATGCGTGGATCTGATAGCTCTTCGGAATGTAATGCACCTTGAGGTCGAGAACATGCTGCGCGATCTAATCGTTAATTGTGCAATAAATAGTATTATCCTTGAGCCTTTTAGAAAATTACTATACGTATTTTCAAATAGACCAGTTAATGTAGTACCAGGTATCAAATTACATTACGTAAGAAACGGTGATTATGATACTTCTTGCAAATGATACATTAACGGATATTAGTTGGTGCCTGCTTGGCAGAAATCTGCCAATAAGCGAAGGCTGCTTCATGGAGAGAACTACATATTCACCCGAATTAATCACGGACTTAATTAAGAGAAGGCATTAGTCGATGGTGTTGTAGAAATACTTATTACGATGTCAATCGCAGGGAAATATGTGCATTTATCCGTGCATTTATCGCAGTGGTATCCTCCGCGGAATAACATTCCTCGATAATTACAAAGTCGAGAGTGCAACTCAGGTACAAATGTAATTTCTCATAATCCCACAACGTGCCTGTTTGCATGGTGTTATTGCCGGAGTCACCGCGTTTCGTATTATTTCTCCTCTGTGGATTTTCACTGCCTAAATTGCGATTTACCAGAGAACAGCTCGGCCCATAGAAAACGTTTACTGTTTCTCACTGAAGTCGATCTCTTCTCTCCATAACGGAGCCTCTGACTTTCTGCATTGTGAAGGGTCAAAGTTCGTCGCGAATTGTCCGGAGGACTCGACCGATTAAATACCGCAAGGCAATCGCGATTGATTCGCCTACGATTGCATCGGGAAAATTCGTAGTATGAAGTGATAATTCTTGATAACATCAGGAACGACGAATCATTTGGACTTGAAGCGAAAATTTCAGACGGTTGTATAATCTGTACAACTGATACCATAAGGTTCTAAATTTTATCATTTTTTTATTATCTGCGTTGGCTCTAATAGGCATTATTATTATTGTATTGATTTACGTCAATTGAGCCTTACAAAAAACTTATTTTAATTATATTATATCTAAATTAATTATATCTAAATTTTAAATAAAACAAAATTTTGAATTTTTATCTGTCAATCAGCGGAAGTGCATTTACATTTTGTACTTCAGAAACATTTAGAATGTAGTGTCACAGCTATAAACGGTTAAAGTTGAAGCAGCTTAAAGCGACAAAACTTAAGCTTTAAGTTTTAAGTCGTACGAAATTAACCAATCACAATTGAATGTGAGAAGAAAACTGACTATGATTGGTCAATTTCTTGGATCTTAAATCTTAAGCTTAAATTTTACACCTTAAAATCTCATTGTAGACGTCGCTTAAAACATCGTATAATCCTATTAAGTCGATAAAACGGAGAAATATTGAGTTATAAATGCCAATTCTGTGGAAGTGTAGATAAGATAGCATCGCAACTACTTCCGTCTGAAGTGTACCGGCGCCTGTCTCGCCGCTAATAACACTAGTCTTGAAATCATTACGTATTTATGATACTGCAATATAAAAAATTTCTCGAAGTGCCAACCTGGCGTTATTAAATAGGTATCGCCAGAGTGTATCACAGTGTAGCTGTAATTTACGTCAACAAAAATCAACTCGCCGGCAAACGGAGGAGTCAGGGCAGATTTCTTACAAATGGAAACCGCTCTCATAACGACAGTTGTGTCGACGATCAGATATTGCGCGGCAGCGAATCAACTCGATTTTCCATCAACGCGCAAATCGCTGATAAGGTAATTAATTAGCGACCAGCAGTTCACTGCCTGTCCACGTCACCGCGAAATTACTTTAACACGGCTCACGCTGTGCACGTACACGACGTATTTAATTGCGCACGCTTAATTACGTTTATTCACCGTTTGGTCGTTCGACGCAATGGGAAACATGCAAGAATTACAATCCTGCATCTATAAAGTAGCCCCGAGAATCGTTATTAATATATACGAAACAGCGATTTAAGTTATAACATTTTAGACCGTCCTATTTTATGATAAACTCGGGGAACTTACAGGAATTGCTATAAACGTGGAGGCTCGTTGGAAAATGAGTAATTATAATTATTCTAGATCTCGTTATTAAAAGCAATGCAAAGAATTTCATATTAATTATACGGAAAATTGAGTAAAATAAAAAGTTTTCGCATATAATATAATTTATATGGACATAATAAACAAAAATATCATAAATATTAGACTCAATAATAGATATTTTTTGAGCAATGATATATAAGTATAAAATTTGTACTCACAGAGCATCTTTGATAGCATCATAGCTCAAAAATTATCAATTATTGAACTATGTGTGTAAATATCTTTCGTTCATCACATTATAAATTACAATGGAAAGAAAGATTTTGCTGAAGTATCCAAAAATTTAATCAGATATAAACGTGTGTGTGTGTATGTGTGTATGTGTGTGAAAATAATTTTGTTGGACCATAAAAATAATTATGTAGGTCGCTCAAACTGATTGCCATAATGTTAAAACTTCTTATAATATTGCTCATCATACTTAAGTTTCCTACATAATTATTCTATGGTCCAACAAAATTATTTTCAGATATTTATCTAATTAAATTTTTCAGATATTTCAACAAAATCATTTTTTCCGCAAACATTTTTCCGGGATTCAATTTTCCATATAATTATTGCAGAATCCTTATCATTACCCTAAATAACATAATTATGAATCACTCCATTCTTCAGTATCAATTTTTGCCACTTATCTATCGTCGCACGTATAATTGCGTCCATCCGGTTCTTATCGTGAACAATGATGCAAGAAAGAGTTCGCGTTTGCTATCGCGACCCAAGTCCGTCTGATCGCGATTGTGATTACACCGCCTACGCCCAGCAAACGTGGCTCTCGCGAGGCAACAGCAAATATTGCTCGGGCTGCATAACAACGTAGTTATGTACTCACGTATGGTATCCACCAAGTAATACCTGGCCACGGTATATCCGGTGGTGCATCTATCCGTTTTGTTTGCTTCGCACGCAGGCGGATTAGAGACCCCATGATGCTGGGCTCTCGCACTACACCTGTTATTGAATAATAACAGGTACGGCCAACTGATCCCTGATCGGAATCCTCAACCGACCCGGTATCGCATAGAGAAACGTGTTATACGAATCTACCGATCGTTAGGTGGATTACCGCAGAAAATCGCGGAGTTCACTACAACGAGCTGTGAAAAGAAGTTCTTCACGATTCCCGGCAATGGATGATAGTGAATATCATATGTCTATAGTATACGAGAGTGAGCCATCAAAGAGTCCAATTTCCAGAAAGAAGGAATCACATAAAGACGTTCTTTGTCAGAGATTCATAATTAACGAATTAATAAATGCTTGTTTATTAAGAAAGACAAATATCTATATGTCCTCCTCTTTTCCATCGAGCTACAGTTTTTTTTTACATTTCTACAGTTTAGTATACACATAGAAAAATATATCATTCTATCATTAAGAAAAGATTACTCAATTTAATTTTTTCCTTTTAAGTAATGATTACCTTTAACAAAGAATATTTTCTTGATAATGATTTTAAAATATACTTATTACAAATTTAGAAAAACTCATTATTGTGTACTCGAAAAATACGAATTAATTTTCTAATAGTGTAATAAAATTAATCGAAGAAACACGAGTTTATATAAATTGAATTCATTTTAATTTAATAATGATGAAAGACGATTGAAGTGTGATTGAAGTATCACACAAACTAGGATTCAAAATATATTGAATTTAATGCTTGTGATGAACTTGCAATACGTTTAGGGATATACAAACTTTTCAAATACTTGAAATAAGTAATTATTACTTAAGTATTTTTCTATAAGGAAAGCTCATTATAGTATATAGAGGTATATTATAGAGCTTACTACACAATGTATCTTAGTTTTGATAAGATTAAAAAATTCAAACAAGAACGAAAAGATTAAAAAATCATTTCTCAAAAACATAGAAATAAAATTAAAAATATAATGATTAACTAGCTGCCGATAATACGTACTACTTGTTGAAGGATTTATATGTCAGTAATTTAATGATCGATACGATTTTGGAGCTGAAATTCAAGAAGATCGAAAAAAATGTATGACAGCATCTTTATTAACTCTCTTTTGCCTCTTCAATTATTATAAATTATAATAGTTGCAACCGTATAATTTAGTTGTCAATTACCATACAAAGTTTATCGAGCATAATACGATACAACAATCGGATACCTGGATACGTTGCTATATTTGTGGCATTCATCGCGGAATTTAAAGCAATAGATATAACTCACGGAATAATGATTTGCATTATTATGTTGGAGTATCAATTCAAATGGAGTATTTTGCTGGCTTTGTAAATTATTAGATAATACTTGATACGCTATTCGAATTGATATTCTAAGTCATAAAATCTCACGTTATTTATTGTAAATATAATAATCAATAAAAAATATAATATATGTTATTCTAGTAATCAGGGACATTTCAGCCTGCTCCGAAATATCTTTAATTTCTCAAAATAAAAATTTAAAATATCTAATTGAATAATGATTTTGGTATGATCTGTATATGAAACCATAAGTCTCCCCGTGATGGAAAACATCATATTTGACATTTTATAATAAATTGCGGAACTTTCCTTTTCCTTCACAGTGCACTGCACTAGTTCTCAATATGTGCGATCGTAATGATATAAATCTTTTAACGATATCGTTCGAGATATCGTTACCATATCGATAAAAAAATCATTCCTTCACAGTGCGAAGTATGCTTATCTGCGAAATGATAACTAATGCAAACCATTATTTATGATTACCGCCACGGAGCACTGTGATCTGATAAATACGAGATACGATGCAAATTGTACTGACTACAAGTCTTGTGCTGGCTCGATGCTAGGTGGAACCGTTCGAAAAATCACGTAGCGTAAACAGCGCATTGCAACGCGAGCGTGATGCGAAATGCACCGCCACGTGCGGGTCAGCAGGACAGACAGGAAGGAAGTTCGCCTTCTCGCGTTTGGCCGGACACGACTGCCGGCGAGATATCGCGAGATATATGCCTACACGCTCCGGTCGGCGCGGTGCGCGGAAGATGCAGCTCAAAGCCGCCGCGCGCGCAATCGAGCGAGCGGTGCATCGCCGCGAGCGCTGTGCATTGCGAGCTTGTACCTTTATACTGGCGAAAAAGATAGAAAAGGGAATCAAGAAAGAGGAGAGAAAAAGAGAAGATACACACTCTCTCTCTCTTTCTCTCTCTTATTTTCTTTTTTCTTCTCTTGTTGCACGATTTTCGTGCATGCGCCTTGATTGCCCTTCTTTGCTGCGGATTCCGAGTCTTCGCGTGCATCGCGAGCACCACAATTAACATTATTAGAAATAAGAGCAATAAGACAAGTAGCAGTAAGGAAATCAACATATTGAATTTGCTACTGTACAGTCGTAGTCTTACGTTTACGGTTTCTATTATGATTGGTCAACTTAATTACTGCTTAAATTTTTTATGTGCCATTGGTTTTCACTGAAAATTCACGTGTATAAAAATTGTCTCTATATTTAGTTTTCAGTTATAAAAATAACACACTATACTGTGTACACAAAAAATAGATTTACACATAAAATCTTGAATACTTTTAAAAATGAGAAGTTATGTTTTTTTTCGTTAATGTCAATCGCTAGCTTCGATAAAATGATTTTATCTGATTTTTTTCTATGAAGCGTCTCCTACGCAAATAATAGAGCGCGAAATTGTTCAGACCTGTCGTTAATTAGACTCGATCAAACGTTCGTCGGCATCGTAATTGCGATTATTGAGATATTACATCTGCTCATCTTAAAATATTTAATGACGCTGATCTCAATTCGCTTTATTTCTATCTCGTGCACGATACGAAAGACTAGAGATGTTGTAATGAGTAGGAAACGGATCGAGGATTTACGAGTCCCGATGGGTAGACCTTGATATACACGAGATATAGTAATAAACGATTAACCCGAGGAAGATACCATTTATCACGCTAACTCTCTACCGGAACGTCGAATAACGAATTTCCAAATATAAATCACAAATTGTACTCGAATTTATGCAATCAAATGTGCACATTAATTTCTAAATCAATTGCTCTAAAATACACGGAAAAAATTTAGTTCTACTAAAATAATAATAAGACTTTCAATATAAGACTTTTAGTCATTAAAATATTAAAATATTTTGCAATGTTATTCATTTGAATTTTCTACATAATTATTTTAATGGTCCAATAAAATTATTTTCACACACACATACAAGTTGCGTTTGCTTAAATTCTAGCAGAAATATTTTGTAAAATTTTAACAAAATATTCTTCATTCTTTTCATGTAGACATAGATTTAATAATTAAATAATAATTTTATTAAACCATTAAAATAATTAAGATATTCAAGTTGGTTGCTAGAATGTCAAATGTTATTATCCATCATGCTTGAGTTTCCTACAATTATTTTGATTGGTTCAATAAAATCATTTCCAAATTTATATTTAGCTAAGTTTTTCATTTCAACAAACTCGAGTATCTGATTTGCGAAACTGCGTAAAATGTATGTGTCTCACTTCGATATTCTTTCGAACATCACAAACCAAACGCCGACTTCCACGAACCGAATTGGACCACCCATTCGAATATACAGTAACATTTTTGTCAAGAAACCTCGTGTAAAAATATCTGTGACTAATTGCGAACTCTCTTCCTCGATCTTTCTTATAGCAGATCTCACGGAATTCGGTAGAAAAAATAGCGTTACCAAATACGACACAGTATAACAGCACGGAACAAAATTACAACAGAGACAAGAAGTGACTGTAAAGATGAACGTGACGAAAAAGATGAGCGTGACGATGGCATTAAAAGTATAGACGACAAGACGACGTGCAAAGATAAAAAAAACTCAAACGACTCATTCCTTCTGGTAAAATCCAATGAATAAAATAAAACTATATATCTTTTATATTAAGAACATTAAAACGTATCAAACGGTAATAAGGATAAGCTGAATTTGAAGTTTGTGCTGTAATCCTAAAATGCAAGATCTTACAATAATTGTCAATAATTCTCGTAACTAACTAAAGCCATCCTCAAGCCGACGATGTAAGTCGCGAATACAACGCCGTCATTGTTACATTGTGCTTTTTTTCTTCCAAGTCCGTTCCGCGTATGTATAACCCGAAGCATCAGACAGCACGAAAAATTTTATCTCGACTGGGAAGCGCGAGTATCGCGCGAGTCGTTTCGCTCGAAAGGGTACAAAGGCAATCTCGCTTAGGCGAGGCATCATCGCCAAGGATCATCGCGGGAACAGACTGGAATAAGACGCGTCTTCAGACCTTTGATCCGCATGCGTGCGTGCGTGCGTGCGTGCGTGCGTGCGTGCGTGCGTGCGTGTTGCGAGCTCACGCGCACATGTTTAAGTAAACCGCGCGATGAGTTACGGCGCACGAAAATAAGAGCAAATAAGGGTGGGCGAGAGGCAACTTCCCGACGAGGAGCCAAAGGGGGTTGGCTGTATCTCGTTGTAAATTACTCTTATCACGAGCGTCTCGCACGGTTGACGTCCTGACGGCCGAGAAGGTAAGGAACGCGGCGTCCGCCGGATTGAAATGTCCCTTGCGTTTCTTTATCGCGAGCTATGGCGACCTGCGTGAATTCCGCTCGATACGTTCGATGGTATCTCGAGATGCAAAGATGTTCTTCTTCTATGTACATCTTTCGCATGTTTTGTTCAGAAAGAAACATATAGTGTTTTCCACTTATACCCAGTTCTATCAATGTTGATTAACTAATCTTAGTTCAATTTATTCTTCATCTTTTTCTAATTCTTAGAACTAGAGAGAGAGAAGATGAAGAGTGAATTAAATTAAAAGTGAGATTAAAATTAAACTACATTGATAGAAACGAGCATTATAGTGACAAGTCGACGCAAACATTCTAAATTTCTTACACTGAAATCTCGCTCCAAGAGAATAAAAATGCAACCACCTTTGAAAAAAGTGAAAATATTTGACTTCTTGAAAAAAGTGACCTTCACTCCTTTGAAGTGAAAATTTACTCCGAAAAGATCCTAGGGTGATTGTATTTTCACTTTCTTGGAGTGAGATTTTACTGTAAATTTAGAGTAAATATTATTTTATCTTTCTTGTATCTTTAATGAGTAATAAAGACAGAACAATACTTGTACTTACCAAAGCACCTATTATGTTTGCACCTATTATGAATGCACTCTGACGTATTCCATTTTGTATGCCTCGCGCTCATTTCATTTGAAAAAATTAATCGGATTTATAGGACTGTATCTTGCAACACATTGAATTTGCATATATGATAATTACATAGTTTTGTGTTAGAAAGGACGCAATGTAATTCTCATAATTAAATGTAATCCCTGTGACGAAGGTGATTAGGTTTAGAGAAACGCCTTCGCAATTCGTATTGAAATCGTCTTATTTCTAAGGTGAATGTGAGTGACATTAATCTGCTTGAGCGGCGCCAATACGTCACTATTAAAGCTTACTACTTCTGTGATGTTACGTAATTATTCTTATAGGGCTTCTCGATGAGACAAAACTTTTTCTTCTATCATAAACTTAACATCCGTATTACGAAATAACCTTGAAATTTTATTATTTCAATTCTATGTTACCGTTATTTAAAAATCAATACTAAATTAAATTCAAAATAGTTGTCAATTATTATATTATTTCAATAAACGAATGTAGTATGACTAATTAATTTCAATCCTTAATGAAACCTAATCCCTGATAAAATTCCCACCCACAAAACTTGATAGTACATAATAAGCGAAGAACATTTTTGTCTTTTTTTTTTTTTATATAAACCTCGTGTTACTTGATAATATTTCTATGCTTTTTGTGTCACACATAGTAAAAAATATTCCGATTCGAAATGTCAATAAAAGTACACGAGCGCATCGATAGGAGTGTGCATTTATGGCGCTGAGTGTGTTGCACTTTTGTCTTGACGCGACGCACTTTTCCACGCACAATTACCGATCTTCACGCATACACGCCCCAGATTAGCGCAGACGGACTGCGAGCAAAATCGCTAATCTATGGCGAGAGACACAGCAAATTCACAACTATCTTTACGAGTATGACGACACGACTAAATTCTTATCGATCTTTCTTATCGATAGACAATTTAACTACAATATTACTTATTTCTTAAATATATTAGACTTTCTAAAAGAAAGAACAAGTAGTTAAAAATTACGTGGATCTTAAACTTGATCAGCTGATAAAATGGTGAAGAAGTTGTCGCAAGAGCGACGATAAAATTATTTTGAAAATTATTAAGATCACCTTGCGTATGCAAACGGGAAAATAAATAAATATTGACGACGACGAAGATGACGGTGATTAAAATGTGCGTCGACACCAAGATCGACGCCCAGGCCACCCTGCGAGCGAGCGTTTCCACGCATGATTACGGGATCATCGCGGGAGAGCACCGGGGGCCGGTTTAAGCACCCATCACTTTTTGCACCATCGTCGGGATGCACCGAACTCGCGAGATGCACTGAAAGACAACTCGTAACTTCGTAGTGCCGGTGCAATGTCGTTAGTGTATGCGAATCGTGCCTACCGTAATAAAATTGATTAATCTCACGCACATGTAATCGAGCCTGATTATTGAACCGCGCCAATGTTTATTCAAGATAATTTATGCAAGATAATAACCGTGTCAACCTACACGCGATTAATGTGCACATTTTAGAGGGAGAAGCGGGTTTAAGATATGAAGATAATTAGAAAGTTTGTGAAATGTTTTGAAATAATCAATAAATTTGCTGCGTGCACAAAAAAAAAGAATGATTTTGAAATTTTATGGACAAGTGAGTACGCTCAGTGTCTTAAAACATTTTTTTAATTATATCAAACAAGACAAACCAGAATTCAAATATAAATCTACATGCAAAATGTCTTTAGTTAACGTCGAAAACTTTCTCTTATTGTTAGAGGGAAAATATTGTAGTCTGATTTTCTTGCAAGATTGTTAGAATGGCGAACAGAAATATGCAAAGATAAAACGTACAATATCAGCGGTTCTAATGTATGAAAGTATCCCCCTACGTGATTCAATATTTGTAGTATTTATCAGTGTAAATGTTAACATAAAACGTTAGCGCAGGCTCTAAAATGCCTTTCTTACAAGAGATGCCTCCCTCGATTAGGTAAGTCTCCAAACACGGGAGATTCTCATCCATGTTCGAGAACTTTCGAATCGACGTTACACATATTTTCTAAATGCGAATTAGGTCTCTTCAATTACAATACTTTATTATGCTCCAAACGCGTCAGATCTCAGATTTCGCGAATAATTTCCGGAAAATTCGCAATAAAAGAGAAACAACCGATTTCTGCGTAAAAAGGTGTAAGTAAAAAAAAGTGTTTTTTGCAAATTTGGCCTCCTAAATACGATAAAATTATTCAACATTCATGAATAATCAAGAATATTGGAATTATAAGAAATTTGGATAAACACATCATGTTCGTACTTAATTTTTGAAGTGTTTCCCAAGTTATAAATTTTTAAATAAATTTATCGTATCTATAATCTACAAAAACATTATTCCTTTTATTTACATGATTTTGGAATTTAGAAATCAGTTCTTTTTTAACATCCTTTTGTTTCGATCAATAAATATTTATAATTAAAATAGAATAGAAATCTAGTCAGATTACAATATATGCACCATAGCGTTGCCTAAGTATTACGATCTTCCCATGCCTATCCTTTCTCGAACGTTGATTACGATTTATTGCGTCGCTGTTTGTACCGCGCAAAACTTCGTGCGATGCTCGGTTAATGAGCCACATCCATGCTCTTCGAGTTCCTCTTCTCGTCGAAGGTCGAAGGTCAAGAGTCTGATCGACGCGAGGAGGTAACCAGTTAAGGAGGAAATGTTCTCCATTCACATACTACAGATGAAAATTATAACAAGTAACAAATACGGTTGTCAACAAGCTCACGATTGTAAATCGTACGATTGAGTATAATTCGAGAGAAGCGTAACGCCTTGTGGATTCTAATCAATCTATGCTTCGATTTTGCGCCTCATCAATCCATCGATCGATCTCACCGATTAAAGTAATCTCTTCTTAATTGCGAAGCGAGATAATTCAAACTGAATGACGAATCAGGGGCGTGGAAACGCTTAATGATATTGCATCACGATGCTGCAAGTGATTAATCTGCTTTAGCAGGAAATTAGTCAGAAGGTCTCTGTGTGATGCTCTTGGTTATTTATACGACGGTAGTAGAGTTTAGCTATTAGAAAATCGATTTTTCTTTTAAAGCTAAAGAATCGTTAATTTATCCTTTTTGATGACATTGATTAAATCGCAGAAACTAATAAAAGTATTAATGACTTCTCTATCCAAAATATTAATAATTCCCTATTAAATAATTTCCTATGTCGATTAACTTTAATTCGCACTTTTCCTTAACTGATATTCGTGGGTCTAATTTTTAAATTAATGTAGCTTTGATTTATTTGGACGATTTAATTGAACGATATTTTTCTCATTTTAAAGATCAAAATCCAAGGAGTGAGATTATGTAATTTAAAATTATGAAAAACATTTGTCATAAACAATTTTTCACAACATAATTAAAAAAATGTTCAGATCCCGTGATTAGAATTAATATGTATACTGAGAAAATATCTAGTTGAAAATAGACGAACCAGGAAATGATGAATTCTGATTATATGAATTATATAATTCCAGTTATCTCAATTAGAATTTAGTAGATTTAACTAGAAAATTCTGAATCTAATCCAATTAACGCTTTTCTTAGAATAGAATCGCCAACAAAGACCATCCTTTTTTTTTTAGAAGAATTAATTAATTAATCGAATTAACGGTCATTCTTGAAAGACACCGTCGACTCTGCGAAGCATCTACTCACCATATTTAAGTCCTCGCCACTTGTTGGCTGGCTCGTGGTACTTGTAACTAGGAAGCACAATCCTGGGCGGCGGCCGCGGTTGCGAAGGACAAGGTTTGTAGACGACCATGCACCGTACGCATTTCCGTTTCGTGGGTGGAGCCACCGGATATGCCGGTTGAATGTGCACGTAGGCCATCGGGGTGACCGATCGCGTGGTATAATAATTCGCGTATCGTTTTCGCCGATCGCCGTTTACTGTCTCGCGTAGATCCGTTTTCTGAATCGTAGCCATTCCCGTCTCGCCGATGCTTCCTCGTGCGTCTTTTCGTCGATCTACGAATCGGATCTTCTTCTTCGAGAAACCGTTGTGCGACGTCTTCCAATTGTCCTGTGAGAAAGTCGGTCGAGGTATCGGAATGAGGGCTCTATTACCGACTTCTTGATTCTGAGTCGTCCATACGAAGTTTCTCGTGACCATCAGATCCTTCGATTCCTCACCGCGAGTTACTTTGCGTCTCTTGTTGTCCGGTGGAATAATGGAATTCAGAAATTGGAAGGTATTCGTATCATCCCACGGTTTGTCATCATTACTTTCATTTTCAAGTTCACCATCGTTACTGTTTAGATCTTTTGAGAGAATATTCTCGTCGTCTTTGTGAATCGGAAGATCAGTCTCTTGATCGTTGTATTTATTATTATTCTCATCATTTTGTTCCTTGCTATTAATAATTGATTTTTTGAAGACTTCTTTGTGACGGACACTGTTATCATGTCCTCGAAAATTCCACGATTGGTTCGAAGTTCGCGTAAACCAATCATGGCTTGTCTCGCGTCTCTTCCTAGCAGGATCACCACGATCCCGTTCTCCCGGCCAATTTTTACGACCGTGAATCGCCTCTGTGGAGCTCATCGCGGAAGATTGAACTCGCTCGCGATCTTCGCGAAAAAAAAGGAGCTGGTCCTCCTGCATTCCTCCAGCGAATCGCCGCGTATCTCCTTCCGCGATATTTCGTTTCAAGGATCCCAGAATCGCTTGTTTTCCGGACAAAGCTCGAGAAGTTTCTTCAGCTTTGTTTGCCCTTCCGATGTCTCTGTCATTAATTACAGATCGAGAAAATGCAGGAGTAAGTTTCTCTTCGATTTCCGTAACCACGTCTGTAGTCTGCAAGATATGAGGATCATAAGATTTGTACAAATAGTTTAATCGCGCATTCTTCTCATCGATCTCGAGAACTCCTTTTCGGTCGTTTGACTTCAATGTCGATGCGGCAAGTTTTGGAACATAATGATTATCAGTACTCTCCGAGTTCTGAATATGACGAAGCATCAATGTCGAAGAGCGAAGATAGTTATCGACGTTAATACTCGCCTCCCGCGATCTAGAAGTCTGTATGTTTCGACCTACGACATCGATCCTCGATCCTTGTCGATCCTCCACCTCCGATTGTGATCTTGATCCCGTCTTGACTACGATATCTTCTTCGAATCTATCGTTACGTAACTTCGGGAAAGTTACGGTGTCGATCATCGTTCGATCATTGTTCTTTTTATTACGCTGTCTTTCCCGCTCGATGAGTCTTCCCGGGTTATTCTCGGTCAACACTTGAGTCTCAATATTCAAGTGCGTGTCGGTTCGTATAATTACAGGGTGTTGATCCTGCTGCGAGGAATCATCTAACGCACTGCCATCTTCATTTACGTGAAGATTCTGTCGCGACAGTCCGTAACCGTTGATTTTCCGGTCATCGACGCTAATCGACGATGACACGCGTTGCTCCTCATAGATCACGCTAGTTTCCGTGTTCTCCTCGATCTTCGATCCGTCGTTGCGTGAATCCAGTCGCATGCTCCTCTTCCATCGCCTGTCACCTTCGATCCCTCGCGGCTCGAAGATGATCCCGTCTCTCGTGGTATAACCCGTACTTTTCTTCGTCGTGGATTGTTCAACGATGAAGGGACCATCACTTTTCGATTCATCGATAAAAATAGATTTCGTGGAGCCGCTGCCTTCCGTCCGAATTGTCGACTTGTTCCACCATTGTAGAGCTGATAACAGAAGGGTACCTGCTCCGAGGGCTAGCACGCCCCACACCCAGATTGATCTTCCGGGGTACATTTCTACCCCATAGTCAGAAGGGAGACCGTCTTGTCCCACAGGACACCTGTCATGACGACTGCATATTCTCTCGAATGACACGCGAAAGTGATGCTTTAAGAATCGATTACAATTGGTGATAACGTTAAATATCTTTGAGATGAATTTTCTTTAAGTTTAAACGTCGACTCAGAAAGTATCAATAATGAGAAATTTTTTGCATTGCTATGAAGTTCATAAAAGTAGATATTGCGATTTTTATGATGCTTTAAAAGTTGACTGTTATGTAAGTTTGACTCTTAAAGTTGGATGATGCGGGATTGAAAGAACTGGAACGTTGGCACCGCCCAAGGATGATTCTTGAATACTTTTCATGCCGCAGTAACGATGTAACTTTTTAACGCGATGACTCGTGATATTTTTATAATTTCTTTTTAAACGTTACTTTTAATTTATACAAAGTATTATAATTTCGTGCACATTCAATATGCTATCCACATACCGTTATCTCTCGGATAGAAAATTCATTTATAATAAAGTATGCTTGTATCAAAAAATTTTTTGCAGTTAAAAGTTTTGCAAGAGAAAAGATTCAGATAGATAAGGAATCATAAATTATTTTCATGTAACAAGCACTTTAAGCAAACTATCTAAGTTTGCTATCCGATTTTAGAGAAAGTCGGCGACAATCTCGCGAAACATTCGATGAATCACTCACACTCCAGACACTCGTTCTTGTTGACGTAATCCTTTCGCACTGATTTCATGCCCAAAAAAGAATCTCACAAATTCCTATCTCTATAATTCCTATCACTTTCGTCAAAGTCAACCATGAACTAAAATCTCAATATTTTATAAGTTTCTTTGCATAGAGTTCGTTGGGAACACGTTAGCGTAAAACCGATTCGTCTAAACCTCATGAAGCTAAATTTCTCTTGTAAAGCTAAATTATGAACCTAGAAATTCATATTAAATAATTCGTTTGGGCGTAGGAATAATAGCAAAGAAAATTACGAAAATTTTCAAGTATAAAGAAATTTTACGTGAAATTTTTAAGTATTTTCTGACGGATGATCTTACGTATAATTCTAAGCAATTATGTGACTTTGCTATTTTACGAATCGCAAGGAAGGACCGGAAAACGAGCACATGTGGTATCACGAAGAGATGAACGTGCAAAATTTTCGTGAAGTATTTTTTTGACGGATGATGTTATATATAATTTTAAGCAATTAACTCACTTTGCTATTTTGCGAATCGCGAGGAAAAGCCGGAAAACGAGTGCACGTGGAATCACGAAGAGATGTACGTGCGTACCGGCCTCGAGCGCGGCTCGCAAGACACTGGCTTGATACCATTTCCATTAGCTTGGCTGTGCCTATGTCTCTCTCTCTCTCTCTCTCTCTCTCTCTCTCTCTCTCTCCTCGCGTTTCTCTCACCGCAGTCTCACTGCTGCTGCTGCTGCTTCTTCTTCTTCTTCTTCTTCTTCTTCCGTACCGGCATTCATGTTTTCTCCCTCCTCTTTTTCAGGAGACCGAATCTTCATGTTTACTATGCCGCGCACGTGGGTGTGCGAGTATTCAAGCGGTTTCGGAGCATTGATACCAAGCCCTCTTCATCGGACACTTGAGAGTCCTTTGATACGTACGTCGTATCGATGACGTTGCATTCGCATCGTTTGATGCGATAATGTGAAATTCTACGGTTCGGACAACACAACATCAGCGCAGATCACTTAAATTATTAATTAAAAGAAATTGTTTGAATCATGTTTAAACGGGTAACATTGGGACTGGCTAAAGAATGATTTTTTTGATATCAGACATTATGCAAGTAATTACATTGCATAAAATTGCTGAATGTACAAGTGATAACGTTCTTCGTACATCAGTTATACATGTTATCTAGACCTACATCGATAAGAATATCTCGTGTTTCTTTTTTACTCTTTTGCCTCTCGAATATCTCGCTCGATTATTATTCGCGTGCATTCTTTGCTACGTGAATCTAACAAATCTATTTAAAAAATGAAACAATTAATTTTGTGAAAAATTTAAAAGTAATCGTGAGTTAGCAATTTTCGGAATACGCATATAAGTATTAATGAGTACCCAGATTTAAATATCTGTATGCACGTATCGTACAGATTTAAATGACGGAAGTTGCGTATTCGTTGTCACAAGAAAGACGATGTATTGTCGTAAGAAGACAATGCGTGATTTTAAGAATGGCGTACGTTTACAATGGTGAAAAAAAAAGTCAAGCCCCGATGTCGCAGAACGATGACAGATGCCGGAAAATTTATAATTCATTTGTCACGCACATATTCAGACTTTAAAAGGCATTCCAAAGATCAAAGCGTCCTTTTTATCAAGCTTAAAAGAAGTAAACGAGTATTTGTACGGAAAATAAAAATCCTCGTAAAAGTTGCAACGCACAAGTTGCACTCACGCTCGATGACCCATAGAGATCGAGTACGTTTCAATCGCACGTCATTTTCCGCGTTATGCAATTTCGCCACGCTCGTAGACTGAGAAACGTGACGTCTATTAGCTTTACCCTTTCAGCAACTAGTGGCAGACAGAAATATACATATTGTATATAGATAACAGTCAAAGATATTGCTGAGAATTATCCTTTAAAGATGTAGCAAGTATGTAATCTCAGCAAAAAGTGGTTGAAATTGGAAAATCCTTTTCATAAAAATAGATGTTATACACGAGCAATTTCAGATTTAACAATATTTATATTTAAAACACTACAATTTTATAGTTTGAGAAATAAAAAATTTCTCACCTCTTAATTATTTTTTAAAAACATGTCTACTTCTTATTAAAATAATTTTTGAGTCAAATTTGATAATTTTTTCGTTTTTGTCGAAAAAATTATTAATTACAAAAAAAAATATACTTCTATTAAAATAATTTTTGATTCAGATTCTAAATTTAATAATTAATAATTTTTTCGTTTTGTTAAAAAAAAAATATATATGTAATATATTTTTAAAAACTCACTATAATGCCAATAAAAAAGTATTTTATTTTATAATCAAAGTAAGTAATAAAAAACGTAAAATTAAATTAATAAAATTGTATTTTGCTGTAAAATAAAATTCTTAAGTACGCTTAAATTTTCACAATTAATGGTAAAAAAAAAAAAAAAATATGTTTGCGGTTGTTCGCGTGGACTACAAATTACGACGATATCGCGGTTAATTGAGCCAGATATGTAACTTGGCTATAAGAATGCAGTATCCGCAGGGACCACCTTGTACGTGATACACGGAGCCTTTCCGGGATATACACGCGCGTGCCGTGCACCTGTTATTTCCCTGCACACCACGGGTGATACAAAGCGGCCGCTCTTCTTGTTAATTGAGTACCGGAAAGCAGCGCGTCGTGCATACGAGTGCACTCCGGTGGGTGTTTCATCGTGGGCACGAGTTTTACGAACTTACTACAGGTGGTCCCTTCGGCCATTCGTGTCTGCCGCGAGTGCCGAGTGCATTCACAGCGGTTGTGCCTTTGCCAAGCACGTGCCTTGAAGTGCACGAGCTTCCATTCGCAAAGATTGATTTGGCATCAGCAAATAAAAGTTTTTAACGATACCTTCCAACCGGGATCAAAAATTCTACACTCGAGCGACCTGAATAGATTGGAAGATTTATGAACTGAAAAGCACACACTCATGAAGATTGAATAAACTAACATAAAGAATATAATTTAAAGATTGAAATCTCCGAACGGTACAAAAATGACTAGTGAATTTCTACGCGCGGAATGTTGCTCTCCTAAGCAGGCGGAATTTATTATCAACATTGACTTCTTAATTGAGATTAAGAAGGTATCCTTTCAATATTTTTATCTAACATCTCTCGCACCGTTTCCAAATCATAATTTATTGCACAACTATTATAATTACGCGCTACCATGCGTCACCGCACCCGTTTTTTTCCTCCTTTCTGATTGCTACTCCGATATTTACCGAAGGTTTTTTGGCTCGGACCACCTGCGGTTCGTCGAACGCACGCGTTTCTCGTAGCTTCGTTTTATGCTCGCTATTACATTGACGACGTTGCGCAACGACGTAGCGTTATTATGAGAAAGTTATTTTTATGGTAGATTAGAGAGGTATGCGATCATACAGAGCCCTCTCACACGCGGATGAAATCGTGAGTCGTGAAATTCACTGCCTTTATGGGACGGATTCTTTCCTAAGCTCCTCAGAGTACGATGTCATCGATCTCAGTTTGTTCACGACAAACATGGCCCTCTTCTCACGAGACTTGACGTTAACTAGCACCGCAGTACGATATGTGTAAACGCACGAGCAACCAACCAACTGTTTGCGCTCCTTGAATATGATGCATATTTCGATCAACATCTCACGGAAATTCATTGACGAGACGCTTCTCAAATAAATTCCAACCATTAATAATTTTAGATGAATTGCATCATCATTACACGGAAAAAAACAGTTTTACTGAAGTAAAAATAAAATTTAAAAAATTTAGATAGATACAGATCTGAAAACAATTTCGTTTGGATCATTAAAATAATTATTTAAGACTCCGACACTAATTTCTAGAATGATGAAACTTTTTTAAGCAGCATTAAGAGTTCTACGTAATTATTTTAATAGTCTAACAAAATTATTTTTAAATCTGTATCGGAGTAAATTTTTATAACAAAATCGTTCTTTCTGTGTACATTTAAATTTAATTTGTTCCGATGTTGTTGTTTATGAAACATATTAATAATAGTTTTTAAACGAGTGCTGCAAAAATATATGTACATATATATTAAATATATATATACATACCACATTGTTATGTTGAACGCTATTAATGACGACCAATGTAATTGTGTATAGATAAAATATGGCTTCGAGTGTGCGGTATTTATCTGCGAAATATTGCTGTCACATATTTTTTCATAATAATTTCTGACAGGAAAAATTCTCCGAAACTCTTCTTACAGCGGTATGATTAATAATCGTCGTATCGTCAACGAGACAAGACCTTCTTCATAATCATAATGACAAGTTCAGTGATCGTATCGACTATTCGAAAAAGATAACACTTAATATCGCAATTCCGCTTTTACATTTTTTCTTCTCTATAGAAAGATTTTTCACGGCGCGATACGGTACAATGATTATATTTAATTGACACGCAATGATTAATAATAAAATAATAATCGGTGGCGCCGCGTTCATTCTCAATATTTTCCGCCCATTCACTACTTTGTAGCAATACCTCGTACTGGATAAACATGAAAAATTGATATTCCTGTAATTGCTTTTTTATAAATAAGAAATATTTAAACGCTGCTTTATTGCATAATCCTGCTTAAAAAAATTACATTTAATTTCCAATATAGTTTCAAGAAAAGTAATATTTAATTTTTATGTAACACATTGTGTTCTACATTGTGTATTACAAAAAAAAAATATATAATTATTGAAAATTATATAATAACAAATATAATATATTTTGATATATTGGATGTTGAAAATAACAAAAAGTTATTTAGATTAAAAAATTGATTTAAATTTAATCCTTTACTATATTTAGTGTATGAATTCTATAAATGTTATATAATTCTTTCATATTTCGTTCAAAATATACATTATTATTTTAGCACGTATTTTCTTGCGTGTGATGTAACAATAGATTACAGAAACGAGAAATAATTTATTGCGTTCGCGATTTACGTGGTTTACGGTTTATTCAAAGAAAGGTTCTCTTTCTCGTGTTAAACATCCTGCGGACAAGACGTAACGTCGCGTGGACGTGATTTTACGAAGCCGTCGTGTTGGTTCCGATATGGGCAGCAATAAGATGCACGAGCTCTACCAGCTGATGATTCGCGAATTCCCTCGATAAATCACGCTCGTGTACGTGCGCACGCATCAACGTCGCGTTGCTTCATCGGTATCCTGCAGGTGTGGCCCGTTCAAGTATCGTTTCGATATAAATATAAATCTGACTCGTAAAACATAATGAGAGGTGTGACGCGATGATTAACGATCGGATGCACCGAAGGCTCACCAACAGGTTCTCTTCGCGTTGACGATTTCGACACTCAACGCGACTTCCGGAATGCTCTTTCGGTAAAGGAGACATGTGCATTCATATGCATTTTTTTCGAGTGGTTTCTACGATAGAATTATGGTAATAGAATGCGAAGTTGCGCAACAAGAAATTCCTGCTTGGTTTCTTTGGATCTGGTTTCCCTCTCAGATACTTCTGCTTTAGAACACCGGAAGCCAGATACTTCTTTTGGAGTCGTTTGACAGTACGGTTTTATCTCGCTTCATTCTTTTATTTTATCTTAACAGAAATGTATTTTTAATTTCATTTTTGCCATAAACTTCTTCCAATTACATACACAAAGCAAGAAAATTATTTTTAAAGAATATATTGCTCATTTGCTACAACCATGATACAACTAAAAAAAAAACAAAGTTTTTCATAAAATCAGTTTTAATAATTTATTTTAAACTATTAAAATATTGCAATATTAATTTTAAAATGCAATTTTGATGTAATGACTGATTGTATTATAGTAGAATAAAAATAATCTTTTAAAATAAAAATTTTTTCCTTTTTTCTTTGTACTTCTGTTCTTTTTCTGCAAACAACTAAAAAATTTCCTCTCATATGTAAATGAGCGATATAAATTAAGAATTACAAATTTCTCAGATATGTATATCTTTAAGGTCATTTAATCGAGGCAAAAACAAAAGTAATTTCTGAAGCAGAATCATTAACGATCGTCCGCACATTTACGTTTTAGAATAGCGTTTTGCTCTCTCGCAATCTCGCGGCAGCCTCGTAAATGCGAGACGCACGTAAGAGTCGAGTTGTAAAACGACCGAATGAAAAACAATCAATTTTACCTCGCGATTACCAGGAGACACATTCGCGAGGATATTGGCGATACCGATTGATTTAATGAAGGTATTATCGCCCGATGGCTCCACGTCAGGCACGCAAATGAATGACGGAGGCGTGGCGCACTTTGGCGTAACTTTCGCTTTTGCATCCGCGAATTTATCGCGGTCGCTCTTGGTGATCGCGCGCAAGTAAATCGCGTTCGCGGCACGTAATGAGGATCCACAAGAAAAAGATTTATGATCGAATTCATTGGCTTCGACCTCTCTAACGGGTTTCTCTTCCAATCGTAACGGTCTCGCCGTCTCTTCTCTCCTACTGAATGCGCGGACTCGTATTGGCAGATGTAAGTATACGTTGTTGCTTGACATCTTTATCTTCCTGGCCGTTGCTGCGAAAAATATATGACCAATTTGCAATAGGTGGCTTTTCGCAAGCTCGAAGTCAACCTGTCAAAAATTATATTCTGTCATAGAAAAAAAAACTATGTAATCGTAACGATTAGATGCGATAGATGTATCTAATGATATCGTGAAACGATGATACAAGTAGGTCAAGTAGGATTAAATTTCGCTGAGTAGATGAATTTTTGAAAATCAGAGCAACGATCGAAATTTGACAAATTTAGAGAGACATTCTTGAAAAAAAGAAATTTTTACGTGGTATTCACGATGGCACAGGTGGAATATGTACGTGACGGCGATGTGTATCTATCGGACCGACAACTACAACTGTAGATAGGATGCCGCTGGGCACGGCTACTTTTATAGGACCCACTCGTCTCCCGCATACAGAACTCGCCGCGATCTGTACTTCCGCGATTAGATTTGCCGTACTTCTCCATAGTTTTCCAAGTTTTCGAGGTTTGTCAGTCTTACCCACGAATGATTACGAATAAACTGCAACATTCCTCATTTCTCTCTATTTTATTTTATTGTTATGTATCTTCTAGATATATTAGTCTAGTTTGTTCAATTTTTGAATGAAAAAATCGCGGATACTTTTTAAATGACTCAATATTTCTTTAAATTTTCTGTATTCTTAATTATTACTTTTTCTTATTTTTTTTTTCTTGTGCTCCTACTATCAATTGTTATAATTACTTTTCCATATGTCTTAAAGAGGTAGAGAGCTTGCTAGAATAGTAATAATCGCTTTATCTGCCTGCCTTTATCTATGTTTTTGCTCTTAAAAAAATGCCTACAAGCAAAGATTGAGGTCACAAACGTAGAAAGTCGGTCGCGACTTATACATGAGTCTGTTCATTGTATCCCCCACTTTTCCTTCTCGCATCCGCCGGATTCACACGACTATAGGACCGCCGAGATCCTTCGGGCTCTGAGAGAGCATTCATAAGGAGAAGACCGATAATATTATACCCGACGATATACGTATACGCGTTTATATACATGCACGCGAATACGCACACCACGGCATGAAGATTAGACGGATAGGAGAGGAGGAGAGACCTAATCGTGCAGGTAGTCGAGGACGCGAGGTGTCCCGTTGCGAAGCGACAAGGTGCTCACGCCATGGGTGTCACAATTTCTCATACTTTTTCCACCGGATCCACGCGACGCCATTTCCGGTATACCACCCACCAGGTGCAAAACTAAACGCGTTTGTCGAGTCTTCAGACAACATCACAGATTTATATCACTGTAGGATCAATAAATGAATTCTTGCAAATGCAGAATCCATAGATCGGGATGGTACAATCGAGAAAAAGGTGATTCCATGTGAAAACATAAATAAAATACAATATTTTCATATTAGACTCTGTTTTCTACAATTTATAAATGTTTTTTCGAGTAGTAGTTCGATATAATTATTATTTTTGGAAATTTTTTTCGACCGAATTCATTTCGTGCATCTATATTTTACTGCAATTAACTCCGTATAGCTATCTTTGTTTTTGGCTCAAACCTTTCTCTGAACATTGCGGACTATTTATTTGAGAAGAACAATTTTTAAAGTAATAAAATTCGTCGTGCACGAATATCCTCTTTTATGTGTATTCTGAATTACAAAATGCAATAAACATAAACATGAGCAAAGAGAGTTAATCTATAGTGAGAGCTGTCGAGACATGACATTGGAATATTTAAGGTCGACTTTCCGAAAACAAAACTTCATTGAAAATAATTTTATTCTACGTTTTCAACTTATTTTTTCATGTAGAATCATCTCCTTCCTGACTGTACTTAATTTCCGAAACGCTCTGTATATGAAAAATAAATAAATTTATTTTTACTTTATATTTATCTCTAATTTGTAGAAATCGAGTAAAAATATGACCGAGACTTATCATATATAATAGAAATCTTTTTCTTTTCCCCTTCAGAATTTCCTTGCCTGAGCTGTTTGCTTAAGCTATTAGAGTTGTAATAAAATCTTAGCGCGCGCAATCTTCGCATTAAAATTTTTACGTCGTCCGTGGCACGGACCAAGAATGTTCATTTACTGCACTATAATCTGGTCTCGACGGTCTCCATGTTTCTTTTCCTTCACTGTTGAAGAGTACCTGTTCGACAATAAACAGGAAATTGCGGCTCGCAATTTTCAGCTCGCTTCTAGCGAAAGAAACTGTCAAGTGCCAAAATAAAAACTCTAATTTGTATTTAAGAGTAATATCGATGCACCGAATCATCCGACTTTACAGTCCGAATCAGCAATAAATTCACATCATGCTCACGGAATCGTTAATAAGAACTTATTGATAAATACGTCACGCGCTATCTGCATCATTCCTCTCGTTTTCAGCCTGTCTCTCTTTTCCTCTTTCCCCTTCGTGCGCCCGTTTGTCGCCCACGTGCATCTGCATTCCCACTGCACCGCCATGTACAACCGAGCGATAATGCAAGTAATTACGCTCGGCCGAACGCCACCATTATTAATGACGACGTTTGCATAAATCGACGATCGCAATAATCGGTCATACCGCGTCTTTTGTGTCTTCAGGCGTCGGAACGTTTCCGGTCTCTTTCTCCGTCGCGGCTGTTATTACACCTGGCGTGGGCGGACGATAAAAACGTTCATTGACGAGATTACGGGAAAATGGACGGTTCCGACCGCGTCCTTGGTTATTATGCAATGCTAAAGTTCACTCCCGTTACCAACGATTATTCTTCGAAGCGTGTGCTGATCAATTCAAAGATAATTTCATTTGAGCGGAAAGTATATTCGTGGGAAGTAAAAAGTCCGTAGTGTAAATGTTTGCTTAACATTTTACTGCAATATAGGTTGATATTTATGGAAAGAACTGTTTTTATTAAAGTATTTAATAAAAAATTTAGTTGAATTTTTGATATTTTAGCAAAATCGTTCTTTTCATGTGGTTCTTAATTCAAGATCGTCTTAAGTAGTTTAAGATGTTAATACGGCTCTGTGATTTATTTAGAAACTTTAACGATCTTTCGGTAGTTTGTATTTAACTCAAGGTTGGGGTACTTTGACTTGTCTTGAGGTACCTCGAAAATTGGCCGATCACTTTCGGCTCACAGGAATGAAGCGATCGAAAAGCGAAGGCGATTCTAAGATACTACTTTTTGGGACTACCCCCTTTTTCTCTCCGTCACGCCGGGTTACGCTCCCCTTTCGTTAACAAGCCGTCGATGACCCCGAGTATCAAAGTCTGCATTAAATCAGTCCCGCTTTTTGATCAAGGAGGCTCTAAAGGCCAGCATTTGACTCCATTACGAAGCACCTAACACCCCTATGCCCCGCAGTCATTCGCTAAATCATAACTCGGGACCAGTCTAATATCTCGTAAACACTGTCCACTCGATATCGAAAAATACCAGTCGCCCGGATTTATCTGCGGCGGATTTATCTGCGTGGTGGAGATAAAATACAGTCTGTTAACGAATACGCGAATTGACGTGCGTGCATGTACGACTCTATTAGAAAACTCGCACTTCTACACTTCTCCACTTCACACTCCTTACGAAGAGCGTACGCGGACTATAATCCTAAAAAATATTCTTTTCACAGGGATTTACATCTCTGATCAACGTAAGAATTGCATAATCACGATATAATAACGAAAAAAAAGTAATAAATATAATTAGTATGCGTAATGAGAAAAGTTGTAAACATGTGCTACGGAATTCATAGAATTAGAAAAATTATAAAACGATTCGAGTTATTAATAAAATAAATATAAGCATTCTTAATACGATTAATAAAACAAAAAAGGTAAGTTAGATTTGAATTATTATCGAGATCAAACGAGATAAGACTAATTCGAATATATCTCTTGACAGAGCTGCACATTTCCTCGCTTCCAGTTTGCGGCGTATTATCTCGATAATCTCTTTTCCTTAACCAGAACAGCTTTGATCATGATACTATCTCTCACATTATTATCTAGTTAGAAAGACACGCGGTTATCTTCGTGCCGCTAACTCGACAACCAGCTCTTCGTCACCTGCCAGCTGGCACGTCGTTCATATTTGCTTATGTCGTCTACCACGAACGGGAGGAAGCATCCGCGAGTGTGTTGACACGTCTTGGTGGCAGGATACCGTTGATAGGACAGGCTCCACCTTCGGGAACTCCATTGACGTAACGGAAGGTTACCGTGAGGGTGGGCAGGGGAAGGTGCGCGCGGGATGAAATGACTTAATATGAAGTTACAAGGATGCTATACGAGCAATGGCCGGTGGCGATCGCTTGGACCACCCAGGAGGTGATTGCCGTGGAGAGGATCTATCTACAGTCTGTGTTGCCTTTCTTCCTACGTGCTTAATAGTGCTGGCTTCGCATGCCGCATTCCTAGATCGTTCTGCGCCAGCAGGAAACTCTCGCTAGAACTCGCCCTGGGCGTCTCGGAGATGTCTTTCGATGAGAAAAGAGAAGAATAAGTAAAAGGAAGGAAGAAACCATCGGCCGTGTCGATGTCCATTGAAAATGAACGGTATTTCCTACTTAATGATCAATGCGGGATCATTAATCATAGGTTTATAGTAAGTTTCACGCTTAACGCGGTTTCGTCTCCTAAGTTTTACCTCCTAAGTTTTCGCATAAGGATTTCGGCTGTATAGTCTCTGCAAAAAGTGACTGAAAATTTATACTTTCCGTATAAAAATGAATGATATATAAAATAGTTTAATAAGGATAATATTTAACAATATAATTTTACAGTTTAAAAAACTTTTCTGATTTTATTTTAATTATTTTTTAAACACGTCTATTTCTTATTGAAATAATTTTTGAGTTCTAAATCGTAGTCAAATTTTATTATTTATAAATAAAATATAAAAAACATCAGTAATTTTTCTCATTTTGTTAAAAAAGTACGTATAAAACATCCTTAAATTATCGTTCCTTAACAAACGAAAAGTTACAGTTCATTAAAGAAAGCAGTTTTCAAATTATTACAATAAGATTTTCATTAACAAAATTATTTCCTTTAAATAAGAAATATTTTAGCTAGACTCTTTTAAGATTTTTAAACATATAATAAAAAATTCATTATTATCATAGCAATTTAAAAAATAATAGAAGATTTTGTTTAATTTTGGAGAAAATCATATCATTAAATCCAATTTTCGATATTTCTGATACATTTCGAAGATTTCCACGTTGCGTATTTAACTAATTATTTATCTTATAATTATTCTACTCGTTTTTCCTAAGTTAGACACGTACAGTTGTCATTGTTCGTTCAATTTTCTCTTCAGAAAAATAACTATTGTACAAATATAAGTCTCCGAAAAAAATCACTTTTTAATTTCGATATCCTTAGCATCCTGTTTCGTAAAATCACTTTAGGAAATGTGAGACCAATGAGGCGATATATACGCGACGTTCAATCCGTTATTAATTTACTACTTTAGCGCTAGCGCGTTAAATGGGCTATGTATATTAAACCTTGTTGCATAAATTTATGAAGGGAGTGTGCGTTCATTAGCCCCCCTCGACGACAAGCTGTGCACCTTCGTCGATCGTCATGGTGCAGACGTTGCGAAATACTGTCGACTCAAACTCGCCGATAAGTCAAAGAGGGGCAGGGCAACATAATGCCGCTCTTCATGTTTTATGTATGAGAACAAGATTACTTCGGTACCACCCACTTGCTGAGTGCTACCACGAGTCACGGCCCGAAAGCTGCGCTTTCGTTTATCGGCGAGAAAAAAAAGTATCTATCAGTGAGACGCGAGGAACAATGACGACTGATTGCGAATCAATTTAACGCGATTGAATTTTAATATAGCAAAAAATTCCCAGTACTGCTGATATTAGAAGTTATACTAGGCAAATGGGAAGCAACTATTACATTATGTAACTGCTTTTCTATTTTCATTTCTGTTGAAATTTAAGGTTAATAGTAAACAATACTTTATTATAATCCTATCTGCTGAGCAGAATTATTGTCGATAATACACAAAAATGTAAACTGTCTCATTGCAAGTCGGACATTGTTAGTAAATTATAATATATAATGATAATGCTAGGGTTTTATAATCGTTTCTAAAAATCGTCGTCGATAAATTACGTCTTGCGTTGTAAGACCCATCAAGAATAGGGCGAAGATGCGGTTGCTTACACACATTGCTTGGTGGCAATGATTACGAGATGCGCGACGCGTTTAATATTTGCATATTATCGTCATATTTCTGGGGTTGCTCTAAATCTCGCGTCGCATCCCCATTAAGGTGTCGACAGTGCGACGGCGGCAGAGGAGAGAGGAAAAAGAAATGAGAAAAAGCCCAGGCGATGGAAGTCAAAGGGTTCGATCGGCGGAAGACGAAAAATGAAGAAGTCAACCTGGCCTCATTCACCGGGATGTTTTATAAACATTCCCACGTGAGCGGCTCATGCGTGTGATTAATGAGAAAATCGGCATTCTTCGGTTTTGCGTGTTGCGAGACATGCATCGCGCTGCCTCAGGCTGCTTATAAACCATATATTCACTAGAGCTCGTGTGTCATAAAACTACTAGACTTGAGGAAATGAACGGATTTAATCGACTGGAAAATAGCGCTTTTCCCCTTAGCTTTTAAAAAATTCCTAATCTAATCTCTTTATCGACAATCCTTCATTACATTGATTAGAATACTGATTACATATATTAATCTTTTGTGAAATTTTCGCCTTTTGTCCGCAATCTGTGTTTTCAAATGCAGATATTATTCCAGACTATATAAAAATCCAAAAAAATTCTTACATATTTGTAAAAGTTTCAACAACGAATATTTACTATCATAAAAGTTGGACTGTATTTTATTTACTTTTTTACAAATTTAAATTTATACATCAGAATTTAAAATAAAGAAATTGGTTGTGCTTTTAAAGTTCAATATTATATCAGAGAATTAATATAAAACGCATAAAAATAGATAAACATTAAAGTGTAAAACGTTAAAATTAATTTATTAATTGTTTGTTTTATAATATTTGATATGATAAAATTCGTTCACTTCGCGTTATACGCAATTTATGACTAAACATTCTGTAGATAGTAATAAATCACACGAACGTGATGTAAAGGATGTTTTAAATCGACTGAGGTGGAGATAATTTAATCCTATACTGCACAAATATAATTTGCATATCGGATTATCGATGGAAGTAAATCATCGCAGCTCGACAGCTCGGTGAACCCGGACCGGAAGTAGGCATCCCTTTATAACATTTATTCTCAATATTATTCTGCTTATAATTGTGTCGATTGTCTCACAGGAATTTTTAGCTTTTAGCTAAAATTATTCGCTTTTTCTCAATAGTCTCAGCTGTCAGTAGAGACGGATAAAAGGACTTGGACAGCAAAGTTTTTGCGGCTATTCGATATACGTTTTTTTAGTTCAAAACCGAAGTCTCACATTACGCGGTCACCGTGACACACTGTATCTTAGACGTGCGTGGGCGAAATTATTTTCTCGTATAATATCGACGCGGGTATGTTACCACTCTGTAAATTAACCATCGCCTGCTTTTGCACCATGTCCCAGGTCTTACGGCCCAGACGTGGGCGACCGCTCGCATTATTATATTCCACGATTGTAAATCAGACGAAACAGCATACTGTTAATATTGTCTTTGAATCTATACACGATTGATCGGAATAAGAAATAAGAAATATCTATAACAAAATAGGAAATTTTCGATTCTAATTATTATATAATCACCGTTACGTTATTAAACGGTTATACAATAGATGGAAGGTCTTGAATACCTAGGTTCTCTTTCGTAGTTTTATAATGATACGTGTTATTATCTTGATTACCTGTAATACGTGACCGACGCTTGAAGTGTGCGCAACCTAATTACCCTTAATTAGATAAAGCACATTTAAAAGGTCTATAGAGGTAAATTGCGTCTAGAATTAAGTAAATTGCTTTTAATTCGAGCGTAGATCAATTTAACAATCTTGAATTTTTTCAATATAGCCCTAAAGATGTTGCGTATCTATGTAATCACGTTTAATGAATCATATCAATAAATCGTTACGTATATGAAATTAGTGGACTATTGCAAAAGGAACAAAATATTAAGCTCTCATGACTGAACTAGAATTAAATTCACTTCTTACTTATCGGACAACCGATTTTTACTACGAAAGTACTCGGGTCTTAGAAGATGTCAAGACTGATAAAGAGATTGAAGAAAGATGACAAGCGATACATAATAAACAAATAATAAGTAACTTGTAAAAATTTTATCAAATGCAATTTTTACATAAACGCATGACTGTAAAATCATGAGAATGCAATCAAATATCAACATAATTACGTCTTGTACTT
Organism: Acromyrmex echinatior; assembly: GCF_000204515.1. The sequence goes on from NW_011627302.1 coordinate 280,290, forward strand.
GTAATATAAAAAGTGAAAGAAACCTGTCAATTTTAGAAATTACCGTAAACCATCACATACATGGTAGAAATAATTGACTAATTATGTCTATAGAAGAAAGAATATTAGGCGCAGACGATTAAACTGTGAATCGTCGAATCGTCCATTTGCCGAATGATGATCAATTTTATCGCAAAGTTAATTAGATTTTACGTATTAATATTCTTATGCATACTTCTAATGTGCTGTGCTTGCAATATGTAATATACAGCAATATAAATATACGACTAACGAATAAGCGAGTTCATAATTAACAACTCTTTAGTTCAAATATACGCAAAACATATAAATACATAAATATATACATATATATGTAGTATTATTATTATAAATTAAATGTGTGTAATAAATAAATTATTTAAGGTCCCTTAAAAAATGCTCTACTAAGAGAATTCTATATCGCTGTACCTGTCAACATATACTATGCCACTTGTTAAATGATAAAATATATGCTTTATCCCTAGTCTTGAACTTTTTCGTATTTGCGAGATCAATTATATGTGTTTTATTAGCAAGACTAATTCCCGCGCGTATAACATATGTTAAAGTACTTATATATCATACTTGATACGCGTAAAATATTATACAATATCGGATAATGACGCGCGGATCTGTATGAAATTTATGAATCCAACGACATTAAATCAGGCGGATCGGCGTTCCGGTACATTCATCGTTGTCCGTTCGATTCACAGTACTGGTTTTCGATCGACGCGTTCTATTTCCGTGGGTTTTATTTTCCGCTCCGGCATACGTGTACCTTTTGATTTATTACTTTTATCGTATTATTGATCGATTTAATTATCGAATGACCAGTTCAAAATTTTACGATTTGCATTTTTTTAAATATAAATTCACTCTGCAGTAGAGTTAGAACATTATTATCCTTTGCCACGATGAAAGAATGTTGATACACGTAAAAGTTCGTACAAATAAAGATATATTTATAAAAAAATCTAGATATAATTTAACAATCTGAATTTTTTTTCTCAGCAGTGAAATAAAATTTTAGTAATCTTTGTGCAACTTCTAAATACATTACTTTGAATAAACTTTTCATTAATTTTTTACTTATTACTCTCAATAGATATTCGTAATATATATTTTTTTATGAAATTTATTTTAGAAAAATAATTTATAGTTTACAAATACATAATTTCCTTAATCTTGAGATTATTGAGACGCGAAAAATGATCTATCTTTTAAATTTTCACCTAATTGGAATCAATAATAAAACAACCCCAGTCAGAGTGTATATGATTTTCTTATTAATGAAATTATTGTGAACTATGTATTTACATGAACTATGTATTATTAAATTAATATTATCGTAATAAGAATAACAGACGTGTCGACAGAATTACATTAACGTCAACGAGCCTATTACGAGTCTGGTTGAAATCGCAAAAGCAATGGTCGCTCAATAGAATTACTTCACCGTAAATAAATATACTGAAAAAATGAAAATTACTTTGACACAGATAGCAGCTCGCGATAGACAGATTTATCTTAAATATTTCGCAAAGTAATAATGTTCAAATGATTCCCACAACTATATAGCCTAATGATTAAATGAACGTGTAGCAAATAAACACAAAACCGTCGTAATATTTTGAATAATATAATTAACGTGAAAAAAAATTAAAACTGAAGCGATAGAAAAGACGTCACAAATTACGCTTATTTTCCTAATAAATTATAACACTCATTACCAAATTTTATAAATATTGCTTTTATTTACATGGGATACATGAATTAATACTTCTTTAAGCTTATCATTTTGTGTGATATTAAATTATATTGATTCTTCAGGAGGTTATCTTGTATATCATAAACTTAAACTGTTACATCTGTCCATGTCTAGTGAATGCATTTGTACTGATCGTTAAAAAAGGACGGTTCAACCTTGCTGCGGCAGCGGAACTTTTACCGTAACGCGAGTAATCTTGTCGTCGATCTGCAGTTTATAGCGAAAAGCGATCAACACGCCTGTTTGTAGAATTATTAACCTCACTACGCCCCGACCATCTATTACTCACGCTATCGAACTTATCTCTCATTATCCACATCACGGCATGGCTCTTGTACGATAAACTGGCCAATCAGAGTAACAGATCGAGCACCTTTCGCGGGGATGATGCCGATTTAGAAATACTATCTCTTCCCGCATCATATCGGCATACAGTGAGTCGTTGTTTGTTTCATCAGCGAATCGATCGTTTTCCCGTTAACGGGCTCGAGAAAGCGATAGCTCTCGCTTGACGTGTGCAATAAATCGGATATCGCGTGTCAATTTATAATTGATTGTCGATTTGTTGACGGTGGGAAGCTTTTATATAGTCATGCCCAGATGAATACATACAGCACACATTTCGTTCTATTTTATTATATATCGTGATTCTTGAATCTCTGGTTAACGGGATGAAGATGCTGCGGAGGAAATATCCTTCAATCGTAAGCAAACAATGATTGAAATGTCTATTTTAAATTGCAAAAACAAAGATAGAGAATATTGAAAGTGTTGAAGCTCTTATACTAAAGAATATAAATGAAATGTATAATATGAAGAAATAGAGACATTTATCAGAGATGAAGTTTAATAAAAATTTCTCTTTTCATTGAAGCTACTAAATTTGGTATAGATTTTAACGCTTGCTTTTCTGGCACATGCATTTTTTTTCTAGACTAGTCATTTTATAAATAATTACCTTTGTTTGTTTTTAAATCCATTAAACTGGAACATGTTTTTGAAGAACGGATTTTCAGAATATTCTTGTGAACATAAATAAATTTCCTCTCAACTTTATTTCCTGTTGTAAGATCACTCGTTGACTTTAAACATGAGAAATAAGAATTATTCAAAATAAATATAGACAATAAGTTATAAGAAGAGAAAGATTATTATCATATAAAAGATGTGCTAAAAATTTATAAAGAAGAAAGAAAGGAGGATGGAAGTGAGTGAGTACTTTTAACGTATGAAAATGTTTAACAAATGGCTTGCTTGTGATTGTAAGTAAATATACCTAATGTAAAGAAAATATCAGATATCGCTGATACGATTTAGAAGCAATGTTCAGCGATAGTGAAAATTCATTGCCTATCTTAACGTGTTAAAATGATAGACTGGTGCGCTGTCTGCCATGCCACGCTCGCGTTTACGATCTAACTTGTAACCTATACTTATTTTGAACAATTCTTATTTCTCATGTTTAAAATCAACGAGCGATCTTACAATAGAAATTGAGAAGAAATCTATGTTCACAAAAATATTCTGAAAATCCGTTCATTATTTTCAAAAACATATTCCAGTTCAGTGAGCTTAAAAACAAAGATAATTATTTATGAAATAACTAGTGCATTTTTATGAAATACTTGTTACGTTTGATTCATTTGTTGCATTTTAACATATATTTTAGAATAGGGTTATCAAGTATGATGATTATTCATATATAGAATTTTTTTAAAGAAAGAAGTTTTTTTCCTGAAATTGTCTAACAAATACTGACGAATCTTGCGAAAAATTGTATTCAAATAAAAAAGAACATTACGATATTTGACGGTATTCTTTGTTAAAGAAATAGCAATACAGTATGAAAGTAACTGATAGACCACTTTTCTCTTTTTTTTTTCTATTATTTCCTTTCCAAGATAAAATATTCGATGGTTTTTTTTTTTTAATTAATTAGCATCGCAGAAAAGAGGCAATGATATGCCTCGAGAGATTCGAGACATTCGATTTTCGATGTTAAGATAGACTTTTTCAAATAGGATTACTTGTATTAGTAAATGCAATTCTAATAATTTATTAAAACATAATCCACTAAAAAAAATTGCAACATGTGCAACATGTGAGTTTTAGATAAAATTTCACTTCATTGACTTATTTAAAATCTTACGTATGACTTGGTCGGTCATACATGTGTGTAAACAAATCTATTGAGATACGAAGTCGGAGGATTCGTGCAAGTGACAGGTTATGGGTAAATTGTAGGTAAAATTATTTTATTCGGATAATCTCAGTAACTGAAGTCAGAGGTAAATCTCGTTCTACGCGATTATAAATGCGACGTGACGCAGCTTAGAGACGCGTAACAATCGAGAATATCAAATATATTTGAGTATTCGGTACGTATTTTGCGAAATACTGGCAGAGACTAGCTTTTCGCCGATTCGTGACTTTATATACAAGTGTCTGCTATAGCGAAGGCAAGAAAAGGCTTTCGTACTTATTTACTGCACGCTTGCCGTTTGGAGTGTTTGCCTAGCTAGTTACACAGCCGCTTGGGGCGTCGAATATAAATTTCCAATTGATTTACTCTCTACATGAAAAAGTTCTTGTATGTACGATCTGGTAATAAAGTGCCGGGAGTAACGCCGAGAATATACATTACTCTCAACTGATTCTATTTTATAAATAATTAAAATTTTCTACTTTATATAATATCTTTCGTATTAACGTGTAAGAAATTTTATTTATACATTTCCTCTTGAATTACGCAACAATTTAAATATCGTTTGTGACATAATCAATAGTACGATTAATCTTTTCTACTGGCAAAATGATTGCAAAATGTAATTACACTTGATTTTGCTGAAGTATCTAAAAATTTAGCTACAGATCTAGTAGCTATAGATATAGAAAATAATTTTATTAAATCATCAAAATAGTTATGCAGGACGTTCAAAATGGCTGCTAGAATATCAAGCACTTTTTGCATTATCATGTTACACAATTATTTTCCAACAAAATTTATTTTCAGATTTATATCTAGCTAAATTTTAGATATTCCAAGGAACGTTCTTTCCGTGTATTAATTAAAAATACGGCCAATTTTGAATACCACAATATTATTTTTAATAAGAATATAAAAGATAGTAAGCCTAAAAACGAATAAGTACTTTTAATTTCGATAGTTAAAAATTATACAAACAAAAACAGACGTTTCGTACCCAATCGGATCATTTTCAATGTAATAACAAAAAATCCATTACAAAATATTCCTTAATCATAAATAATTAAAATATGTTTACGTCCTACATACCTTGTGTAACTATGTTATATCTGTTACATTTATAAACTACCCGAGTAACTACTCACGTTACACGACTCGCATTTAGAATGTCAATTCGAATCGCAGAGACTTTGGCGAGCTCACCTCCACCGTTGAGGCCCGCGGCTACCTTATGGAAATTAACACGGCGTATGGAAATTGATTGCCTACGAGTTCGCGACACACGCAGAGGACCTCCCGCAGTCGTCAGAACACGACGAAGGGGGTGCGACGCATTCTCTCGGTCTGGTTCCGGTCGGTGATCCAGGTATTTCCCGAGGGATGATTTATTCGGCGAGGCTATTTTAATTACACGCTGGGACATGCGCCAGCGGAATAATTGCGATATTAGAGCGGCTGCATAGCGATCGACTGCTGAGAAATTGCGTGCTGTGGTGGTCTCGCGCGTGGCTCGCGGTGACACGCGTTTCGCGAGTCGTGTATTGTGAGCTATAGCCGTATAATCTGGGCGGGATATAATTTAATTCGGGCGAAAAACAAGAGATAATCACCCTAGTTAATTCCTAGATGTGGAGAGACCGATTGATAAATTTATAACATTTGACGAGATTAAAACGGGAGATCGGATTAGAAAATTATTATTAGCAAACTTAGATAATTCTCATAATTTGAATGACATAATTGCTCGGTTATAAGATCACGTATCGATATAGCGACCACGAGGCGCGTATTTTTTGATTTCATATTATGCAAACGATTTGGGATTGTACGTAAGAGATTAGACTTGTGTGTGCCTGCGAGCAATAATGTAAATGGGATATGATTGATATAAGAGTAAATAGATACATTATGCTGGAATCTCTACAATTTGCAACGCGTAAGTAATTTGATTTAAATCGCATATTAAACATATAAATCTTAATATAAAAATATGTCTTATAATTAAAAATATAAGTCTTCTCCGGCGTGAGCTCAGTAAAAATGTACATATATTATTATAGTAACTGCAGTTTCCTAATTACTAAATAATATGTTCTCTATATATCGAAACTGATACTTAATAATAATAGCTTAATCGAGAAAGCCAAGTTGGTGAACTCGATTGAACCTGCGTGCATATTATAGTTGCATGCGCACACGGGTGGCAAGCCATCTGAACGATGTCGGACAGATAACACGCTAATGGAGTTTTAATCCCTGAGTAAGTAATTGCTAATGAGACGACGGGGCAGAACGGCATTTCCATATAGGAGAAATTATGCCGGAGAGATGCATCGTCGATGTCCTGCGACGATATCCTTCGGAAAAGACCGATAGAAAAGCCATCCTTGTAATCAAGAAGCTAATGGAAATAGGATAATCTGTAGATTCCATCGGATTTCTCTTGCAAAGTTATGCAACTCTTTGGAATTTGAACTCGTGATATCGTTCTTGGAATTTTAATAGTGCGATTTCGAATAGAGTTTAGATTATATTATTAAAATCGTATAACTGTATTGTTTTTTACGTTTTGATGTATAATTTTTCGTGTTATGAAGTTGTTATTCAAAGAGCGTTAATATTATATATTGAAAAATATGCGGGCTTTCTCACTTTCATCGTTTCTCACGTGCGGAAAATCAATTTAGCGAGAAAGGAGTAGGTAAATCAACAAACAGCGTGCAAAAGTCGGAGATAAACGAGCGAGGAACTTAATTATTATTGTTCCTCTCGTGATTTATTTTCATCCCGCACCGGGATGCGATATTGATTATATTCCGTGGCTCGTTGAGATATCTCAACCACTCCCTCGAGGTCTCGAGGGGTTAACTGCAGGATGTACGACGGCGTCTTCAATGTACACCTGCGCTATGCACCTCGCGATGCCATATAATATAGCTCGGTGCATTACGTTTATTTGATCGCATTAAAGCCCAATAATATCCTGCATGATATCTAAATAATTTAATATTTCTAATATTTTTCGAAGACCTTCATTGTTCTCGGAAATCAATTACAAAATAGGTCGATTTTCTTCTTACAAGTATTGCAAAAAAAAAACAATATAATTATCAAATATTTATTACATCTCTTATAATAAAATATATTTTTTATATCTCTTATCATTTAATTTTCTATATAATATAATTATTCTCCTTCGTTTCGCTCTGCCGCTATTAAGTATCAACGCTTTAAGTCTATTTATTTTGATTATCAGTATTTTTTATATTAATTTCTGATCTTTTTAATTGTCTTCGTTTATTATGTAATAAGTCTGCGTTTATTATTTTAATCATGCTTTTTTGCAATTATACTCAAATCTTGTCCTCTACTTTTTTAAAACTATCGAGTTATTTACTAAGCAAGAACTTATTTTTCTGGAATTGTAGTCATTTTTCTGGAATTGTAGTCATTTTTCTGTAATTTGTAATTCGTTTCGTTTTCTGGGAGGCTTAGTAAGTTCTACTGGTACCTCATCATTTGCGTATGCTTTGTAATTTCTCTACACACAATAAAATAATAATAATAATAAGCAACAATAATTTATAGTATAATTAAGATATAATAATAATATGCTTAAGATTCTTTATGTTTTAATTATATTATTATTATATAATACTTTTAATATGATATATATTTAAATTGTCAAAAATAGTTGAAGTAGTACTGACTTACATTACTTATTCTTTTTAATTATTCAAATGTAAATCTAAACCGAGAGAAATGAACGGACGTACGGAGTGCTACACCGACGATCACTTTCGGAAAGATAAATAACAGCTAATTTATTTGATAAGCGGTCCCAGCTTATCGCAATGCATAAAAAAGTGGTGTGTTTGCGGAGAAATGCATAGCGTTGCACGACGAAGGCCTAAATCGAAATCTTGCGGATGAAAAGCACCGGTTGCTCCGACCCGAGCGGATAGACCCTAGACGAGGGCCGCAGAGTATACGTTGTCTCGATCGAGATAGAAGAGATATATGGACTTGCCGAGCGAAGCTCGTGATCTTAGCCCTTGGCACAATCGCAATTGCTCGCCTATCATCGAATGCAATCGAGGACGGCATCCTCGATTCGCGTACTCTTCCTTGTAACGCATTCTTGGTACTCTCCACAAAATTTGTATGAGGTACGGTGGATTTTTCCCGACAAACAATTCCGAAATTCATTTGCCTCTCGACGTTAACTCACACTTTAAGTTAACAAATAGCGATTTAATTTCATTAAAAAAATTTTATAGAAATATAAATATAAATATAGTAGATATTTATACAAAAAAAAATCTCGAATTAAAAAAACTCGAATATAATAATAGAAAATAATAGTAGAAATAAAAAAAGTTTTATCGTTACTACTCAGAATTATTTAGTGAATTATTTCAAATAGTAACGATAATTTTTTCCTAGTCCGTTTTTTTTGCTCTAAGTAAATATAAAAAAAATATCTAAAGATGAATTTGAAGCACAGATCACATATATGTCTATAAATGTCTATATCTGTATGTTATTTGTATGTTCAATCAATTGAAAAACGCAAGCATGCATGCAAAGTAAGGAATTCAATGTTGCTCGATCATCTTTAATGCTCTCAATTATCTATAAAATTAATTAAGAGAGATGATCGCTCGCAAAAGAAAATTCGCGAGTCTGCATAAAACTTGAGGTTTCCTGCTTCTGATATTTCATTGCCGACAGATTCTCCAGCGGTCAGCAGGAGCCTCGGAGTTTCATGAATGAAATCTCGAGATCGTCCGACGTGCAGCGATACATTAACGTTACTGGCCAGACCCGCGTTCTTTACCAGGAATCTTGAACATGTTACAGCCAGGTGTTGAGATACTGCTTCTCTAACGGGTGAATAAAATACACGTCGAACTTGCTCGTCGTTTATCATATTTTCTCATGTTATTGTAAATCGATAAATGTAAAAAAAAAGCACACACATCTCGCTAAAGATCCTTCAATATTTTGTGCGTAATATATTCAAAATATCATGTTTATAATATTCATTCGTTTATTTTCTTTATTTTGTTTGTGAATTAAATTTTCTTAATCATCATAAGAACTATAAATATAATTAAATATGTGCTATTGTCAAAAGAAATTTCATTAAATTACAATGTAATATAAAAAAAATATTTTTTAACAATCAAGGTCTCTCTCTCTCTCTCTCTCTCTCTCTCTCTCTCTCACTATCTATTTTTAATCCATTAAATTAACTCTAAATTAATGGATTTATTATAATAAAACTACCAAGAAAGACATTCGCATCGTTCAGCGTGAAATGAAAGATTCTCGAGCAGCCGACATTAAATGGTCGATCGCTACGCTAATTAGAGACACTTCAATTTAACGATACAGCGGTGAATACTCATTTTACTCCACGGTAATTAAAACCAATAAGATATATATATATATGCAGGAGATGAACAAATGGTCACCCGTTAGAGGCACAGCCCACGCGCTTCGAACGAGACGTACAGACTCGTTGTATAGTCAGGTGGGTATATATAAGGAGTTAAGGACCAGCCGCGCAAGAGGCACGGAATAAAGAGGAAAGAGAGAAGGAAAAAGAAGAAGCAGAAGCTGGGCCGCAAGAGTATCTGATGGGCCGATTGCATCATTAGCGAGTATACGTGCTCGCTAGTGAATCCACTGGGGAGAAGCTAGCTTGGCAGCCGGACCGATCAGCGGGCACCAATTAAATCTGATAAGGATGATCTTTTCGACATTCGATGGAGATGATGTAGAACTTCGATTTTGAACCGCGAGAGAAATCGAAAGATCCGCAGGGTGTCGAATACGTGCCTCGGTAATGAGCTACGTGGGCTAATGCTCATCGATCAGCAGCACTTGGTGATCTCTAATATAATTTATTGTTAATTTATTGTAATAAGAATAATAAGAATGTCTAATTTTAATTTTACATTTTTTTTTTACATTTTTTGCTAGTACATTGTGTTGTAGTTAAAGTTATATTAAATATGCCTTTATGAGAGAGAGAAATAAAAATGATGAACTTTAAGACTTCTGGATAACTCGGTAATAATACTTTTTATTTCCTTTTTCTAAAACAAAGTTTTAAAGAAAATTATATCTGGGATGCTGTGGCCATCCTACCTATCTCTTAAAAGTTAAACTCACATCAAATCTGATATTTTTATTTCGTTTTAGTCGATATAAAGCTAATATAAACATAGATCGAGACAATAAAAAAATGACAATAAATTTATATAAATTAAGATAAAACTGACAGATTATAGGAATATGAGAATTAATAATTATTTATTTATTTTTAATAAATTGCATCACTGGATTGTTTTATAAATCGAATCTCTGTATTTCAAAGTACTTTCGCCCATGATTTGGAATAGACTGTTGTTGAAAAATCACGATGTCGCGATGGATGGAACGGCATTCCGCAATTTCGCGCGTCGAGTTTTTACATCGCAAGAGAAACCACGCGAAGAAGAAGACGAAGAAGAGACAAGGGAACTGCGTGCGCGAGATTCGCGAAATGGTTCCGGTGGCGAGCATAGCCGTGCTATGTGGAAGGATTTTATCGGACCCACAAATCGGCCGCACTTCGTACGGTCGCGGCGATTTAAAAAGGAAACGACGTATCACGCCGCACGATCGATAAGATATTATTCCGGAATGGAAACTACGAGTCTGTTCTTCACAGCTCGGCGCATAAAAATGGAGTATCGTGCCCGACGAGATATTAAACGTTACTCATACTGTATGGCCGAGCCATCAAGAAGTAATTCAAGTAAATATATGTCGCGGCGATTTAACATCTCTATGTTTTATCAGCGCTGTCGCGGTGCTTGTCGTTGATACGTTCCCGATGATCGAAAAGACAGACCTGTGATCTTTATATCACGTTTATTCAGCTCTTGATCTAGATTTTTCATTTTTTAATACGAAGGATATAAATCAAGATTGATTATAGTATTCACAAAAAATCGAGTAAGCAAAAAATTGAACTATTTACAACTAAAATATTTAAGAAATTAATGTACAGTCTTGTTCATAAGTACGAAGCACTGCTAGAAATTGACGTAAATATTTTAGTTATCTAACAAAAAATAAATTAAAAATAATATTTGTTTTAATAATAATTTCAGTATTTTGTTAGTTCTCCCTTGGCTTTTATTATCGTATCTTTTTCAAGAAAATACAATTGTATAAAATGTCATTGAGATCTAAACTAGCATGTCAACACGAGCAGAATTAGAAGATGTTTATGAGAATTTAGTGCTCTTTATGTGCTAATTTATTACTCTAATTTTGATTTTGCTGCTATAACAGTTTAGCAACAGATCATTTTATGCTAATTTAAAAAAAAAATTGAAACTTGTCTGTTAAAAAGGTTAATATAATAATACAAAAAATACTTATACTACAATTTAGTGCTAATTATGGTAATAATAATTTAAATTTTGCTATGCTATTCTTTACTGTCTGAGATAATAATAATCAAAAGATCAATATAATAATAATCTGTCAAAAATAATAATAATCAAATCCAATATGTCATACGTTGTCATATCATCGTATTGAATTCATTGACAAAAACGGAATATTTAAATAAAATGGCAATGCTTGCATTAAACAGTTTCGTTTGGATATTAAGTTTTACATATTCAACTAGTCCTATTAATATTCATTTTTCATTTTCTTATAAATTCATTATATATTCTTCAATTTTGTTAGAATATCATAAACATCAAATAATACAGTAATTCCTGGGATTTGAATCGCAATTTAATTACTTTCGCCCGAAACTCAGAAATTTTCTCACTCAGAAATCTTGATTTTATTCCTTTATCTTTAAAAATTTAGATTTATAAAATTATAAATATCTCATATTGGCATGCTAGCTTAATAGACATTAAGGGCGATATTCATGATTCATTATTATTTTAAGCTCATCTTAAATAATGTCTTAAGATGTTAATACAATCTTCTAATTGGCTTCTTAATACTGTACTTAAAATTGTCTCAAATATAAGGATCGATTATAAATACCGGCGTAAGTACTGAGTATGCTGAATCACTTAGGATCAAGGATGGATATTTTATAGGACCAATTTATAAAACAATGTATACTGATTAAAGGCGAAGCCATGAAATGTGCTATGAGACTTTTCCAAACTCATCGCGGGATATCACGCTCATGGAATTTCAACCGTTAGATAACGCTTGAATTCATGAGCTCACTAAGTAAATGGAACGTTTGTAATATGTGCCGCGAGATCGTTTGCGTGGAGATGGGCGTCATTTCTTATCAGCTTGAATCGCGTTTGTTTCGAATCAGTACACTAGTCGATCGGTCGCCAATTTCCTAAGGTGATCTGGATTCCTTTCCATAGAACAGCTGTGTCATAATGTAAAATCGAAAAGAAATTTCTATTGATAAAAATCCAAAGAAATGTTACATTACAGAAAATTATACTTTGTAAGAAAAGAAAAATTGCATGGATTCAATGTTTTACGCATAAAGAATGTGTTGTGAATTTTATATTGGATTTTTATTTTACTATCCTTCTATCTTTACTATCACATGTTCACATATTTTACTCCCACTTTACATAGTTTTAATACAAATATGTGAATATGTTATTCAAAGCGCCGTTAACTAAAGTCGGTATTTCTTTCATATAGGATTCGAATGGCTTCAGAAAAGGCAGCTACTCGCGTTTAACGTCGTCTTCGAGACGCGAAAAGATTCTAACGAGCCGCGTCGAGTCTCGATTCCTCAAGATCGCCCGGCTTCGACTGTAAAACCGCGCTCTTTATTTTTCACCGCTATCCACGAACGTGCATCTACATCTGCTTATGCAGATCCGCGGTCGTGATACCGCGGCACACACGTGGGCGGACTGCGAGTCTCTCGCCCTGGGAGATCGACTTATCCGGACGGAAACCCGAGAACCGCGGGCGACGTATATATGCGACGGGAATTGCTTCTGGTAGTCGGTAAAAAATGCCATAGAAGAGCCTCCGGGAAACGCGCCGAGGTAATTATCGTCATTTGCCGCGATGATCACCGCCGCGATGCTTCGTATACTCGCAGCTACGGAAATGTAGCTAATATCGTGGGCAGATATATAATACTTGATCTTTAAATAGCGAAATCACATTTTTGTGGGTGCGAGTATAAAAAACTGATACACGAAAAAGGTTCTGCTAAAGTATGTAAAATTTAGTTAGATACAGATCTAAAAATAATTTTGTTGGACGATTAGAATAATTGCATTATTAAATTATAGTCAAATTTAAGTAGCCGCTGCTTCTACTCAATACATCGTCAAAACTTTTGCAGTATTGCTTATCATATTTGAGATTTCTTCGTAATTATTTTGATAATTCAATAAAATTATTTTCAGATCTGTACCTAAATTTTTGGATACTTCAAAATCATTATTTCCATGCAGTATTACAAAGTAATTATTAAAAAAATTAAAATAGATATATTATCTGCCAGTTCTACAGTATATATTAACCGATATCTGATTAACACTTTCTAAAGAAACGCGATCAAAGGAATAATCGAGAAGACAATTATTTCATTTGAAACATTGATCAGTTGGGAAAATGCCATGTCGTTTTAACAACGAATCTTTCTTCTGGACTAAGTCATTTCTACGACAAACGATTGTGAGACATAAAATGTCATTGTGACCTAAGAACGTTGATGACAATACGAAATTGATGATTCATCTATGTAAAGAGTGCGTTAAATGCAAACTTGCTTATGCATGCAAAAGTTTAGATGCCCCCAGGGAATAAATAGGGCTTTGTGGAAACGGTAGTTCGATTTCTCATTGCTGCTGCATACATATACGCATTACGTATTATGCAGCG
>NW_011627302.1:294212-312307 GCF_000204515.1 Acromyrmex echinatior
CAATTCTGCTCATTCGCGCGAATACTAATGCGCTAAGAGCATTTCCACTGCGAGCTGTGTTTCGCACTTACGTGTCTCACAATGTTACGCCGCGTTACGCCACCGTAATATTCGTGCCAGACGCATTGTATACTTATCGTTACCAACGTAAATGGGCAAAGAGAAGTACTTTGAAACGCGAGACTGCTATGCAATTGTACTGTGCAACCGAAACCTTCGGGATAATCTGCTTAGCTCTGGCTATTAAAAATATAATTTATGAAAGCGATTTTTCAAAAATTTCAAAAATCGATTAAATCATAATCACACTTCATAAAATAAAATCAATGGGTTATCAGTGAAATTATCTAAATATTTTTTAAAATTTAGATCCTTGATAGAATTTAATTTCCTATATTCAAAGAACTACATCTAATCGACAAAATTCTAGCGAAAGATTGAAATAAAAGACGAGATATAAATCGAAATAAAGATCGAGATATAAATCTTGGGACCCCAGAGCCGCATGTTTTTCATTGAAAAATTTAGGTGTGCAACGATCTCTAAATCTTTTTCGCGATTAGACGCGAGCACAAACGCATAGACAGAAGTTATCGTTATACTTATTATGCCCGCCGACTTCCATCCACCGATCATTATTCAGGTGTAATGCGTATATATTATCCAGCCAGCGTACGCATGTTACATCGCTATTGTTGCGTATATTGTGAGCGCAGGTGGAGGTTTAACCGAGAATCTCTCGCGAGAGAAATTGCCGCTCTGGTAGCGACAGCGACGCTTTTACGAGGCGAAGCTCGGTAATGACCGAAACGCACGAATTCTATTGTGGAACGCGTCCACAGTAACGAACAAGAAAAGTATCCGTCTATTATTGCAAATAGTTGGACATTCTACGATTAGATGTGCCCGTAAAACACTTTGAAAATAGTTCATAACTTGCAGAATAACGATGAGCTGAAGAAATACCTCACGCCTCGTTACGTTTTATTGTTAACATTTATGTAAATTTAATTTTAATTTTGGTTAACTAACTCTTTATGTTTTCTAGTTCTAAAAAGATATGATAGTTAAAAAAAGATTCGAAATAAGTTAAACGGAGATTAAAGTTAATCTACATTAGTAGAAACAGGTATAATAATTGTTAGATTAAAATCTGACGATTCTCTAATTTCAATATCAATAATTTTCAATAATAAAAATTGAAGAAAGTTTAAAAAAGAAATATTAATTTTTAACATATACGTTATATTATTATAGATTATATAAATTCAAAACGAATATGCAAGATTAACGATTATTATACTAAAATCTAACTCTGTATTTTTAATATTAATAAACATCGAAGAAAGCTTAAAAAAAGAAATATTAACGTTAATGTTTCGTGATGTAAATTTTACAAAATTAAAAATTTCAAATTTCGGAGATTAAAGCAAATTGAAAAGCAGCAATCATTGAGCAAACTCAAAATCCAAGGCAGGAATAACGATGATTCGTTTATGCGGCATCCTCGAGCTTTCTTTTTTGCCGACCTTCTCGTTTGCTCAAATAAAGACGAGAGTTCGTTTTGGCGTGTGTCCCGATTAAGATTGTACCGCTAATTGTGTCTCGACCGCATCAGCAGCCTGCGTGGCAGCAGTTATTTCGGTACGTCCGGATGATGCATAGTGCGACTGTATTTATCCGAACTTCGTGTATTATAATTTGGTTTTGAAGTAAAGAGTTATCAATAAAAATAGAATTTTATATAAAGAATAAAAAATAAATTTTGGATTAAGATGTTATCATTCTATTTTCAAACTGTTTTTATTATCAGCATAGTTGCTTTCTCTAATTGTAATTAATTTAATCTCCAAATTTTTTACATATTTTTAATTCCAAATGTTACACAAAAAATTTCCCATCCTTTTTTATAGTTCCGAAAACATATGATTTTTAGAATTCTCTGTAATCTCTTCAATTCTATGAATCTCCAAATTCTAAATTCTCTAAAATTATATTATCTTGGTTTGTAGAATTTATTGCTTCTTTCTTGCACGATACTTCAATTTCGCAGGTGTCTAAAAACCGCAGAAATTTTCAAATCTATAATTAAATAGATCTGCGGTTTCATGTGTCTATAATTTTAAAGACCATTTAAATTCCATGGACTCCGCAGATATCTAATTAAAATACCTGTGATATTATAGATCTTCTTGCAAGATACGGTTTTCAAAAAAACTCGCTCCGTACAGTTTGTATTAAAAAATGTTTCGTGGCAAGCATTTTTCTTTACGTAGATGAATACAACTTCTCGATCTACAAATTCTTCCGGTTTATAAACCGCCTTATCTCCCGACGTTTATTCTGATAAGCGAGATTTCACTGCACTGACTCCGAGAGGCACGCGAGAAGCCGCGATTCCGGTCTGCGATGGAAAATACGATTTTATTAAGGTGCTACATCGTAGTGTGTCGCGCGACGCGCTTTAAGCACCTCGACTACGTTAATTATGCCACTTAAATTAGGATAAGGCTGTCTTTGGACGTCACGATCGAATGGATCCGCCGTGGAATAGCACATACGTTTGTCTCTCGATTTCTCTTTCCTGATTTACTTAATTGCGCTGCTTAATATTTGCATGTCCATTCAATTCTACCGTGGGATACATGTTGAGTTAGTGCGTTGCGTTTCATTACATAAGCTGAATTAATATATCCTCATGAGGAGTAATTAATAAGTAGTACGGAATTCGCCGAGAGAGAGAGAAAGAGAGAGAAGTTTCTCAGAAAATCTTATAGTAAATACGTTACGAGATACTCGAGATGAAGAAATACAATCTCAGAAATGCCTTGACTTGTATACAATTCTTAACTGCAAAGTGCAAAATGCAACGCACTGTTAATTGCAAGCTGCTCACATAAATAGGTATTAATTCTTTATACAATGTATTAAGTTATATTAACTAGATTTATGTCAATTGAATATACTCTTTAACAGTTTTTTTTTCTGATTAATAGTGATATTAATACGTCAAAATGTGTTGTGTGTGTTATTAGAGAATTTTCTGTTAGAGAAAAATATCGCGTAGCAATTTGTGAATTTAAATTCTACACTCTTGATTATTATTATCTTAATATTAAAAAAAATTTTTCTTCAATATACTAATGATGATATACTAATTAATATAAAGATTAAGATCTATTGAAATTTCACAGTTTAATGACTTTAAATTTCGTAGAATTTATATACTGAATAGTATGATTCTTGTCTTAATATCCATCATTTTTAATAGATAACCAATGCTAATATATGTCTTATTTTTTAAATATTCTTAAAGATGGCATCGCAAATAATATGGTTCATCGACACCATGTAATTTATTCTGGGTCGCTGTCAGTTGACACCCGCCTCCTTTTCTCGTTTAACAATACAGTCAAGATGATTTTGCAAATACCGCAGAAATGTTCGACTCGATCGATATATCTAGGGAGTCTCGAAACCTTTGACGTGCAGGCGGCGTCGGTACAATCTAAAATTTACAATTCGCGTCTCGATCGTCCGCCTACGTTATTCACGCATGAGCAGTCCCTTCGCATAACTAAGGATAAGATAGTAAAAACGTCGCGCTAGTGGAAGATATATTTAGCCTGCAGAACAAGATCTTAAGCTTATTAAACGAAAATTCTGTCTTGATACATACATTAACATCACCACTGATCAGAAAAGAAAGTGTTCATGCTACAAAGTATTTAAAATAAATATCCTATTAACATAATTAAATTTACAAAATATCCATCCATCACTTATTTATGCAAGCTGCCATCCTGTGATTAGCATTCAATGCGATGTATGTTGCACTTTGCGGTCTCTCTTTCTTTCTTTCTCGCTCTCTCTTTTTTCTCTCTTTGACAAGCTGACGTCGATATGCGTTATTTCTAAACTTTCGCCGACTACAATCGCGAAATAATCTTGGTGATTCAGATAACGATTAATCATTAGCATCCGCAACGCGACATTTACGGACCATTATCGATAGTCCCATGCACATCGAATTAATTTCCCGGTCGGCGAGGAAAACCGCCAGTCTCCATTTACGTCGCAATATCTCGATATCGAAATCACGAATACGTAATGCTGTTTCTGGTCGTTAATGTTACCCACTTGATGTATAGGACGTAATTTTCTTTTAAATCTCTTGAGGGTAATTTATATTAATAAAATAAACAAAAAATTCAAGAATTGAGAAATAAGCAGCCATAACAATAATTTATTGTAAGCAATTATATTACTAAGACGGAAATCGTATTTTAAAGATATTTTAATTCTGGGAAACAACTTAATATGTAAATAAATGAAATCATCCAATAAAGCTGGACCTCTCTGCACGTTTGCTTAGGACATCGTACATGATTGAACTACTGCATAAGTGTAGCATACGCAATTGCAGGATTTGAAATGGCTGTTTCCGTGACTGATAGCAATAATCTGACAGGTGCATCAACGTCATTTATGTCGCCGTTGAGGCGATCCACGTTAAACGGAGCGTATCATCTGTAGACGAAAGAAAGAAGTAGGTGGCATTCCATCACAGGAAGTTAATTAACATCATGGACGGCTCTCTCGAGAGCCTCAGGTTGAAACGAACTAGATCTATCTAAATAAACCAGAAACTCATGAACGGCGCGCCGTGTCTCGCGGGTATCTATCTGCGTATCTGATGCCACTTATGACGTATGTTTAAACTAACGCATTGCTTACGAATAGTCGATCTTCTAATCAATCCTCATTACCGATGAAATTCATCACCCCTTTCTGCGTTATCTTCATTGGCAGAAAATAATGTTTTTTTCTATATAGAAAGAACGACTTTGCCAAAATATCTAAAAGTTTGAGTAAAGTACAGATCTGAAAATATTGTTGTGCAGCAAAACTAGTGGTTTGAATATTAAAAATTTTGCTGTTATTGTTTATTATGCTTGAGTATTCTTCATAATTATTTTGATGTATTTTCCAACAAAATTATTTATATTTAGCTAAATTTTTAGATGCTTCAGCAAATTCATTCCGTGTGTAATTGCGTGAAATCAGATAAATAAAATATTAATCAGAACACGTTTGAGACACTTGTTCCAATTATGAACGATTAATATACTTTCCTTGGAATTTAACGCAATTATCCAAACCATACAAGTTTTACAAAATAAATTAATATGGGAAAAAGAATATTTCTCATTTCCTTTTAATATCTCATATAAGGTTTTCGCGTCAAGTAATTAGAAGAGAGATTTACGCATCGCGTAAACCGAGTTAAATTACGATACGCGGACCGGTCGTTTTAGTACTAAGCCGACGATACCTCGGATCCATCGAGATCGCACGATTCTTCCCCCGTAACGGGATTTCGAGCGATTGTAGATTACGCGACCGGTAGAAACCTCGGTTATCACGCGCGATGACGAGAGAGCGTCTCGGATTCGCGAGATCCGGCCGACGACGCTGAATGATTGCGATTTATGGGGTTCCTCATGGTAGCTGGCGATCTGGCGAACCGATCTCAAGTGTTCGCAAGTGGAATTTGTTGACCGACTCAATCGTAAAGGTGCCGCTACAACGAGGCGTGTAAAATCCGGATTTTACACATAAATTTTACAAGATCATTTGTCTCGCTCGTCAAGAGCATTAGATTCTGATATCGTATCGAAATTTTCTCAGCTTAGCGCGGCTTCTCGTCATTGCTTTTCTTGTAAACATCTTCATAACGTTTTAATGCGACCGGACTATTACGTCGTACTAGACTCGAGTTATCTCGCGCGATGAACTTTACTTTTGGTGCTCTTTATCGTCTCTGTTGAATCTAATTTACACGCCGGTAGATTTGCTTTTTGCCTCGCTTTTGCGGCCGGCTCTAAGTTGAAGTTGCCCGACATTTCGTTTAATCGCCTCAATCAGTCTAGCTGTGCATACTCAATTCGATCTTTTATCAGCAATCACTTATAACTTCACTTAAGATGTTAAAAATAAATATATATGTATAGAATCAGCAACGCGATACTAATCATTAGGGATTCTCGCGTTCTTTTTCTAGTCTTTACAAATTATAAAGATATATATATAAATATATAATTATGATAAATAAGTATTTATAAAAACATACACTTTTTATGAAATTGTACTTCCACACGCTTTAACTTTTACGATTTGAAAATTACTCAAGAAAGACGAACGAAGATCGATGCAGTGTTTGACGATCCATGCGAAACAATGTGCGTGACTCATAAACGTGATCGTAAATTAAAATTAGTCTAAACGGATTACGCAAACGGTATTCTGCAATAAAAGTATGCTTCAGTCCCGTAAATCTCAGGCAACGTTTCTAAACTGCCTGTCAAGGTAGATAAGTGCAGCGTACTTAGAATAGGCCGGGATAAAAATCGCGAGTTTGCGTTAGAGTAAGATGAAGAGCCGCGCATTACTCTTCGTATTCGTGTCTTGCTTGAACGCAAGCAGGCATGGGACTACCTTCGTATCGATATATGTAAGGCCTTCAAGGCTCACAATAATACTGTGATTAATCTGTTAGATGGATACGAATAAGGCGCATTTTAATAGGTGCGTTTTAAATTAATAAAATCATAGAATCAATGCAATTCAAATGAAATCGATTATGATATTTATAAGAAAATCATCAGATTTTTTTATGGAGGCATTTTAGTCTTTTTCAGATTGACAATTTATCTGTTTTACGATAGAAAAGAAAAATATTGGATAATTCAATGAGAATTAATCTATACGTTTGTTCTATACTAAACGTAGCTACAAAAGTGGATATATTTCGTAACGCAAATTTTGCAGCTGTTAAAATTAATGAGCATATAAATTGTTTCTAAACTTGATACAATTTTCTCTTGAAAGAAATTAGATTAATATTTATGCGCGACTTATCTTATTTTACTTATAAAAAAGTACGAGAGATTATTTCAATTCTTTCATCGAAGCTTTCGTATGTCATTTTAATTTTATTTCAATAACGATCTAAAGTATAAATGCGTGATAAGTTTTTATAATAAACATATTCCTAAATAATTTTTAATTTAAAAACTGTATATTTTATTTGTGGTTTTAATCGAATTTCTAAATCTCCTTCGAATGAAAGAGACATGTTTGAAGATAAATGTCTTTTCATAGCAAGTGATGACAAAATATCACGGATTTACTTTGTATCGTGATAAAAGTCAGAGCCCGATAATAGAATCTAAAAGAAAGCATGCGCATACCGATGACGGCACTTACCTTTGCAGCCATCCGCCGACAAGCCGTAGGTGTCCACGTCGCAGCGATCGCACCGGAAGCCGACGACGCTCGGCGCGCACCTGCACACACCGCTTACGGAATCGCAGAACCCGTCGATGGCACCCACGTCGCAGTTGCATTCCCGGCAACCTGCGGTCACGTTCCCATAGCCCTCGATGCAGGAGGAACAGTCACGACCGGTGAACAAAGACCTGCAAGGACACTGACCGGTCGTTTGTTCGCAATGGACTGAATTGCTACCGAAGAGAGAGCAGTCGCACGCTGAAACACAAACGGTATCCATGCTCGTAATATATCCCATTAATGAAATTAATGATATGTTTAACTTAGTTTTTTTTAGTTTTTCTTTAATCTAATTGCTATGTTAATTTGTTTTGTAGTGGGAAGTCTGATTGTCACTATTTTTGATAGATTTGTCATAAACATTCGATAAATCTTAGTAGTTTATTGACGATATATTAGTTAAATGTTGGGGATATAAAACGCGTTTGGGCAATATTGTATCAATAATTATGTTACTAGTAGGAACTTTCAATACAAATATATTTTCGTGTAAAAAAGAAAATTGATTTCAAATACAGAAGATAGAAATATTTTTTTAAATATCGAAATGACTATTAAATACCGAGATGACTATTCGCAATTATTGAACAATTTCAGAGTTTACAGAGATTGTCGTAAAGTATGGAAGTACTTACGCATGCAATTCTGTTCCAGAGGATTTCCATAATGCGCTTCCTTGCATTTCTCGCACTTCCAGCCCTCAGTATTGCCGCGACATTCCAAACATCGACCCGTTTCATGGTCGCAGGCACCACCGTTGCAAGTACACCGTTCGCAAGTACCACCAGGTATCACAGGATTACCGTAGAATCCTACATCACAACTTTTCACCCAAATTGAAATTAAAGCCTTCCGTTTCGATGATAACATTTTAATAATTATTACTTGATTATATGCAACTTCAAAAAAGGCAATGACGCCTAACAATTATAGTCATTTTAACGGACATTATTTTTTATTATAATATATTAAATTAAATGTTTATTCATGTATTAACCCTTTCGCCTATAATATCGTGTGAGACTCGTGGTAAGAAAATCGGGCTAAATACGAGTATCATAGATGAGAACCATGATACGTCGTTCGTACAAAGCTTAATCTTTTTTTAATTTGTGAGAAAAAAAGAGAAAAGTCTATACTTTACGATGGTTATCATGACATTTACGAGAAAAATTTTTTTCCATACGCAAATTGATTTTTCCAAACGTAATTGATTATGGCACGTGAATCAGAATTTAAATCGTAGGGCAAAGGGTTAATATAAATTTTTTATTCACAGGATCAAAATATAGCCTTTTAAAAGAATATAAAATTGCTAAATGCAAGTAAGAGATGATTAATGTAATTAATTAATGCAATTGTAAGAGATAATTGTAATTAATTAATTTGCTATGAATAATGTAATTAAGGCGTTTGCATATTTATTATTAGCGACTTAATCATTGTATTTTACAATTTTATAAAAGATATTTATTTAAAATATATATATATATTATTTATTTTCCTTACGTTTCGCAATGATCTCCGGTATATCCTTCAGGACATTGCGTGCACACGTATCCGCTATTCATATCAGTGGGATCGTCAAGCTGACAACTCGGACTGAAATTGTTGGAGTCAACGGAAAGTGGACACGCGCATTTCTTACAGTCCTCCCTGGTGCCTCTTGTTGCGATACCGTAATATCCTGTAGCGCAACGATCACATTTTGGACCTACTGTATGATGTTCACACGTCTGGAAATTATGACGACATGCCACGTAAATTAAAAATTAAATATTAGCTTATTAAAACCGCGGGCACAAATTAAATTTACGATTGAAAGTTTTAACTCTTTCAATTAATGATAGAATTATTTGTTTCCTAAAAAAATTAAATATAAAAAAAATGATCTAAATTAAAATCGCAATGACATAAAAAAATTGAATTCAAGAAAAAATAAAAAAAGACAGTTTTGCATATCGTTATTTTTTTTTCGTTAAATTTATAAGTTTTAAAAATTTAACAAGATTTCTCTTTTCATCTTTATTGGAATAAGTTGCTTTGAATAAAAATAATTTTAATTCGTGTAAGTTCTCGTTCTATCGCTCATACAAGTGTGAGCTGTATGAGAATTTTGTTATTTTTGATTTACTTTTTTTCGGTTTTTCACATTATTTTTCACAAAAGTATGTGTATATAAGTGTAGTAAAATGTAAATGTATATCCGCAGTGTGTTGAGTTTGAATCCATGAGTTTGATTCAAATGACTGCGGATCAGTCATCTCTATGGAAAAATTAAATTTTCCTACAGAAAGCTAACTAGTATCGCTATCTGCACGGCATGAATATACAACGAACAGGTAAGTAAAGGATTTTCGTTGCTGAGTCGGTAAAATAGCTCGCACGATCTATAGATCCCGTAATCTATATAGCTGCCGCAGATCACAGGATCCATGTGAGTTCAGGTACTTTAAGTATGCTGCTGTACCGGCTGAAGATCAGCCACGAGAAATTAATTTCAGAGTGGCTATGTTAAAGCCAGTTGCACACTAGAGAACTTTCCTTACACATTTTGTTTGTATATTCTTGCTAAGTGTAAAAACATTTTTTTTACACTTTTTTATACACTTACAGTTTTAATATATTACTCATAATATTAGACAATAATTTATATTTATTAAACTGATTTATATTAATTGTGTCAATTTATTAAGTTTATTGTATTAATAAGCAATTGATTGTTTTGATGTGTTACATTATCTTTAATATTTTCATATATTATGGATAATAAGACATCTAATAGTAATAACCATTTTTCTATTAGCTTTTCATATGTATATTTTGGTTTCTATTTTATATGTAAGATAAAATTAATAAGAACTCACCCCACATTCGCCCATTATGAGATCGCAAGAGCCCGCATGACTGTTGCAGTCACATTTCACGCATTTGTGACGGTCCTGATGATTGGAACCATTGATGGGCATCTTTACGTACCCCCAGGCACATTTCTCGCAGGACATTCCTGTGTATTCCTCGGGACATTCGCATATTTCGACCAGATTGTCGGTTTCGCCATCCGGTGATAATTCGCCTATCGTCAATATAGCAGACTGGAGACTAGTAAGAAATAGAAAGATTGCTTCGTTACGCCTTATTATAAAGCTAAAATCCACGCGCAAGATGTACGCCCGATAAATAGTCGGAAATTTATGCACCTTCCTTCGATTTGCTCCGAATGATATCGCGCCCTTATCATCAGGTACTTGAGATCGGCGAGAACGCGCATCATCTGCGCCCTCGTTACAGGATCCCCGCGAAACTCGGTTCTCCTCAATCTGGTCGGGATGTCCTGAACGTCGCTTCGCACGTGAAACCAGTCTTGCTCTCGTAAAGGCACCGCTATTTCAGCTTCTTGACCATTGTACTGTTCCTCGCCGTACGCTATGCGCATCCCATTGTTACCCTTCGCGAGTGCGTGAATTATACGTTATTATATATATATCTATTTTCTTCCTAGGGCTTGGATTAAATGTGCTTGAAAAAATGCGAGAGCGGATATTTACAACTAGGATAACGTTGGGCTCCATGGTCGGTTTACCACTAGTGTCGCCTCGCATGACAACCCAGGTAACGGAGTACGTAAGATTACTGCCGTACGAGGATACGCGATTCCCCGTGTAAATCTGTGGCGCCAGCCAGAAAGGACTGTCATACTCGACGTCGAACGCTGCCACGGTCAGCCATTCGTTGTCCGTGTCCAAGGTGGGAACGATTGCCCGAGACGCGTTCATATCAGTCACCAACCAGTTCTCCAGTGTAGAAATCTAAGAAAAAAGCGAGTCACACGACCCGTCTTCCGTTATTTTATAGACCTATTATCGCTTTTTTGTTTTATCTTAATTCTAATTATTTTTCGCAAAATCGTATTTCATAAAAAAGAGATAACTGATTCCTTAGAGAATCATTTAATTATAATATTTTTGAATTTATAATTAATATTATTCATAATCTTACAATTAGTAAAAAATAATTTTATAATAAAGTTTCAATAAATTAAGCTAAATTTAGTTTCAATAAAATATGTGCCATAAAGGTTCTTATTCATATTGTCTATATTATAACGTAATTCGCGTTTTTTGTGCGTTCCAGTTCGACGTCATTGCTGTCATCGTAATTGTGGGTCTGCAATTTATTGGCAAGAGTGATAAACTATAATTGTCTCTGTATACACTTTATCACGCACGACGAGAACGTCGTGCAAGATTAACGCCCTAAACCGAATGATATGCCCGCAGGAGAAGGTTAACTAATCGTTTTGAATTTTACACCTGTCAACCTGATCTTGACTCTTGACAAACGAGGTTTTCCGCTATAAATCAGGATAAATCTTATCTCATATACGTATAGAGTTACTTAAGATTAACTGCTCCTATTAACAAAATGTCTCAATAAGCAACGAATTCCTTTTCAACAGAACATTTTTCAACTAGGAAAATTTTCCTCAGATTAGACACTCAATTTTGATATAATGTAATTATTTTAATTTCTAACTCAAATTTATTAGGTAATTAGATGAGTAATAATAGAATTGCACAAAGAAAAGAGCGCGAAATCACAAAACTACACACAGAAAAATACAAACATTCCCAACTTTATTTAAATTTTAAATATTTCAAAAATTTATGTATCCGCAAATTTATCAAATTCACAAGCATCAAATTTATTCAAAATTAATTAAATCCTAGAAATTTAATATTTTAATCAATATTAAATTAAATAAATTGATTTACTTATTATATTATATAAAGTTTCTTTCGCGTGATAACTTTATAATATTTTATAATATTCTTAAAAAAATAAATTCTTGTTTTAAATACATAATAATAAGTTATTCAAAATTGTATATCTTAAAATTATTATCAATAAAATTCTTTGTTAAACACAACTTACAATTAGTAGAATAAAAGTAAACAGAGTAATTATTTTTCTTAGCAGTATAGAATGAAATTTTTCTGTGTGTACAACTTCCAGTTTGAAGTTTTCCGATTCTAATAAAGATGTTAAACATTTTTTTTTTAAATAGACTTACAACTTTTATAAAAAAAAAAGACTTACCATGCTGTATTGTAATCTCGCAGTAGTACAGCGATCTGCTACGCCAAAGCAATAGCAGGACATGCAGCCATCGAGATCATCCTTCGAGAGCGCTAAGTACCCGGGTTTGCAACGATCGCAAAAATCCCCGGCAACATTCGCCTTGCATAAACAGTCGCCCTCGCAATCATGGGACGGCAGGATTCCGCGGGAATCGCAAGGGCACGGCATGCAATCGGGAAATTGCCGATAACCAGCAGCGCATTGATCGCATTTATAACCTGAATATCCCGGCTTGCACTCGCACGCACCTGCTACCTGGAGCACGATCGGTATTTAAACCATTTAGAATCGATCGTGAGAACGGCCCCGTTTAGAGATTATCGAGATAATCGATGCGCGCGTAAATCATGATCGCGCAAGCGATTACACGCGATTGAAGTTTCTCCAAGATTTAATAAAAACAATCGCGGTAAATTTACGTCGGATAACAATGGAGAAACAAAGAACTTTTAATGCTCTAAGAAGCGTTAATCGAAAATAAAATTTTTTACGTTTTTCTATTCATTAGAAAAATTGTATATCAAAGCTCACAAAGAAGGAATTTTAATACGCACGAATTTATTGTTCAATTTGTTCAATATAATATCGTTCCCTTATTTCAAAAGTCACATAACTTAAAAAAGTTCAAGTTATTATTTTTGCCAATAATATTTGATTAATTAATATTCAATAACAATAATTATATTAGGACTCTCGAAAAGTCCTATTGTTTTAACAATACAAAAAGATAAATATAATACTAATGAGAGTCAGCAACGATTAATGGTGCAATTATTTAGTGAACAATCAATACTCAGATATTGATGTCTTCTTTATTTTGAACGTTTCGAGTCCTCCTTTCTTTCTTTGGAGTCCTCCTCAGTAAGAATGATACAAGTATAATTAACTCATCTGCTCCATAATGCTTAAGTCACTCGCAAATTGATAAAGATGCAGCGTTGTATCATCACGGAACACAAAGCATTGCACTGAAGCTTTGTTGAACATATTAAAACTTAAAAAGTAGAATTATTAAAATCAAATATAAAGATCACACACGTCCGACGACGTGTCACTCTCTCTCATTAGACTATTATATTTATCTTTTTAATTAATAATTTTCTATCCAGTTAAAAAAATTATTTTTTTCCTTTTCTGAAAATTTAATTTTTGTTAAATGTGTCACTTTTGAAATAAAAGGGAGTGATTAAATGTTTTTGCTAGGATATGCAATTGAAATTATAGCATTCTCTTACCTTTCCCATACGCGTGTAAGAATCGTCAGGAGTACAGTAGCCTGTACTGCCACGTATGTTACAGTCGCAGGGCAAGCAGGGTTCCGATGCATCAGGTGCAACGCCATTCGGCCTGTAGTAGCCAATCTCACATTTCTCACAGTTTATACCGGTCGTATGTTCCTAAGATTTTCCAAATATGTCTCCAAATGTACTCGTAATACTTTATTATCTTAACCATATAATCCTATTTTGTTCTATTACTTATCCGACTTATCCGATATTAAATATTAATAATTTTATAGATATTAACCGCACAAGCAAAAGTTAATTTCTAAAGACACGAGGGACTATAAATATGTTTTCTTTATATAATTTTCTGTAAGATAATTTTCAAATCGTACCTTAAGTGTATATAGAAAATACGTGACCTTAAAAAATTGAGAGACTTTGAGATTATTACTCAAATATTATTCTGTAATTAATTACTCTCATTAGAAGATGATTTATTTTCCAAGATGTGTACGTTTGTCATTTTAAGACGCATTTAATTGCGGATAGTATCAATTAAACGGAACGCGTTTGCATTTCGTTTAACTTCTTATCATCTTACCGAGCAATTGACACACACGCCACCGCCTCGGTATTTCCCACGGATATCCATGGACATTCTCCTCTCGGCCACTTCCTGGTCGTATCTGCAGGACGTTGCATGGCCATTGCAGTTGCACTTTTCGCAGTGAAAGCCCTTGCCAGCTGTGCCGGGCTTCCACGGGATCTGATTGTACATGGAGCAGCATTTTTCGCATCTTTCACCGCACGTGTGGCGCTCGCATTCGCATTCCTGATGCTGAGAGATAACATGAAATACGCTTATCAGATGCCGCGAATATCCGTGTTCTTAAGTTACGCTTATCTATTAAGTCATACGGCGAATACGCGCGATCTATTACAGATATGGTATTGCAGATAGGCGTACAGAAGGAGGCGTTTGCCAGTTATGCTGCAATATCTCTATGTAATAATTTTGCTCATTCTTGAGTCTGTTTGTGGAAACTTGCTTATCGCAAAGTTGCTTGGGATTTATGTCATCGTTCTGTTTTCTTGACTTGCTAATTATTATTAAGAAATTAATAACACTATGGCAATTTATCTAATACTTATTGTTGAGTTCTTAATTAACGTTTCGTGATATGTTAATTTAACACGTATACGTATCTATTGACCTTAGAATTTACGTTTTAAAATACATTTTTTATTTTATTTGTTCACTCATTGTGTTATTTTGACACTAAGAAATGTTAAATATTAATTTAACATAAAATATTCAAGTATAATTATATTATATTACATTAATATTCGGATGTTAAAAATTTTTCGACACAAAATTTTTAAAACAGTACACAAACATTTATTACTGTGTATTATGTATACCGAGAATGATATAAAAGGGTTAAAAATAATTTAATTATATTTATTAACAATTTTCCCTTCATTACTTGATAAATTTTGTGATAAGTAAGTTATTAACTTGCAATCGCTTTGGGACGCAAAATTAATTGATTAATTCATTGATTAGTCATGAATCGATGTATTCAGTAATGTTACTCCGGATGTTACCGCATTGCGGGGTCATAAAGACGGGACTTCATAGACACGGTCGCCTATCCGAATGTGCAAATGATATGCATATAATCGCAGATAACTATATTGCCAAGCATAGAGTGGAGTTCACATTGCACTGGACGTTATATATTCGGTTTACGAGTTTCATTTTGTCGTTTAAAAGATTCAGCGAATGTCATAATATCGTGGAACTAGCAGATTACCCAATCATAGAGGAAACTATAGACAGCTCAAAGATTTGAATACGCTTTATCGTAAATTATTCTAAATTTTCTCGACAAACAAAAATCATTGCATTCTTATTTCATAATATCAAATATTGTGATACATATATGATTATATTTGAGTATAATGAGATTATAATGAAAACAACTACAAAACCGTCTTAATTAATTGCAATATCACAACACTTTACACACGGAAAGAACAATTTTGATGAAGTATCTAAAAATTTAGCTAAATATAGATTTAAAAATAATTTTGTTGAATTATTAAAATAATTATGTAGGACGTTTAAGTAATGCTGAAAAGAGTTTTAATGTTCCATCAGTTGGAGTGTCCCACATAATCATTTTGATCCAACAAAATTCTTTTCAGATTTCTGATCTAGCTTTCTTAAATTTTTTAATATTTCATTAAAATCGTTCTTTTACAGTGTAACAATAAAATCAATGATCATCTTCAAGTTATAAATAACAGTTGATTAATAATTAATGATTAATGATTAATATCACCGGTTAACTCGCTTTCTCTGTCAGAATTACTTTGTATTGTAATTACTTCGTAATTATTGGAGAGTGCATTGAATTGGGCCGAAGAAATCGTATAAAGAATTAGTCGAAAATAAAATGCGGCAGGATTAATGAGTTTCGATTTCACCGAAATATCGCGCGTCCGATAAACGTGGTTAACGCGTGTGGCCTTATCATTGGCGTGACAAACGAACAGGCTACTCTGGTCAATTGCAATATCCCTCCATTAACACATGCTGGGTATTATTTATTGCTGATGATAATGGCTACCCTGCGATCGGTAATCAAACCTCGATTTCTGCAATTACTCTTCGCCACGGCGGCGTTTAATGAACCTGAATTACATTTCAGGAAACCATAATATTTCGGAGCCGTTATTCTCGAATCAAGATAGCCCGGCCTCCGAAAAATGAAAACCTCTGATTCAACGTGATGCCTCAGAATGGTTGGCCTTAATTTTTACGACCGATTGTTTGACTAATTCATCGCTCGGAGCAATCTTTCTCTTTTATTAAAGAAAAGAAAAATATAATAATTTTCGGTTTATATAAGTGAAAAGAAATATACTCAAACAAAAATCGATAATTTAAATATTAATAAATCAAGAACATGTTCACGCATTTGATTATGATTCAATAATTATATGTTGTTCGAAAATTGCGAGAAATAAATTTCACGTGGAAATTTCTCCTCTAATTCGTATGCAGTTGACTAAAGTCAAGTTAACAGAAGTCATTAAAAAGAACGACATTGATAACGTAATAATATGAATGACTACATAAAAAAATAATTATATTATAATATATTTTTTTGTAGATAAGTCAATGTTTTTTTAGATAGAATTTTTTATGAAACTGAGAGATTTATATTACATAAATAAACCATAAAATAAATTTAAGACATTTTAAATCTCCCACAAAAAGCAAAATTTTGTACATCACGCGAGAAAGACGGAAATTCATGATTTTCTAATGTAAAAAAATTAAATGAGATATCTATTGTATATTCCCTACCAAAAAATTTAGTTTAAAATATTTTTAAAATTAAAAAAGTGCTATCATAATTCATTTTTTGATCTCGCAAGATTTAAAGAAATTTGTTTCAAAAACGTGTGATAATTAATGTTAATTAACTAAAACGCATTCAAGTGCAACGAAAGAAATATCAATTGCGAAAGTGACCGTAAAATTGTATGCGGAATTGATAATGGCACAATACTTCTCAATGTTCTCGTTCATAATGATAAACAGACAAGAAATCAACGTCCCCTATACTCTCAATCATCGCGCGCATTTCTTTTTGCTTTCACGTTGTATCTGTCATTGCACTTTCCTCAACAATTCCCACTTCAATTCATAACAACGGATGCGCGCTGAATGAGCGTGTACTTAACTTACTCGTATCGAATAAATAAACATCGTGAAAATTACACGACGAGTAAGCTACAATGCAAAGGTCAATGTCCACTTTACGGCGATGTAGTGATTCCGATGCGGCAGAACGTAACGTTGCATTATGAATGACACAATAAATTCTATCACATTACGCGTCCACGATTTCGCGAAATGCTTGCAAAATTCTCGGAATGTTGAGTATATTGGCAGCAACACAAAAGCAAGTCGTAACGCTCAATGTAACATCTTTTGTCATTCTGCAGGTTTCGTGAATAAAATTTTGAAAACCAAAACGGAAAGCAAAAAATCTTATACAAACTTTCCACATATCTCTCTTTCATTTATTACAATTTTAATTAAAGACAAGAATAATATTTCATAATTATAAAAAGATTAATTTTTCTAATATTTTAATATCTATTATTTTGCCAAAAAAAGATTATATTTATACAATATATAACAAATAATTTAAATAATAAAATTTATCTCTTAGCAAAATTTTAATTTTTTAAATAAAAATATCTTTTAATTCATATTAACTTATATTCTGTACAAAATGTGTTTTGATAGCGACGCTAATGCAACATGAGAAAATAGATATTGCTTTATGAATA
>NW_011627302.1:312321-376862 GCF_000204515.1 Acromyrmex echinatior
CGCGATTTCGCAATTTCAGCGACAGCGTTGTTAAGAGACATAATAAAGTATTATTGTCTGTTAAAGCCAGCTGCATGAAACACAGGCTAGGAGAATATCCATTCTCGGATTGTAGCGACATAAGGTGAGATTCATGTTTCTGCATGCAACTGCGAGAGAGAGAGAGAGAGAAAGAGAGAGGGAAAGAAACTCTAGCTTCGCGAAGAAATATGCCACGGACAAGAGTAATTAATCACTTGCGTTGACTATTGTCTTCCCGCGTATTGTGCCGCTTGAGAAACTGCAGCAACGTGTCCGTAATTAAACGTGAATCATCCCTTGGGATAAAACACGGCGTTTGCATTTCCATTCTGTCTCATGAGTGCTATAAATTTATTCCGTGCTCATTCGCTACTATTAACCCGCATTCTCTTTCCCATTAAATGCAGTCTATTCTTACTTTATGTTTGTATCATGTGAAAATAGTGTTTATGGCTCTAAAGCGCTATAATTTATTTGATTAGAGAATTATAATTAGGTAAACACTAGGAAATTTTATACATATGTGTATATTTTATATATATATGTTATCGCTATTGAATAATTTAGTATCGTCAATAAGGAAATTTTACGTACAGTAAAATAGGTCACTCTTAACTAATGCAACTCAAGTTTTTCATATATTTTATTTTTAATAACAAAATATTTATAATTTTGATTTTTATGAATACAGATAATCTAATTATTAATTTAAATGGAAAGAAAGAATAAGTACAAAACTTTTTAAAAAATGAAATCACTTATCATGCTCTTTATTGCAAGACTATCCACTAGGAGATCTAAACTGATACATCCAAAAAGACAGAATTTTTAAAAACTTTCTCTTTGCTTTTAGTTTATAACAGATTGGACCTCCTAATGAATATTGAAGGCACAGCTCAACTCGTAATAATCTTGTTCATTTGTAAGTTTTTACGTATCGATAGCATTCTAGGGTTAATAATACTGTTTAAATACTGTTTACTTAACAGATTTTACACCGTTTAGATAGAATTTAAAAAAAATGTAGTATTACAAATAAAATTGTTCCACAATAATACATAACGCGATTGAATTAACAATTATTGTTTTAATAATATATAACTCAGATAATCCACACATAACTCACGAAATAATCACATGATGAACTAAAAGAATTAGGTCATCCTTTGTTACGTGAATGAGCAATTCTCACGTTTCTAATCATGATTCGTCATTCTATCTTCAATTCCAATTCCCACAACTCCGAACACGTACACTAGAGAAACCGCAACATTGATAGTAGCTAAAAAAAAAAAAAAAACTAATGGCGCCTCCGAAAGTACCCGCTCCGCACGATCGCGGCGAAACCTTAATTCCTAGCGGTTTCTGCAGGCTTCGTAGCAGGCAACGATTCGAGAAGGAGAGACCCCGCCATTAGCGGCGTCGGCGGACAAAGACCTGACAAGTTTATGGCACTTTCGACGGATTTATTTTCCAAGCAGCTGAATCTAAATGTCCGTTTTCGAGAGCGTAACCAATTTTGGCGCCACGAAAATTGTGTCATTATAAGCTTTCCACGAATTTCCATGAGATGAATTTCACATTTTGCTACAAATCGAATACTATGCAAACGAATTATACAAAATGTTTTAACGAAAAAGAGATGTTAAAAACACGTTCGGAAACTCTAAGTCAATGTAAGCTATTGAATTAGGTATTGTGTTGTTCTTACATAAATTATAATTTAATATAATAAGATATTATACATGTATTTTTAAAACGCATAAATCTAAAAATATATGTGCTAGTATCGATGATACGTTATAATATTTATCAGTTAGTAACTATGTCGTCACTTACCCCGTGTTGAACGCTATACCGACATCGAGCCGCATGTCCGGAGCACAGGCAACGTCCTCCGATATTGATTTCCTTTATTGAATAAAATGCGCGTCTCTTGTCAGCCTCGCCGTTACGTCGGAGACCCTGAAGACGAAGCCGCACAAATCTGGCCTGAGTGAATTCTTGCAGAGTCGCGCTGTGATTCAGAGCCCCGGGTCGACCGTTCACCAAGTGCGTGTGGATCTTTCAAATAAAGAATTCGAATTAACCACAACAATTTTTTTCGTTAAGTAGTTTATAGCATAATACAACATTACTCATTAACAAATATATATGATATTTGAGAGAGAGAGAGAGAGAGAGAGAGAGATTGCAATAATAAAAAATGTAACTCGATAATAATTTAATTTCCTATCTATATTCGAAAAATGTGATCCCAAAGTATATTTCTAATTATAATTTTATCGCAAATAATTTTAAAAATAAGAGGGGATCTTTATTTTTATTGTCTAAATATAATAATTATATAATTAATTTTAATAGTGAGAAGAAAGGGAAACAAATAAAATCAGATGCAATGTCTGATGCAAATTCCTATGGTATGGTTGTTGAACGATCAGCGACGGTCAATTAGCGTCGGCGGGCGAAACTACTAAATTCCAAAGACATGGGCAAAGAAGTAAATCATCCCCGAATGGCGCCGCGTGCTAAGAATGGAACGGCGAGTTCCATAAATGGAAAACATACGGTACCTAATAAGGAACAATCGCTTGTATTTAGGATACCTCGCGATCTTTCGTTGATTGCCAAACTTTGTCTTTAATTCTTTGTTCATACTTCCGACAAATCAATAAAGTTATCTATGCACGTATCGATTGTTTTTAGTATTTGTGCATAATCTTACGGAAAAAACAATTTTGCTGAAGTATCTACAAATTTAGTTAGATACGAATCGAAAAATAATTTTGTTAGATCATCAAAATAATAATTATGTAGAACATCTCAACTGGGACTAGAATTTCGAAACTTTTGCAGTATTGCTCTTCATGCTTGAGATTCCTATGTAATTATTTTGACGGTCCAATAGAATTATTCTTATCTTTAAGTCTGTGTGTGTATCCAGTAGTTAAATTTTTAAACAGTTCAGCAAAATCGTTCTTTCCATGCTATTGCGTTTCCATTCTCTTTCACTTTCTTATCTTCCAATTTTTATTTGAAGAGGTTTCTCCAGAAGCTGCATTATTGTGTAATTTCCAAAATAATATTTATTTACTGGAAAAATTATTAAAGATGTGGAACGAGAAGCAAGTTGATGTCACCTGGCTTCGAATTCTCGGTAACTAAGCTGATAATTAAAGCTTTGGGTGCACGCGGAATTGCGATGAGAGAGAAGAAACGAAAGAGAGAAACGTGAAGAGGGAATCGATGATACAAAAACAGCGATTCC
This sequence comes from Acromyrmex echinatior, assembly GCF_000204515.1. Next base: position 315,611 of record NW_011627302.1, read on the forward strand.
TACATTCCAGCCATGTATGGCATTACATGGCCATATAAGGGAGTATCGCGTATGCACCTTCCTTAGGGAGGAAGCTTGGTAGTTTTACGCTTCTACACGCGACTCGGATACATGGGGAGGAGGAAAGAATAGGCGACCAAAGGAGGATGGAAGTATATCTCTCGACATGCGGCAAACGTTGCACCCGCTGCCGTTTCGCAAGAAGAGATGTCTTCGCCACGAGAAAGAAATCCTCATACCTAAAGATTCTTGACATCAGATGATTACCTTTTATTCCTCGGTTTGATCGCAAAAGTGTCTTTTAACGATTCGCGCAGGTAGATGGAATAACGGAGGAATAATATTGGAAATTGGTTTCTTGAGTAGTAAGCATATTAAACACTATTTCATTGAATAATGTTAGTACTACCATATATTGCAAGTCTAAATATGAAATAAGTGTCTTCACATGCAATTTAATTTTTGTATAATTATACGTTTAAATGTAAATCGATTTTTTATATGCAGTATATTTATTTATTTTTACTACACCTAAGTTATGAAGGCATTTATTATACTTGTTATATAATTGGATTTACAGTATATTAGCTGTAAAGTTATATATATTAGAGTTTATATATATTAAGTTTATATATATTAGAGATATAAAAAAAATAAAGAGTTTCTTCTTTTTAAATAAGAAAGTTTTCAGTCTTCTAATTTTTTCTGAAAAGAAAAACTCAAAATGCGGATATAATACATAAATACACTTTATACTTTACAAGATAAAATAAAAAAATATAAATTACTAAGTGTGATTAGCAAATTCTTACACAAAATTAAAAAATTTTAATTACAAGTAAACTAAAAAATAAGCAATTAAATAATCCGTTACAATAAATAAATTATTTCTCAAATAATTAAGATGGATCTCAGTTTAGTAATTCCTCACGCATTTAATAGTTAAGTAGAGGATAACGCGCGTTAATGTAATTATAAGTAATTATGCCTTTCATAGATATAATTGCATATACCGTTTCCTCAATTTTCTTACAATAAAGAATTAGAAACGCAGAAATAAAACAAATCGATATACGCGGAAAAAGATAAAGGAAGTCACTTATAAATTTCCAACATAAAGAAACGTATTGCTTGCGGTAAATTTATTCCAGATCCAGATGATAATGAGGTGAATGGTAAATTATCGTCACAAAACAGTGCCAATAGCACATCTCGTGCAAGAATGACTCGGAATAATAGCAGAAATGCACACTTTCGTTTCTTAATCTCTTCTAATATTCAAGTTGCCATATACCGTAACGGTTTACTAAAAGAAATTAATTGCAAACTAGTCAATGTGTGTAATATATATATATAGAGTAATTATCCATATTTCATCTATAATATTGTACTTTTAGATTCTTCAATTTAAAATAGACTTTTCATAAACGCATCAGAGTATCAATAATTTTTAAAATATATGCAATCGAAGAATAAGAATTAATTAATCGAATCTGACATGCAGAAATTAAGATATAATAAAAGCTTCAACTAATTACATTCTTACTAATAAAGTTTTAAAGAGATATAAAAGAAAAATATTTTTTAATGATATTAAAATTTATAAAATATATTAAATATGCAATAAAAAAGATTTCGAAACACTCATTATATATATGATCGAGAAAGGCCTGTTTACGTCAAGTGGCGCCTGGTTCGCCGTTTATTAATGACCTTAAGTCGCCTCCGTACTATTACTTTAAAAAAAATAAAACCAAGAGAGAGAGAGAGAGAGAGAGAGAGAGAGAGAGAGAGAGAGAGAGAGAGAGAGAGAGAGAGAGAAGAAGGCGAAAAACGGGATCTACCGGAAGCAAGCGGACCGGCAACCCCGTTGCCTGTAAAATCAACTCTCGCTAATCATCCAATCGCGTAATTGCACACGCGCGGCTCCATAAAATCGATGATAATTAACGATGCTGAGTGCGGCCGTGAGGATTTTCGCAAAGACTATTGATAATGACATGGTTAGTCGCGCTCATAGCGGAACGAATGCTGCGAAAAATGCATCGGCGAGCATACTCGTTGCATCACGCATATTATTAGTAACTCTTCTTATATTGGTTTAACACTTCCGAAAAAAAAAATTTCAAAAAAAGCAATAAAATTCAATTGTGAAATAAACAGTATAAAATAATCTCTTAATTTCTATACGAATAACTTTCTATACTTAACTTTTATTGAGAGAGTGAGCGTGCCAGAAAATTATTTTATTGCCGATAAAATAAAGCGCCATCAAAGAAATTACATTGGTAATATCTGACATTTAAATACTAAATCATTGTAATGACTGAGTGAAGGTGAAGACGATTCATTTTCGATAACGATTAGGCATCGTAGCACACAAAGGTGCGCCGATTGGCAGCCTGACATTTGTATGCAACGAGTTATTAGAGATAGGTCATTATGTTATTTTATGGCTAGCAGTTAAAGGGCTCGCGCGAAAAATGCACTTCGACGTGTTTTTAGTAAGGGCTAATTATCCGCGTTTTCAACGCTGGCAACATTCGACGTTGCAATGAATACGTTGTGTTATTTGCACATGTAGCAACATTTCTGGACCCTTAATGGTAGTTGCGAGTTTTTATACATCAGTTGAGTAATTTCTTTCTTTTTCTTAGTTTTGCAATGTTAAACTAATTTATGGCAACAAGTTACAGTTACCAAGTGCATAAATGTTGTTTGATATAGTAACTTTATTTTCTTCACGAAAAAGTGTTTGATTAATTTAATTATACTTCTATTATTGATTTAATTATATACCTATTAAAATGCAGCAATGTGTGTGTAAAACTATCAAGAAACTCATTGAAATAAAATAAGATTGATATTGCAAGACAATGATATTTTTTCGGGTGGAGCGACTGTAAAAGAAGATAACATCATGCGTAAACAAAAAAGAAGCTGATATATCGGCGTGTCATATTTTTCGAGCTTTATGAAACGAGAACTATGTCCTCACCTCGCCGTTCTCCATGGGGGTTTGTCTGGAGTACTGGCTGGTGCATATGACCTCGTCGTCGGTGACGTAAACGGGTTTGCCCGCGACAGGCGGTGCCGAATATCTCGTCCAGCATTCCCCATCGCTCGGCGCGTAATACTGCCATGGCTGGAAGTTCTCGCCATCCAGAGATCTCTCCAGAATCCAGGCCGCGGGTCTCGGCGAGTTCGCGGACTTCACTATCACGTATTCCACTTGATAGACCTGAAAATATAATAATGCAAACTTGAATGCAAAGATGTTGGTAAAAGAAATTATATTGATAATACAATTTCCTAATTAATTATTAAATTGTAAAACAACAAAATTAATATAATAATACCTGAATAATTTGTGATAATAATATTATCACAAATGCTAAAACTTATATAAAGTTATGTGTATGTAACCTATTATTGCAACGAAAGCTGCATCAACAAAAAATGTTGATGTATATATATATATAAAAGAATTATTTTAATCAACAAGATTCAAATTCTATATTTAAGAGAAAATAATTATGCTTATCTGGTCTAATTTCTACAGGAATTCTAATTTATTCATTTTAAACAGACAAACTGGAGAAATGTACCAAATAATGTAATTAGAAAATTTTCAATTAAATTATAACTAGATCTTTTTTTTCAGTAAAAATTAAATATAATAAAGTTAAGTAACGTAGCGCAATAATATAGAATTTAAGTGTAACTAGTGATTTGTAATTCAAATTTTCGAGGTTTACGAAAGGAAAGTAAAGTTCGTATTCTCTCTGCACCCGCGACTCTTCGTATCATGTCCTCGTTGCAGCGCACTAAGATAAAAATCACGAGCTCAATGCCGGAGGCTGGATTTGCAGGTCTCCCGCAGTTCGTCGGAAACCCCGCCGAGACCAGGATTTCAGATAATTAATTCCAAGCGACGGATTGCGCAAAACTAGGTGTTCGCTCGCGTCCCATCGACGCGACGAATAGAAGAACACAATATCGTTATAATGCGCCACTGCGTCAATCTCTCTATCTTTTCAGCTCAATCGATCTTTCCAGGAAAAATATTACACCATTCAGAACCGGATATTAAAATTGCTGTCTGCGTTTAGAATGCGTCAACTGTGATTTTGTATGCAGTTTGAGTAGACAAGCGATGAAAATCGGCCGCTACTTGCTATAGCACTTCTTTTGCTTGCCTTATTATCTTCTCATTGTTTGCATGTTAAAAACACTATGAATCGATAGTTAAGTACCTTACGCATAACACTATATGCAGACTTCGCTATCTTTCGACTATGTCTTGGTATCGCCGGATGTAAATGGCGCAAATTTTAAAATACAATCTGGCGTAGCAAATCGTTAACGGGCGCATACGTAGGCGAGTATTACATTACAGGATGCTTCGTTGAATACTAGGCACATAAATGATACTAGATACGTATCATACATTATCATATTTACATAACACACGATGTTACATGATATTTTAGATAAGCACTTCTTCAGCTAAATACTAATATATTTTTAAATATCATGTATATTTGAATTAACCTTTATTGGGAAAACCATTATAGTGAAGTTGAAGTAACATTTAGAGGTAAACAATACAATAAAAATATAATGAATTATAACAAATCTTACTGGACGAAAAGCTATAAGATTTTAAAAATAGACCCCTACTCTAAAGATTAATATAGCGGTATTAAAAAAAAAACACAGCCGGAAAACGCGAAAAAAATGTTCGATTAAAATTAAATAACAAATAAATCCAAAGTAAAATTAAATACCATAATTCAATTAAAATTTTTTTTTCATTTATGAAGACGTAAAACTTTGGCCAATCCCGAATGTATGAAAGGATGTGCAGTCACATGCAACTCCGGCTGCAGTCGGGATTTAACAAGATGAGAGTCCTTCATCCTGCTGTCGTTCCACGTCTTTGTCGTTGTCGTTGTCACTGTCGTTGTTCTCGTTGTGTCGTTACGCCGGCATTGTGAGACCGGACCGACGCCCACTTTCGGACCATAAAGGCAGATCGCATGTCCGCGATACCGGCTTCGTTTCCTTCTAAGGACTTCGTCCGGAATGGTCGATTCGGACCCGTGGAGAAGCCGGCTTCAATTATCCGGCCCTTTTACTTCGTAGACGAGGATATGTGCGGCTCCGTGTGTGAATGTGGGCATTCCGCGATCGCCTTAGGCATTAGAGGATCGTTACATCGACGATCGAGAAGTAATCTTTAATTTGTGCGACCAATGGCGTTGCTGTATGAATTATACGACGTATTGACGTGACGGGCAGCATTAACGAGAATGTAGCTGTCTCGTTTAGCATGTGGAATGTGCGAACATATATATGGCAGCATTGAGATATGGCTGCAGGGGAATACGTTTGCGCATCAACATTGTTATGACAGGAGCAAGGAAAAAGGGAAAGCGTTACGAGGCAGTCTCTTCCCGAGTCTTCCCTGCCTTTTACCAGCTAAATATTTGCGTTGGCCGCACATGTTCCTCCGGTTTCCAGTTGCCTTCGGCGTCGCGTGCTTCGTCATATCGGGTAGGTCATAAGCAAACTATGTATGCATTACTGGCTCAAGGTTGCCCCCTTCCGATCCTCGAGGGTGTTGGATATTCCACGCGGACGGTGCATACGTGAACTGCAGAGTTTATCACACCAGCATACGACAGAATCATTGAAGGATAAGGTGTGTTTAAATGAACGACCTGCGTGCCTGACAGGCTATGAAACAAACGTCATCGGATTACCATTTAAGGAGAATGAACAAAAACTAGAAGTTAAATCTGGAAATACAAATGAAGTTTTTGCTACTACATGTGTTTACGTTCTCGCTTTAATTTAATGTGCCTTCGTATTCTCATATTTTCCAAATACGATAAACAAAAAATTATTTGGGTGTAATAAATTATATCTTTTAGGAATTCATATGTATAATATGTATGAAAATATAATTTTTATGTCTTTTTTCAAACTTAAAGATTAAAATGGATAATTAACTCTCCGTACACAATCTAAGTCTTTCTGCGAAGTTTTATTGTCAAATGTCTAAATTCAAAAATATATATATTTTTATATTTCAAAAAAGCCTGGTGGAGTCCGATTTTCTTATTGAGTTATACATTTTTAAACAATTTCTATTTTTTTCTTCATTTTTACTAAAATTCATTTTTTTTTTATTAACTATAGGTGTTAATACATCAATAAAAAGATTCAAATTGCAGACGGAGGGTTAATTAAACTCAATTTTATAATCTTTCTAAATTTATGTTTCACATATTATCACGAAAGATATAATTCATTTTTTAATTATCATTTTTTGTATTCATTTTCAGGAGCGATATTATCGCATGTTGCAAAACGGATCATATCGCGTGAGAGCTTGTCGATACTTCATAGATCGTGTTAAGGTGTTCCAGGGCGGAATACTTGATTCAAGGGATACTCCGTTTACGCTCAGTGGAATTAACGCGTGTAAATACTAGAGGTGGGATAGCTTTGGATGAAGGCACGTCAAGAGCCGTACTTGACGCACCTTGCTTCGACCTTCCGATATATCCAATGGCGTAGACATCGCACGCTATAAAAATTATTAAGATTTGCTAAATTGAACAATTAAGAAATAATTTTGCTTCAATACAAAATTGCAAAGTTTTATAATCTAATAATAATTGCGTCGACAAAATTGTTGTCTTATATAATTATATACAATATTTTAATCTATTTCACACTTGATCCTAATTGAACAGACAACTGACTCCAATTAATTGACATAAAAGCGATTTTTTTCCATTGTTGCATTCAATATTAACCCCTTCAGACTCTGTATACGTAATGAACATCAAATTTAAAGAAATTACCCGTTAAAATTATTTAATTCTATCGACATCATTTGAGATCAGATGTACATAATATATAGAAAAACAGTCAAAATTAAAAAAAAAATTAATTATTTAATATGAATTACTTATTAAAATGCTTTTGAATTGAATTAAAAAAATTTGTTTAACTTAATTCCAATAAAATCAGTTCTGAAGGGATTAAATTGAATCGCAGTATTATGCTCTTTTCATATCGAACTATCGCGGGCACTGACAATGCCATTTTAGGAGTAGCGATTTCTTTCGCGAAAATGAAAAGTCGTCGCGCTCGATCTCGTGCTCGGTATCCAAGAAACATGGATTGTGTTTTGCCTTCGTGGTTTCCGTGGGGAATTCTCGAAGTACCGGCCACGGTGACACGGCGCGAGAGAAATGCAACGGATGGCTCCCACGATCACGGGCGATGGCTTCTTTCGACGTTAAACGCATCCACAACCTTGTAAGGATGCACCTGGTATTAGCATCGGATGACAGAAATGGCTTTATAGCTGACGCGTACAAAAAAAAGTCGAAAACTAAAGGATCAATGTTTTTTCTTTAGATAACGCGATCAAAATAAATCAAGATAAAAAAATATATACATATAATACATTAAACATAACAATAGTTTTATGTAAAAATTTTAACGCTTATTCTTAAAAGTTAACCTGTTAGTAAGTTAGCCTGTAATAAAAAAGAAACAAAAACCAAGCAGTCATTTAGTTTCCATTATAGAGAGTACATTTTTTATCTCTTCTTTAATTTAAATATTATTAGAATATTATTAGAATATTATTAGAAAAAAATGTTAATTATTACTTCATAAAAATCACGTTTCTCTAATTTAGACTGTCAATTATATGATACTATCTATTCCTATAAGATCGCCGTAACAAATCAAATACTTTCACGTATAATCATACGGTCGATCACTCTTGACTGCTTCCCAAAGAAAGGCTTTACCAGAATTACTAACCAGTTAACTTGGACGAAGAAGAGCAGATATCATCGGGCGCGAGACTGTGAACGACTCGCTGAGGTGTGGAAGCGGCAGAAGAAACTAAGGAGTCAGTATCGTAAATAGATCTTCCACGACTCGTAGCTGTTATCCGCGACAGGATCTCGAAGGAGAAGCGACACCTCAGTGCTTACTCTTATTCGCGCGCGTCTACAGCCGCATTTTACAGTTTCACGCTCGCCAGCAACAATGAGCGACATTGAAACCATCGTTTGTGCGATAATAAACGAGCTGTGTAATTTCGGAACGACTTGGGATTAATTATGTTAATAACGGAAGATAAGAAAGGAAATGTGAAATTCTGTGATAATCAACACTGTATGTCGCTTAGTTTAACCATCGATAAATTGATGTTCTGTTATTTATTAAAGATTATTCAGTAAAGGTAATTCTAAACTTCTAAGGAAATTCTAAACTTTCTAAAACTTTTAGAGTGAATCTCAAGAAACTCTCTCTTAAAGATTGACAATTGAGTCTCTCTTTTGTAAGACCGAATCAATTTTCATCTTTAGAGTGAAATTCGACTTCATAGAATTTAGAGAATAGATATATAGCTCATTTGCTACAACATAACTTAAAAATTGTTTTATTTTTTAGTTGTTTGCAAAAAAGAATAGAAATATACAAAGAAAAAAGAAAAAATATTTACTTTTATTCCCCTACAATCAATTATTGCAACAAAAATTGTTTTAAAATTAATATTACATTTTTTTATAATTCAAAATATTAATATTATAATTTTCTAAAAAAAATTTATTTTTTGAGTTGTATCGATGTTGTAGTGAATGAACGATACAATTTTTTAATTGAAAGATAAAAAGGATAGAATCTAAATTTTGATACTAATACTCTTCGAATGTTGAAATTAAGCAATAAGTTAAACTCTATCTGCAAGTTACAAAAAAGATCAATATATTGGGTCATCTAAAAAGTATCCGCGGTTTTTTGTCACTAGATGTGTGTTGATGGTCATATATCTAGTGACAAAGTACTGCGGATACTTTTTAGATGACCCAATATTATATATTAAGTAATATAATATAATTATATTATGTATAATTATATTAAGAAATACAGTTAAAGAAACTTGTGGGTAATTAAAGGGCGCATTGTAAATTCAGCAACGAACAAAGAATTCCACATTGTGAACAAAAGTCGCTTATCGTCGTCGTGAAGATTCTCACGAAGTAAGGTGCTCCAGCACCCCTTTATGGGCGCGACCAACGTGGGACTCCCTTCTTGACCGAGGCTAAGGGGCATCACTAATAAATTGGCATTGCACGCTATCTCACCAGGTCCGTAAATGGGGTGCACCAAGAGAGGAATACACCGGCAAGAAAATTTACCGGACGGCCGGTTTCCGAAGCCATTAAGGCTCGAAGTATCTGTACCTCGTTTCGTTTGAGCTTTCTTCGGGACCGAACAAGCAACGAAGAAATGTCTGTTGTTATTAGAAGTCTGTTCTTATTCTACGAGTCCTCTTTCACTATCTTTTCTTGCAGAAGCACAAATATTAACGATTTATACACGCAACGTCATTTGTACCTTTTGTCTTATTTGAAAAATTAAGAGAAAACGAAAGTACTCGTCGCTTGTAACGTGATGTAATAAATGACATGCTAAATAGAATGCGTATTAAACACATAAAAAAAATATACAAAATGTTCTGGGTTTAGTGAAGAATATTTTGACAAAACAAAAAAAACAAAAATATATATAAATGTAAATTTTTTTTTCATAAAAGTGTATCACAAGTATAAGTCCTATTAATTTTATTTTTTATCTATATATATATATATATATATATATGAGACATAAAATGTAAATATCCTCATATAAAAAATTCAAATTTTGAAAATAAATTTTTCAATAAGACGTCTATAAAAATATTAATTTATTAAAATATTTATTTTCAGTCAACGAAGAATAAGACAGCCTACGGGATTGTATTATTAGATAATTTCTTGTCATCATATATTAACGTTTCATTTCATTGTCGACCTACGCAAACGAAACAACCCACGATAATAAAAGGGTGAAGAAGCAGGGTAAAACACAGAACAAAAGCGATTCTCTTAGAAAACTGGCGCCTTTCGACTCCCACGTGAGCAGACTTCAAAATGTATCTACCACGAGTTGTCGCGATCGAGCGGAATGACGTGAATGCGGTTGTAAACAGTTTTAATTAGATATTCGTGGTCGACATGCCAATTTGTATGATTAATCTCTCTCTTAAGAGTCGATTTCGTAATTCTAGCAAATTATTCAAGGAAAGTACGCATCAACAGAAAAAAAAATTATTATAAATAAAAAAATTCATTTAGATTATTCTAAATAATAAGAAATACAGAAAAAAATGCAATTTTATGTGTTATAAAACAGTATAGCGTAATTACAAAGAGTATATTATTAATTATGATATTAATACTCTTTTTTAAAAAGCATTTCTGTACGTCAATTAAGAATTACTAAATAAAGTATGTTAATTAAGAATTAATAAATAAAGTTATTGTTTGTACGAATCAAATGAAACACATACATTTTATCATGTCTTATTGTTTATTTCTTTATGGTTATCTGTGATTACGAGTATCAATAAATAGTAATGTTTCATTTCACGCATTTTATAAGTATGTACGACAATTTTTCGAAGCAGCGAGTTGCAGAGAAATATAAACATTCTGATGACACAGATAGCAATGATAAGAAATATTAGAAAATATGTACGTGATATGTAATTAAACCGACTAGCGCCCATTATTATTCATTCAAGCTACACTTAGAATAATTTGATAAACGAATTAATTAAATGTCACTATGAACAAGCCGACGTAACATGTTATCATCGATTGCACAGGATAATATTGCACAGAAAATGCGTTCGAGATATATTATTAAATCGAACCGCTTATTGCTACCTTTCTTAGAAGCAACGAGTTTGTAAAAATATTCGGGGAGTGTCTGACACGTAAGATTTTTTTGCCATTTAAATCCGCTCGGTATCAAACATGTTTTTCTCGAACTAGGTTTTCGCTAATACACAGTGACGGGAAATTGTGCGACTATAAGATAAACTTTTCTTGAAATATTAATTAAACGTTCAATTGACTTGACGAATTGCCGACGCGAATAGAGCTGATTAATATATTCTAGCTTCGAGATATTTTCACACTATATAGCGTTATTACGTATTATTTATGACATAATTTTGCACGATAGCCAATGGAACTAAATTTCTCTCGAAAACTGTAGCTTATTCAGCTTTTTCTAAAAGATAACATTTTTGATATGATAATATGATTTTACAGCTAAAAATATAATTATATTGAGGTAAATGTCTCAGTGACTGGCTGCTAATGTTCAAATATTTACATAAAACTTTATATATTTGTGCATATTATTATTAATCTTAAATGTAATATTAAATATAATATTCTATTTGTAATCTTTAAATACAATTAAATTATATTGTAATAAAAAAAACATTTGAGATTATATAATAATGATAAATTTTGTATTTATATCACTAGATTGATAAAATAATGAGAAATAAAACTAAAGAATTTAATTTAATAAAAATTGATCGTTAATCGTAATGAGTCTTCATTCCAGAATTTCTTATGCACTGATACTGTATCCAGGAATCGCGTGCGATCATTTATTTATCTCAACTATTTACGGAAATTTCTCAAAGTCTGAGATCAAACGCCATGTTTGCGCTCTCTCGATTCATAAGTACGGAGTATAAAATATAGTCGCGTTTATGTTCCACACATTTCTCATCTTTCTTTCTCTCTCTTTGCAGCAGCTTACTTATGACGGACATATTTTGATGACATGTCATGTCGCTCGCTACCATGTCTTGGTCCAATGCATCGGATTGTATGCACGAAACGAGCAGATTTATCGGAGAAGTCTCCCGTTACTACCACTAGGACGTATTAATTGCGGATGGATTTAAAGTAACGCGAGACGACTTAATCCGATTACGGGACTCGTGATGGCAAGAGGTTCGTTGCCGATCTGAAATTCCTCTGCTAGATATAAAACTACCAAAACATAAACACATCATATGGAATTCCGCATCTTTTTTATAATTACATATTTATATTTTTGTATTATTGTATACTTATCCAAAGTAACATTTTTCAAGAGACAGTTAATCACAAATGTTATCTGTATATTATATTGTTAACAACTTAAACAATTCATTATAAATTTTATATATAATAATTTATAAAAATACATTAAAAATAAAATAAATTTTTATGATTCTTATTTTTATTAACAATATATTATTTTTGCTTATCTCTCTAATAAATTATAATTATTAATCTTTATTTTTATTTTCTAATTTTATTTATATTTTAGAAGATTTATAGCAAGAAAGAAAATTATAAAATTTCTTTTACTTTTTGACACTTTGTATTTCTCATTTGCTAATAATCAAGACATTTTAAATTAAAATTGACATGGTAAAGGATTTATTGGATTGGATATACGATTTCCGCAGATGGCTACGTCTGGGCAATCAAATTTTTACATCGAGCAGTGCGAACGAAATTGAATTATGGGAAACGTCATCGAGGGAAACGATTATTTGACGAAGAGCGAAATTCGATTGTACGTGTGTTGGAGAACTTAGTGAGGGAGGCTTGGCAAAATTGGATTTAGACACGTACATAAGTTGGTGCAGCGACCTCGCGAGAGATTACACCGGAGCAATTTATATCGTTACAGAAGCAGCAATTTGACGGGGGAAGTATATATCTGTATTACTTCATCGTACATTGCCTCGCTGAATCGCAATCAGGGACAAATATAGCTGCAATTTTATTTAACATTAAAAAAAATCTAATATTACCATACTGTAATTAGTAAAAAAGTAATTAAAAAATTCATGCACATATGAAAAAATATGTGGTTTTTATAAAAAATTATTTCTGAATATATAAAAGTGAAAAATAAAGTCTAAAAACCTTGCATTAATTTCAGATAAAAATTCATATAAAATATTTTATTAAATATTCTCTATACTATCGTATTAATTTTAGTCGTATACAATTTCTCCAGTTTATACAATCTAATGTATCAGATTTCGTAACATATTTACTTCTCGCACTTCTCGGGATGAGTATTCTCGCGAGTGTTCGTCTTTGGAACTTGGCTGAGCGAGCAAGATCTCGAGGGACACCGCGCGGTCTGCCACGAAGGATTCCACGTCCTGGTCTCTTGCCAATCTGATCTCGGTTTGGACCAATGCTCCGCGACGTTTGCCAAAAGACATTCGTGCACGTGCGATGAACACGCGTGCGGGAACCGCTTTCGTCGCGCGTTAACAAGAAATCCCAAGTGCGTTGATGAAATTAATCTGAATGCGAGATCGTGAGCGAAAACTGGTGTGTGAGGATCATTCTTTTTTTCACCAATATAGTCTCGTTATAATTACTCAATGCTTTTTTAAAATATAATTAACAAATTCAAAATAAATATCAAAATATTTATGTATAGGCACTCTCTAAATCTGAATCAGTGGATAATCACTGATATCAGTGCCTGGTAATCAGTAAATTAAATGTAAGATCCCTAACTTAACTAATCTTTATTATGTGATCTAACTAATCTTGTTTTAGTGCTTAAACTCAATGAGGTATCAAATATGATATCAAAATATACTCAAATATGGTATCAAAAAATTAAAATTAACGTGCAGATATCAGCATTTTTAATTATATAATGCTCAAACATTCTTCCTTTTTTAATTGAATTTCACTGATTATCAGTGCCAAGTATGCCACTGGGTAATTAGTGACTATCCACTGATTCAGATTTAGAGAGCATATTAAATCTGTTTGTCACGAAAATTAACGATAATGCCGATACAAAGGAAGCGACCAGAAATAAGATTCATCATATTACGACTGGATTGAATCGCAAAGTGGGTCATCGTTAAAGGGAAAAAGCGTGATTGTAAGAGTGACGTTAGAGAACGCAGTTTTAACTTACACTAATGCGTGTAGTATGGACGTAACATCTTCCGAGGCTCGTTACGAGCAGAATCGCCTTCATTACTTGAGAAAGTTCGAGGAAACATATTATCGGAGTCCTGGGTGGTCCAAGGCCATCGATTTTACGACTCGATTTGGTTTCTCAAAGGGAATTGCCCAAGCTCTTTTAAAAAAGGGGTCAACCATGAGAGAGAAAGAACCTCCCTCGTAAAGGTTATACAAATTCTTTGTCGCTGAATACTTTATGTCGCGAGAATGCCTCGATTATCTGCAGTAAGTCAATTAAAATCACGCTCTAGAAATGTTTCTCTAATTAATCTTCTAATAGGTTCAGAATTTCCTCACAATCCGGTTAAAAAAAAATCCGTAACAAATCTGGTTTAATATAATAAAATAGAAGTAAAAATTTAGATAAAATTTTTTACCTTAGAACAATTAAATAAAGATATAAAAATTTTTCTCAAGTTGTTCAGTCTACGTTCTTTGTTTGATTTGAACGCGGAAATAACACTAATTGACAAAATTACTTTTCTTATGTTAAATAGATTTAATAAGATGCTTTTTATAATATTTTTTGCACTGATTTCATAAATCTGTTTGACAAATTTATGAGGAAAGCACGATTTTTAAATAATATATGCATTTAGAAATTTTATAAATTGACGTTTTTCGATATTTCACTTATCAACAAAATTTCATTAAATTTCATTAAATTTCTTAAATTGATATAATGTTTTTGATAATATTTTTTACGTTGATTCTATTCGAAATTCATGAGAAAAGCAGGATTTTTTAGCAACATGCATTTAAAAATTTCTGCTTATTTTCTCTGCTTAGGCAAATAGTCCATATAGGAAATACAAGCTACTGAATTTAATGTGACTTCCTATTCATATTGAATTCAAATAAAAATTTTAATTAACAAAAAGACATATAAAGAGTTATTGTTAGCAAAAAGTAAAGTTTTTCAAAAAACATATGTCGATTATAAAAAATTGGAGGTCATAGGACAAATTTTAACCTCATTTTCAGAATTAGCATAAAAAAACACATAAGAATTAGCTAAAATGATTTATTTAACAAAATTATTGTATTAACTATTGTATGTATTATAATTATAAACTTCCAAATATAAACTTATTATCGTCGTTGAAGAAATAAAATAATTTGAAATTCAATTTTTTTTAATACTTCAGAAGGTTTTAATACTTCAGAATTTTCCTATTATGATTACATCATAATATTTGCGAGTTTGGCAAATATTATGATACTTAAATTTTAAGTAAGGAATACTTTGTAAGAGATATTTGAGCATTTAACGAACGAGGAAGAAACCTCGCGTACAACACAGCGATAATTGATCGGGGTCGATGAATCACGCCGAAGCCGCAATCCCTCTGCTCCACAAACACCGACGGTTAATCGGACCGGGTAATTCGATTTTGTGAGCAGTCGGATCAACAGTACGGTACGAGGCGAAAGCCCACCGAGTTTCAAGTTGCGGCCCTCGCTCCTCTTCGGGGCCTCCTCTTTTTTTTCCCCTACTGTGCTCTTCCCTCGGAACCAAGCCACGAATACTTGTATGTACGTCCGCCTTCGATGCCGGAGAAGAGTCGAAAGTATGCAGGCATCGTGTACAATCTGTGCACGGGTAAATACCTGCTCCGGTATACCTGCGGCGCGACATAAACCCAGCCTCCATAAACGGTCCAGTGCCTACCGCACTTATTCTTTTCCGGCTGTGCTTTCGCGAGGAGCATAAGGGAGCGTTTATATTGGCCGTATGCTGTAATGTGTAAAAATTAACCAATCACCTTCGAGTATTCCCTTCTTATCGCTGAATAAAAGAGGAATACTTGATTGTGATTAGTCAATTCTTACAGATTACGGCGTACGCACTGAGAGAAAGGATTTTGTTAAGTTTAGCAACCCAGCAAACGAGAATGGATTAAAATGGATTAAAATTTTTTTCTATCCGAATATGTATTTTAAATAGAATACTCTTGTTGAATTCAATTGGATGCAATTGGATTGAAAAACTGCATTTCTTCAAAATTTTGAATTAATAGTATTCATAATGCATAGAAAAAGCTAATATTATTTTTAGATTAAAAGGCATGGATATGCTCCATGCAATTCCTATAAATGAATAGAAATGCATTCAGGATTGAAAAGCATTCATTTTAACATTCGTGAATCAAAATCTGAATTTTCTGAAAATCTGAATCCATTTCAATTCATTCCAATCCACTCTCGTTTGCTGGGAAGCCATCAATACCTTTAACCGGTGATCGATAAATATATGACAACAAATTTTGTTGTTGGTTTGCTGCTAGTCTGTTATACCAATCAATTATTAATAACAGAAGCAAACTATTAGAATCTAATCTATCTTTTGGATAGACTTTAGGCTCGTTTACATAGAATTCGTGGAGTCTGTAACAGTAACCTTAAGACGTGAACTTAAGCCGAGTCAATCAGGATAGTGCTTTAGATCTACGTATTCCAACGAAAATGGAAATAACAGTAAATTTATCCATAAGGTGAATTTCAACCGGTTGAAACTCGCCTTATAGATAATTTTACTGCTTGAGTTCACGTCTTAAGGTTATTGTTACAGAAATTTTGTGTGCTGCAGCCCTAAGCCTCCTCGCCGCAGGAAACGAGAGGAAAGGAGAGAAATGAACGAAAAATTCACGCGCTTCCGATCGTTAACCCTTCGCATACGGGACTCTCACGAGCACCGCGATGATTCAAGCGCATCCGTCTATATCCGTTTTTCTTCTCGCTCCCTCGCGAAGTCTGTGTAACTTAAAAATAACTCGAAAGCGCACATCTCGTGTGGTACGAGTTTAATTGCCGTAAAGTTGTCAGAGTGTAACGATGTGACGGGAAGTGATCACTTTAAATAAGCCAGGCCCGAGAAATTCATCATCTAAATACAGAATCGTTATTGACGAAATCAGACTTTTGTATCTCAAGTTACAAGAATCGCATTGCTTCAAATTAACTCTTCGGTATATTATGAAAACAATATACTTAGATGGGATTGACATATAGCATTTCTTGTGTCTAACTTATTAATATTGTAAAGAACTGTTTTCAATCTAAACATCAAAAACATAACGATAGCAAATGTATACTATATTAACCTCGATTTACCTTTAGTACATACAATGGATCGTTCGGATTAATTTTCATCACTTTATAAGCATACAAAAATTATTAAATGAATCTTACATATATACTTTACATTTTTAGACAATATTTATAATAAAATGTACTAAAAAAGGAAAGAACAGAGACCATTATTTAACCAAGTGCTTCTGATATTTCAAAAAATCCCAAATACGCTAGACATAAACGATTCAATCGTATGTATTACAAGGATCAATAAAATGATTGTATAAGTAATGGAAAAAGTATTAAGAAAACATTGGAAAAAAAAGCCAGGTATGTTATCCATATTCAGAGTGGCACTGAAGGATTAACATTGTCATCCCAAGTATTACACTTCTGGCATCATAATTAATAATAACTGTTTTCAATCATGAATACACTCAATCAATCTCCAATATGGAATTCCGCAATCGCAATTAAGAGAACGTGTCGCGCACGAGAAGTACGGAGTGAATGAGAGTAATCCGTGAATGCAAATGATCCTTATATTTCATTCGAACGTGATCTCGTTGCTTCAATATAATTCCAAGTAATTAAATTTCACCACACACACGTAATTGACACGCTTTCGATACGAGGTGTAGAAGCAAGAAATTTATTCGATTTATCATCGGCGCGGCATTCTCGCTTTCCATTCTCGCCGTCTTCGAGTCACGATGGCGAATTACGACCCCTGATCCTCTTTATAACGGGATGTACTACAAATATTTTTCCAAATATGGCGCTACATCACGCTTCGATCATCAATAGTTCCACAAGGAAATATTTTGCTTCATCGGAGGTAGGTGCTTCGATATGATCAAATAATTTTACTTGTGCTATCTCACGATTCTGTATACATAATAATCTTGATCGAAAAGAAGAAAAAATTAATATTTAAATTTATTTAGTATCGCGCTACAATCTTCTGCAAAAATTTTGCGATCTTTCGATTCGTTAAACTTTCGGTCAAAGAGCAGAATAGGATTGGATTGATTTATCGTCAGTTCCTTTTATACCTCGATTTTCTCACATTTCGTTCCAGCTCGACCGGTCACGACGTGCCATCGTCGCGTTTGAGTGTTGGCTCATAAGTTTTCATCAGCGATGACTGGCGTCATGGTCGGGAGCCTTAAAATATTTCGCACACCTGTGAGAACGTAAAACTTGATTTTCCTCTTTTACTCAAGCACTTTGACAGAGTAACCATCGATCTTTTTTGAACGAGTGTAAACAGGGATGCAAATTCTCCACGCAGATAACTTTAAACGTACAGTAAATTCATGTATCGCTGATGATATTTCAACGAAACGGAGACCATATAACATTTTTATGAGTAAACAAATCGATATTTAATTAAATTATGTTCTTGTTTAGCTCGCTTTCGAAAGGCGAAAAAGATATGTACGTCTTTTCGCTTTGCAGTTCTTTCGCGAACCTTCCGAAGCAGCCTACCGATAAAATCGCAGTAAAGTAAGATCCGCGATGCGATAAATGAAATGTCGCTTTAAATTTCGTTCCGCTTCTTGACTTAACGAAAGATAATTTTCGATACAAGTGCGATTCGCGTGCGTGTCTTCTCACCTCACGCGATCCTCTTATTGCGTGCCACAAACTCGCGCGAAGATAACGTCCAGTAAAACTTTCGCTCCGTCATAAATAAAATGACGTTTTAATTATCGGCCGGTTTCGCGAATCAAAGAAAAGCAATTTGTGCGTGAAGACGCGAGTGCGAATACCGTCGTGTGCCGTGGTCTTATTGCCAAGGAAGTCTTCAATAAGGCTGAGACCAATATCATCGAGCCCCGAAATATCTTAATAACTCGATCCTTGTCGGTTCAAACGTGGCTCTGAATAATAATTCACGCCATTCACTTGGCAAGCAAGCTGTTTTTACAGAGAGCAAGAAAAAAGTATGAAAGCAATAAAAGAAAACGATCTTATGTTCGATACGATGCATAATCGATTGATCGCATACAGAGTACGAGGGAATCGAACTAAAAATTGCTGAGATAATATAAGAACTTTACTAAATAAGGCCTGCCTAATCATTTTGATTTTTGCTGAATCCAACATTGAAAACATTGATGGCTAGATTTAAAATAGGAAACATTTCTGAACGTTAATTGAAAATATAAGACATTTTCTGTAGGTCTGTTGTACTTTTTGCCCTAAAAATCTTCGCTTTTTTTCTTTATCTTATTTTAAGTGCAAAAATTTTGAGGATTTCAAGCAACACGAATAAACCTCATATTTCCATGAGTACAGTGAAAATTTAACTATCCATGTAATATCTACAAACAGCAAGTAAATCGTATATTGAGTATTAAGTAGTACTTGAAGCCAGTTAGACTTAAACTGAAAGAGATAAATTGTAGAAGATGAAAAAAAAAGTTTAATTAATGGTTCTCAACTCTAATATGTAGAAAATATTATATATAAATTATTAGTTATAATTAGTTTAAAAATAATACATCTAGTTTAAGAGTGTAAAAACCGGAAGACCGTACCTTAATATATGATGTTATCTAAATTGCGTCATACGATTAATAATTTCGATTACGATCTGTTATCAGCTTATGGCATACTTTGATTTATTTCTTTTAATTGACGACCATAGACCGATGATACGATTATCGCTCTGAGGCTGGCATCTCGAAGAAGCCTGGTTTAATCGCTTCAACTTATAATGCGGACGACCAACGGTGTGTTGTGAGCAGAAAGCAAAAAGATGGCTGACCGCTGAATCCGTTGTATGTAAGGGCTGCGCGCCACGGTCTGTAATTATCGCCACTGGCCGTGGGAATTGAATTACGAGATAAATTCGTGACGTGCCATAACGGTGGCTGTTCCGACAAAAGGCATGAAGCCACCTCAAGCATATTTGATAATCTCGATCGAGACTATCATGCTCTAGGTAATTTACATATTCTCATTATAGATGTCTATATAAAGACACTAATCTCTTTTTCCTTCCATTTTATTGCAGACTATTCAGAGAAGAAATAGACAATTCTATCAGAGAGAATTTGGATTTAGAAAATTATACTGACGATTCAAAGTATATTATCAATCCGATTCTATCCTGCTCTTTAATCAAAAGTTTAATAAATCGAAAGATTGTAAAATTTTTTGTAGAAGATTGTAGCATGATATTTAATCCGGAAGTAGTCATCATATTTCTTTTATATAAATGATTATACAAAATGTTTTTGCATTTGTTTACATCAATTAAAATCACTATTATCAATATATCGTGTATTATTGTTTTCTGATTAGTAATTGAGAATATTATAAATATGGATTTAATCATAATTTTTTGAAGAAAGTAAGTAGAATCCCCAAACAAATAAGTACTAAACAAAATAAATACTAAATAAATTAAGTTACTTATTATAACAATATTTTTAAATAACAAAAATTTTACTCAATAAATAACGCTTGTTTTTATTACAGATTTTTGATGGAATTGCATATTTAAAGATTAGTAAAGAATAGTTATTAAAAAAAAAAATATGTATTAAATAATATCCATAAAAAAAATATTTTACAACAATACACATTTCCTCGCTGGAATAAAAATATTCAAGACGATTATTCCAAAGTTAAATATTAATATTTTTTCTTCAATTGCAGCGTAAATTTTAGACGAAAAGAACAAAGATAAAAGCTTATATTGCTCCTCATGTTTTTATGACTACGAAGAATTTGGCACTCTACATTATGAAGAGTACCACATTGCTTAATTCAAAAGCGTCTCGCGTTCTCAATTCATAGCGATCCAATAACGCACAATGTTGCGCGCACGGTCATAAAACCCGAGTAAAAAATCACGATTGTGTCTCGTCGTGTAACATATGTATACATCATCCGCGATCTCACAAGGTCCGGTCCATGAATAGGAAAAAGGAACAAGTCCGCCTTCACGAGAAACGATCTTCTACCCTACGAGGTATTATTTTCGTGACTTCGTCTCGTCTCTCACTTTCTCCCCGTTCCATTCCCGTTTGCCCCAGGAAGATGATTCATTCACCCGACCGAAGGAGAAAACGGCGTGTGCGCTGGTTCGAGGACCTCGAGCAAGCGTTCGAGAGACGACGGCAACTTGACTCGTTAATCCGTGAACAATGAAGGATTGGAGCTTCAGTCGCTCGACGTGAGTACCATTCGCTGCTCCTTTTCACGTTCGATATCTCATCGGCAGGGTTAGAGGTGGCGTCGATCTACAGGCGATAACTCGTCGGTTTCATTCCGATGCTATTCGAGGGAGGCGGTTCGATGCGATCTGATCCTTCCGTGATCCTTCGACAGAATCATTTCTCTTTTTGGTGATCCACACAAGTGGCACAGCATGCGATATTATAAATATATTGATTCTGATACTTGTAGCTTATAAATATACACGGAAAAGATGTTTTGCTGAAGTATCTAAAAATTTGACTATAGATATGGATTTAAAAATAATTTTGTTGGATCATCAAAATAATTATGTACAAAGTCTATGAGCGTTGATAAACATGCTGTAAAAAGTTATAATATTTTAGCAATCAATTTGACGTCTTACATAATTATTTTAATCCAAACAAAATTATTTTCAGATTTAATCTATAAGAGAGTAACTAAATTTTAGATATTTCAACAAAATTGTTTTTTCCAAGTATTATTAAGATGTTATATTATTTTAATTATTGAAAATTATTCTTTTCTTGCAGTGAATATTAAGAAATGTTCAATTTTGAACGGCACAAATCCAAAACGTTTTATTAATTTTAACAATTATTGCATTGTTATAAAAGATGCTTCATTCGCGATTCATGTAATATTTTACTCTGCGTTCTTGTATATTGCGGAACATATTAAATATTTTCTTTTTCAACATTGCTTTAAGAATACTAATGAATTTTCTGCAAAGATGGAGACCGGCTATTACAACTCCTCCTCTTCTATATTCAATTTTTAAGAATTATTAATCACGTTCGGACTGATATGGAAGATACTTCGTTAACTATCGTACCTTCCCGCGTAATCAATTTTCTGTTTTCTTTCGCATGCAAAATATATATTAAATGCATTTTCAAGACTCCATTAAGAGTACTAATGAATTTCATACGGTCAGTCACCATCTTAACTCCTCCTCTTTTGCCGCGAGGAAATGTCGGCATGTCAGCAAAAAGAACCACACGAAGTGCGGCGGCGATCGTTCCCTTCTCAATGTTTGACGATCATTTGTAGCCGTCTGCTAATTATTGCGCAACACGATCTCGGCCCTTTCACCGTGTACAGCAAGATAAAGATTGTCCATCAGATGGCCTTTTTAGGTACAGACAAATTAATTTATTCTACTATACGGCTTTGTATGAAAGACAGAATTGCCAATCAGTAGCGCAAACAGAAGTTATACGTGAGATGAGTTAACGGAACTAATCAATGCGTGGGAAGTTTCTTCTTGGCAAATCAGGAAATAAGATCTAACTTTCCTACATATTAACATTTGGCAAAAAATTCTTTCTTCAAGTGATTACAATACGCAAGAACAAAATATTATTACCATCGTCTCTGTTTTTTTATAAAAAAATTTTTTTATAATAAAATTGCTTGTATTATTTCAATTCTAAAATATATAACAAATATAACAAATTATTAAATAAATAGAGATTAATGGAGCCATTTTTAACATTAGATTTTAACATTGTTACAATTTTTACTAAAAAAATCTTTCTTTCGATTTAAGTGGTCGTGACTTTAAAACAATAAAGACAATAACAATGGCGCTCGATGTATCATATCGATTCAATGTCGGTTTGAGGGACAAAAGAAACGATCACAAACAGTGATGGATGACCGTAAAATTAATAAGTGCAATGAGCGTTAACGAGGACCATAAATATATTTCTCCGCGTCTTGCATATTCACCGATTAACATAATCATTCCCAATATTCACGGACCGTAATTTAAAAATGTCACAATAAATCGCAAGCAATTTTCTCTTCATAAAAAGTACAATGAGAAATATGGTGTACCGCCGGATTATTATCCGAAGAAAAATACCTCCAGTTACAGATTCTAAATCTCATGCTGCAAAGAAACACTGCAATGTGTATTATCTTTTCTTTCAAAATAGTCTTAATTATGCTTTACTTCATAATACATATTAATACATATTAATTTTTTTTATTATGTATTACAAAATTATATGACTAAATATAAAAAATAGAATTAAAAAATCTCAATTTCATTATCTTATTTTGGTTTAGTAAAATTATTTTCAAATCTGTATTTGTGTGTAAATTTTTAGATAAACTTTAGCAAAATCATTCTATCTGTGTTGTAAATGTTGTTATAATTATGGAGTTGAATCGTGATTATAAGCTCATTATTAAAAAAATAATTTTGTTGTTTTCTGAGAATTTATAAGAAACATTTACCTTTCAGGAAATGAGAATTAGATTGCATGTACATAAATAATTTTAGTTACGGACTATTATGAGAGATTTTATAAACGATACACCTACAACGCGATCGGACGCGAAAGATATCTCGAAAGGATAGGAAGAATTAGGCTCGCAATCAGCATCCAATTAAGAGTCAAGGTTGCGGGCCACCAACACTCCGTCTCTTAATTACACAGCGATTTCGCCTATCTTAACGTGTTCATTATTGTGATATCAGTGGTAGTTGTACGATGGTAGTTGTATCAATTATGCTCAAAACCCTGCGGCTGTCGTATCCTGTGGGAGGATCATTAGCAAATTACGCACAACGTGTTTGTCAATAAAACATTTGATATTTAACTGCTACCCAGGTTTTTGAAATTTAAAGTTTTTAAGATTTATAAGGCAAGCGTTCCAGATAATTTAGATAGATAGTTATGCGAACATATTGTATTAATTTTCCTGCAGCATAAACTTCATAACTTCGTCATAAAAGTTATGAAAAATTGAGAAATATTCCAACAATGATTAATTGATTTTTATTAATTAAATAAAACTTTATATAGAAAATTAATTTTCTTTTCACATTTATCATATGACGGTGATGAAAGAGTATTATGTTGTAGAGTATTATGTATTTAATATTTATTGTACCCTTAAAAATCATCGCGAAAAAAATTTTGTTAAATATAAAATTAAATATTCATCGATACTTAATTTTGCATTTAAAAAATCACATTTGTAAAAATATAATTCTATCAGGACACATTTAATTAACGACGGATTACTTCGATGCACTTTAGAAATGCATGGAATAAAATTTCTATGTGTGAAATATAAAAGTTCCATCTCGTCAAAATTTAGCTCCCCTTACTTGTCGCGTCGGCACTTCATTCAGTGGATCCACTTCGCGGTCCTCATTACTAAGAGTCTCTCAAAAAAAGGGACGCCATGCTCGTTAAAACGTTTTTCTCCGTCGCCGTTCGCAATTTGTTAAAGGACGAAGGGTTACATGGGGCATACCTGCGAGCCGGCACGTAAATTTCCGGAAAGGGATCCTCTAAAGTTTCTCTATCTTCTCCATCTTACCCTATACGTATCTTTCTCAATCTCACTTCGCGCAAATCAATTTCGATTCTCTCGTTTCTTGTATCTTTCTCTTTCTCTGTCCATTTCACCATTGTCTGCACGGAGGAAACGAAATAAATCGACATCAAAGAGTATAATACAAGAAACGAATATATAACAATAGGACAAAAGTTGTTTTTACGATTTTTCGAAGGACGAGAATAAAAGGGATCTTTAATGCGATATAATGTGCCATAGAAGAAAAAAGATCTATTCAGAAAATAAAGTAGAAGTGTAAAAATTAAGTGTGAATCAACATAAATTATCGCAAAGTAATCGCTTAAAAATCATTTCATCTTTCTATAAATTTATTAAAGTCTCAAGAATTATGTTTAGTATTATTACACAAAATCTATTTGTTTAAAAATGTGTTTAATTAGTTTTTGGCCTAAATACTTATTGCTTAAGCATCTACATACCTGTTTGAGGTCCAAGAGGATTGTCACGTATTCGTAATAATCGCCTCTCGCTAATGTAGGACTTTGCCACCATTTTCCAGGATTCGAGTCGAGGATGTTGCTGATATTGTGCCTCTTGCCAGGATCTGGACTCCTGGAGTCGCAGACGGCGCATCTCGACGATTCCGAGGGCTTGCAGAAAGTCTCTGGGCCCTCCTCACCGCAAGTCGCGTTAACGTAAATATCCGCTTTTGCGGCGACATTGAATGTGGACGGAAAGAGACCGCTATTTTTTAAGTTCTTATTCAGACTGTACGTACTTCTCTGAGCTGAAATCAAAACGGGAAATTCTTGTTGAATTAGAATAAAAAAATTAAATAGCACATAATAGACAACATAAATATTTTTGTATTTCAAATGTCATATTATTTATTTTAAACTATAAATTTGTATCATAAGTTTTACACAATAAATTGTATGATTATTTAACAGAGCTATAACTGTCATTATAATTAATCACCAATAAACCGAGGCAATATGGACTTTCTGAAGACCCCTGTTATCGTCTAAACTGCTGTCAAGATTCCGAAATAGAGCCGTGCATCGTTAAAATTCTGTTCTAGTCGTTAATTTTCTTTTAGTTTTGTTTTACGAGACTACTGGTGCCTTTTATTGATGAATCGGTACATCGGTACGTAGCGTCGATAAATCACTGAGCCTCAGTGCCTAGCTATGTTTATTCTACAAGCATCTGCTTGTGAGGTCAGAGGTGTACATTAGCGTCTCATAAATTCGTTTGATGGAAAATTCATGAAGGAAAAGCTAATTTTATATTAATCTTCGAGAGAATTTTCTCTCAGATTTTTATTAGATGGATTTAAAATTGTAGCTCTAATAAAAATTTATTAACCATTATTTCTTATTTATAAAAATGAACAATTATATATAATTTATATATAATTTACAATAAAACTAACAAATGCGTTAACTTCGTCTTTTCTTGTAAAAAAATATTGTAATACTAATTCTCAAAATTTTTTAAATGTCAACGTAATAAAATATTAAAAGAGAACGTATTGTCTTGATTAAAAATACTTGCTGCAAACAGATTACAATTTTACATATGTGTAATAAATTTTTAGTTAGTTTTGCAAGAAACATTTCCGATATATCCACTGCATGCGGCAGATAAATGTATAAGCTCCAATCGATCAGAGATGTCAATTACAACTTACTGTAATATGCGTGTGTAATTATAATTAACAAATATCAGTTGTAATTATAACACATAAAAAAATCACTACTTTTTCATGTACATGTCACGATGTCGACGCAATATCTCCGGTCGGGAGAGCTGCGTGAAGAGAAAAAGGAAAAAAGAATAGATGAAGAAAGAAACGTGTAATCGAAGCAACGTGTACCGATCCCATCATTTTCTGCTAGGCAACGCATTCATCGACAGGTTTTGACAGAGCATAACGTGAAACCAGTTGCGGAACACACCGTGGAGATGCAACGCAAGATGCAGTGAACAGGTTCGTCGTCGCGCCGGTTCTCCGAGTGAACACCTGAACGGGTTACTCGCGTATACATCGTGCGACACATGAAGAAACGTGACGAGCTTATCCGCGGCAGAAAGAGAGAGAGTGTGCAAAAGATAAAAGACACTGCGCCGCACCGGTGATAATGAATTGATCATCGCGTCGTGAAAATTGCAACGGAAGAAGTAATCGGTCGAGTTTTCTTTTTCCGACATGTCTCGAGAATTGATTAGCGGCTGACAGAACTTTAATAACTTGTCGTACATTTTTATTCACTTCTGAATTGATGTTGTACGTAAATTGTTTCTAATCCTAGCTTATTTACATGTAAAACATGTCGAACTTTGATCCATCTCATGATTTGATATTATGATTTTTTTTTTTATGTTAACCAATCGGTGCTGAAATGCGCTATAAAATTTCCTCAACTGGTATTCACGAGTCCAGTATACTTTAAATTAATGTATCTTTGTTTATAGTTAATTCAACGGTTTTTTTTTTCATTTTAAGGATCAAATTTCGATAAGATTACGTAAGACTATGAAATTGTTCACAACATAATTGAAGAAAATATAGAATCCACTAGATTCTGCGAATACCGATTAAAGTTAGATAAAATATCAAAGAGTCTTTTGTATTATGTTTACAATCTTGATTTTGATTTAAGATATAAGTTAAGAATGATGTGCTGTACTCTGCTAAAAATTACTGTTATTAGTCAGTATTATATGTTGTGGGTGTACAACTCATGATCCATCACACTTGATTAATGTTCACTTCGTGCGGATTACACGCGGCCACGTGAGCGGTCATGGCGGGAAATAATGATCCTTCGGTATCGCTCATTTAAACAATATTTAATAATAGTCCTGTTAAAGCTCACATAGCCAATATAGCAAGAGAAAGATCGTTAACGACGTACCAAGCGCTATGCGAAACGTGCTAATCAGATTACACTAATCGCGCTGCAATATTTCACGTCTCTAACGAGCATTTTGCCATTTTCTTCATTGATTCGCTTTTTCGAATATATGTTTTTTAGTGGTAGGTACATCAGTAAGAAGATAAATACGTCTTTAACATACAGTGAGTGCAAAAAATTGAGATTTAGCTTCTAAAATCAGTTATATTTGCGAAGTTCTTGTTTGTATTGGGGCAGAATCGTAAATGTAAATTTTATATTATAGATCTTGCAGAATTGTCGAAAATCGGCGTGTCTCACATATACTCTGAAATTCGCCTTTCTCAGGTAATAAAAATTGTTTAAAAAATTAATATATACTCTCTAAATCTGAGAGAATCAGTGGATAGTCATTAATTACTTAGTGGCATATTTGGCACTGATATCCACAATGATTATCCACTGATTTGGAGAGTAGTTAAAAATAAACTCAGAACTCTCAATATTTAATGAATTTCCATCAAATGAGATGCTAGCTTTACACACACTGAGTTTTTGATTAAAATGATACAAGAATGTAAAGTTAAAAAAAAAATAAAAAATTACTTTGAAATTATAGTAATTATTATAATTCCATAGTAATGTTTCTATATAACTTCACAATGAGTTTGAGATTAGTCTCGAAATTAATCACACACTCTCAGTACACAAAAGCGATGTACGCGAATAGTACTCTAAAGCATGTCTCCCACGCAGAGCCGTCTCGTTTATCTCACCAGAAAATCCCTAACAAAACAAATGCTTGCCACGTAAAAGGCGAAGCCTTCGCTCGCTGTTCTGGGTCCGGTGACGAATCTGTACAAGTCCCACTAAGCCCCCATGCGCGCTCACGTAGCTCCCTATTTCAAGAACAACGTGGCAGAAATCTCCCGGACGCGGACGTGCTGCTTGCATCAAACTGCGTGCATTATGCGCGCGTAGAAAGAAAGCAACTGGGCGTTCATCAGAGAACGAGCGGACACGCATTGTGCGTGTGTCGGGCTGCAGTCTGCCGAACCGCTCCTATTCCTCTCGCGACTAGAGTATTGTTTGAATGGGGAAGCGACAATAATGACATCTTTTATTAAAGGTGTCTAATAATGTCTAAACATTCCTTTTCCTACTATCCGATAAATAAATCAATATTTTCTAATATGAATATTGCCAAAAAAAACAAAATTCTTCGAAAAACAGATTCTTACATTATTCAAATATCAACTAGTAACATGATATGAATATATTTTTCCACTTAACAATATTAATATAATATAACACATGTTGTATATAATAATTACATTATTGAGTAAGTAATAAATAATAATATTGATATAATGTTACTATTGGTGTTTAATAGCTACATTTATTAGATCACGTCAATAAAAACTGTCATCACCGCTTTTATATATATATATATATGTATATATAATCCAAACATGACAGTTTTATATTAATAAAAATAGCTTTCTTATATACTCATTGTAAGCAATCTCACATTCTATCTTCGTTCCACGTTCTCATGGAAATTCGAAGAACGATTTAAATCCAAATGATCAAGTTCAAGGGAACATACCATCGTTCCCGTTCTTGAAACGTCCATCGATTATCATGAATCACTACAGACTCTTCCTACCTCGCCGATTGCACCCCCAATGCACCTTGCAGCTACCATAACGATTATTCTGCGAATTCCAAAGAGGCGCGTTCAACGTGTTGAAAACGTTCGATGCATTTCCGACGCATAGCAAACGCGTGAAACATTGAACACGGGCGTGGTTCACGTTGACATGGGACAGAAGACGTGAGTGATCAGGAAATTGGCGAAGGCTTGGTTCGAGAACATTTACTACGCAGCTATTTGTCGTGAGCGATGTATCCGTTCATGAATTGACCTGTCTGCCAATGTTTCAAGACATGCACGTCCTACGACCGAATGATTATTTAGAGCTTATAGAGATAATCGCGAATATGAAAAAGAGTAAAAAGTAAGCTGTAGCCTCTTATTTTTAATTTACTGAATAAGTAAATAATAACAACATACAGGGTGTCCCGAAATTTTTTACCAGGCGCTTTTGTGTCGATAGAGCGGACTAAATTGAGTCATAAAGTTTACCATTTTGTAATTTTCGCAATGGTTAAGATATTAATTACTAAAAATTGTCGAATATTGGTCTTTAATAATTTTTTACTCAAATACTATCACCTTTACAGAAAAACAGCAAGAGACCAAAATTATTTATTTTCCTCTCACAGAACTCTAAAAATTTTTTTTAGAATTTTTTCAGAATTTTTTAATACTGTATATTCTCATATTGGTATAAATAAGAAAATATCGTATTAAAAAGTTGATAAAAAATTCTGAAAAAATTCTCAAAACTTTATAAAAAGAAAATAAGCATTTTTGTCTCTTGCTGTTTTTTCTGTAAAGTTGATAGTATTTGAGTAAAAAATTATTGAAAATCAATATTCAGCGATTTTTAATAATTAATATCTTGTTAACTATTGCGAAAATTAACTATTGCGCAAAACGTTAGAGAACTTTTTGACTCAATTTAGTCCGCTCTATTTACATAAAAGCGCTTGGTCAAAAATTGCGGACATCCTGTATACGACATAATAAACACTAATAGTATATTTAAAAAATGTACTTTTATACATTACATAATATAAAACATTGAAAAATATTATATAAATATTATATTCAGTAAAGTATTATAAGTATTAATCCAATATATATTATTTGTTCAAATATTAATTAAAACTATTAATTAACGCTTTCTTTATTTATTATTTATTTATTCAAAACCAAAATAATCCGAATAATTCTATAATTAGTCATCCATTTAAACGCGTTTGCTAAGAAAATAATGTTCAAATTTAAAAGATGTTTCTTGTTAGCGACTTCCGTGCTTAGACGAACTTCTGCATTTAGTGCATCGCACGCTTTCTATTCTGTCGTATCTAACAATATACTCCACTTTCTCGTATGTACATACTCTCTTCTTATAATAGTCACAACATGGCAAGAGGGAGGATCATCGCATGCAACGGTGATTCCAGAAAAGGAGCAGAGACTGCGGGCATTGTGTCATGTTTGCGCACAGAATCGGCGGAGTCTCTTCTCCTGCTTCATGCTCCTCTTTTCCTCTGCTTCTCTCATACTGACGTGGAGCAACTTAAACCTGCTACGAGTGACTGATGACGACAGAAATAACCCCTGTTCCGTCTTTCCGCCGGCCGGCCGGCGCGCGGCGTGGCACGACGCACGTGTCCACGTGCGTGTGTAGTAAAGCGATGTCATGCGAGAGAGAGAGAGAGAGAGAGAGAGAGAGAGAGAGAAAGAGAGAGAGAGGAGATCGTGATTCGCGTGATTCTCATGCAAGCAACGCCAAGATATATACCGAGTACGGAGAACGACGCAGTGTTGGTACATGCTTGATGTAATCGCGATAAAAGACTTCTAGTAATTACCACCGAGGAAGTTGCCGTTATTATTAGGATTATGTCGTCGTAATCCTACCTGCTCAACACTTTTACGATTTGTCAAATGATCGAATCGATTATCTCAAGACGATAAAAAAATGCCAGAAGGCTTATTAACTATAAATGGAAACTAAATGGAAAAAGATAAAATTGAATTAAGTTGAAACTTATTTTTACGACGCAGTCAATATTATTTCGCTGAACTCTGACAGAATTAATAATGTATACTTTCAGTTATTCATTGTGCTTCCCACGATAAAACTTAATCTTTTTCGAACGGTATATCTGATTCATCTGAAAACTCTAATCACATAAGTAGACTGTAGATTTACACCGAAAAACAATGACGTACGGCCATTTGTTCGTTCTGGTTCGTTACACGCGTTACAAGCTCATTGTTCTACAAAGAGCGACTCCTTCCTCTCGAGAATCGAGAATGAGACTCGCTTAAACCGTTCTTCCTCGGGAAGAATTTTTTTTTATTTCACTAATAGGTGCATCGTGTCCTCTCAGAGGATTCGAGGGGCCGCACACTTAAGAGTTCCATTTCCTCTCGTGTTCACGATAACGTGTTTACAAAATACTCTTGATATGGTTTGGTCCACATGCAACTGGACCGTGGCAGAAACGCGCTTGGTGGTCCTTATGACTAATAGTTCAGCCAGCTACGGCTTGTTTCACCTGTGTTTCGAGGATCGTATCCTCTCGTAAGCACAAAAGAAAAATATATATGCCCATAAAGCGAGCCACTAGCTCGATTCAAGTTTCTCGCTCGGTGACGTAAGATAAAGTGAAACAAACATGAGCTCCTGAGACGGCTTTTAAAAAATTTTTTGATAATTATAGAAATTAATCATAGTTTATTCCATGTGATTCCGAGCCAAACGTGAAAGTAAGTTAATCTCATTAATTATTATGATACAGAGACTAAAAAGGTAAAATTACTAGCCATAACATATTCCTAATTTGATGATCAATTAACATTTATTAATAATCATAAAAATTTTAATTTATAATGTCAAATCATGTTCAATTTGAGATTTTTTTTTTCATTTTTGTGTAAGTCACTGCTGGGACTCAATATTTAGTTAATTTAGCTAAAACAATAGAGTTAAATAATTTATCAAAAGTATATATTAAATTTTACTTAAATTTAGTACATTATTAGTTCATTATTTATCAAGTGCCTATATTAATATGGACTTTGTTTATTTTGAAACTAACTGCAAGAATTAATTGATTTACGATTTGACTTATATAAAAGTTAAAAATAACGAAATATTGTTTAATTCAGGTTACTATTAATATCTAATAATGATGGAATATTATCTTTTGAATAAACAATAAATTAATTTTGTTTAATTAATTGCATAAATATATCTATTTTTTACTTTTAAATATATCTAAATTAATTTCTTCTAATTTTTGTTGCATATTAATATTAAGAAAATGTGCATGCGTATCAACAATAATATATTTTCGTACTATCCGTAATAAAATACGGATAGTAAATCGTTATCATTGATGATAACAACAGTGAAATAGTACGAGATAGCAGATACATACGTTTCACCAGCGGATTACGAATCAAGAATAGATACCGATATAGGAAATGAAATATTGATACGAGAACAGAATCATGACGGACCTACATTTTATTGTTACGTCATTCATGTCATGCTGTAAAGCCCACTTGCTTTTGAGGATCAGCGTGACACGTCAAGTGTACGTATGAAACATGAATGGAAGTCGCGGCGATCCCGTTGACGACACGTGCAATGAGTTAGCATTTGACGAAGAATCCGGATACCCAACAATAATTACAATAAATTATCATGCGTGTCGTGTATCTCTGCGATGAATGTGTCGCTTTACATCTCTATTAACATATCGGGTGTGTAAAACACACTCCGACGAGCGTCTGTTGACTGATCGGTGAAAAATGAGAAAGCAGTCGTCAGAGTCGAGATTTCAGGAATGCTACTTTAACTGTTCTTTCTTCAATAGGTCTCTAATGTCAACATATGTATTGAGGCATGTCGAGAAAAGGATATTTTAAGAATGGGAAAACCTAGCACTACAATCCCGTAAAGTACGTTACGATCCTGAAAATCGCGGCTACAATAGATCCTTAAAGGACTCCTTGTAAGTAGAGAGATTCCAAGATATTTGAAATTTTGGGTACAGCACGTGCGTCATTGTCCGATCGTGACGAGTTTCGAAATTCTCCTATTTCATTCTCGGATCTTGCTTGGCAATCGCGAAACTATCAGCAAAGAAAAAGCATAATGTACATTTGCCAGACGGCCGATGTATTTTTATCATCCTATTGAAGTAGTGAAAAGAAATGTTCGCAACCGACACTTCAGACTGTCAAAGTCAATTTTCTTTATATGAAGTACAGGCTATAGAGTTATAAGTATATTATCATTGAGTTGAAGTATGTTTGTACGCAGTAAGAATTTCCGGCAGCAGCATTTCTCAGGCTGATTATAAGTCCATAAGCTATTTCATACATCTGACTACTTTTGTGCTACCACTTCTTAGTAATAAATTTAAATTTTTACTGCAGCTTGAAAAGTTCGTATTCTCTAATCTGAAAAATGTCAAAAATATCAGAAATTGCTCTATGTAAAATTATCTTTACGTTCGTAAATTTTTAACTTAATACTCGAAATATATTATGTTTCTAATTAAATGTTAACAAAAATTAATTGATAATCAATCTTAAACTTAAACTTTGTAAAGATTATAAGTATGACAGAAGAATATTGTTTCTCTATTAAATTTTTTATTTCGTTTTGAAATCTCAAAGGTATCGACTGCAAAATTCATTTGTTAAACCAGACTTTTACGACAGTCTCCGCGATCTTCGAGTCATCGCTGTCATTAATATGGCCGCGAAGAATCATGCGCGTAAATCGCATGATTCTTGTCTCGAGATATACGCGTTTTCATCTGATTTACACGGATGCCCGGAATTACAGGTGCGTTTGCACGCCGCGAGAAATCGATTATCGATCCAGCTATTCGTATGTAAGTGGCATCCCGCGGCGAATATCAGGCCGAAAACGAAAACCTGTCGGTGCAGCCATAATTGATGCCCGCAGGTCACCATGCGGCTCAATCGATTAATCAGACTCGCTCTCTGTAGGATTAACGAGGCGTAATATTAATGGTCACGATACTCGAACGCGTCAGTCAAGAATTCGACGTGATACGACGCTGAGGGGGATAAGAGAGGGATTAACAGAAACGGCGTTTGATACTTGTTTGCGCTGAACTGACCACAATTAAACACAAACTGATCTATCTCAATACACCTTGTGTCAATGTACCTTACTACGATTGTTATATCGTATTTTAATTGAAAATTATCATTTTTATTTTGTACGATCAGTTTTAAAAATTCGCATAATTAAAAAATTTTCAGTTTTCTGAAGTCCCGTAACTTTAATTTCTGTATATCTAAAAATACAAATTTTTATAAACATATAAAGATACAAATATTTATATGCACAAAAATATAAATACTTATTCTTTTTCTATATAAATTATTACAGGAAAGTTTATCGTATCTATACAATAAATGTCCAATATTTTGAAAATAAAAATAAAAAATAATGACGAACACACATATTTCTTTTTATTTTTATTATAAAGAACAACTAAAAAAAATTTCTTACAAAAAATTATTAAGCTTCCACATGAGGACTTTTATTGACTTTTCTAGGTAGTTGTTAATTGAGTAGAGCTTCATTCCCCATTGCTGTGTATCACTCCCTTGTGAATTTTTTTCTCTGGGAGTATATCAAGTATCAAGGACATCATTTACTCTACTAAAGTACGTATTTTGTGCAACCAAATTACAGCCGCCAATGGCACGATGTACTAATGACATATTTCAGCGCAATTGACGTAAAGTTGAATACCTGCTCGATATCCTTCATGTCACTAAAGTATCAAGTATTCATGTCGAAGTTTGATAATTTCTTATAAAAAAACTTTTTCAGTTGTGTTCGTCATAATAAAAATATCTAAAAAAATGTATCTGTTCGTTTATATTTATATTTTTCATCACAACAAAAAATATATACAGGAAATTCATCGTGTACACCATGTATTTTATATTAAATTATATGATCTATTCAAAAGTGTAAATTAATACGTTCGAAGTTGGATCCGAGTTGGGCTATGCGATCGCGTGATAGAATTCATTTCGTGTACAAGTACTCTTTACGAACTTCCCCTCCCATTCACGAATGATTATGAATACAAGAAAGAATGCAAATAGTACAATGAGAGGCGCGCGTACACACGGTAACAATTCTTTGTTTACACGCGTCCGGTACACCTGGTGCGGTAAACGTCAAAGCGGACTGCAATTGCGGATACGGTAAATGCAGCGTCTCGCGAACGACTAGCAGCGCAAGTCGCTTATGTGGCGCGTGCAATTTAAATGCCTGAGCGGCGAACGGCGTGCGCGACCACGTGGTCACCAAGTCCGATAATGAACTCGAAACAGTGTGACCGTCTCGCGTAAAGTATTGCCACAATGCCGATGATAACAATGGTGATTGTGAGCCGCTCTATAATCGTTTTCCGACCTATCCTTCTCTCATTATGTATGTACTTGACAATGGCACGCTCACAAATAGGCACAATATATTCCTCAATTAATAACAATGATGTTTTTGAAATAGTGTGCTATTTGTGGAAGCATTTTCACACTGTTGCTAATGGAAATTAATCGACACGACTGTTTGTAAAATAAGATTGAGACGTGATCACATTAAATGATAAACGTAAAATAAATACATCGCAAGAAGAAAATCAAATCACAAATCAATCAAATCATAAATTATTCTATCATTTCAAATGATGTACTTGCTATCTTATTAATATCTCTTTTCTTCAATCATATGCACTTTCTCGAGATTGCGAATCGACGATTGAAGTTACGCGGAATACAGCTAATAAAAATTGAAGTAGATATAAATCTGCGAAAATAATTTTATTCGACTGTTGAAATAATTATGTAAGAAAGTATTAGGTGTTGGAATTAATTCGTAGCGTTTTACAAGTGATGGGAAGTACTTTCATTAATGTATTTTTTAATGCTCATGTGAAATAAATAACATTCTTTCATTAAAAAACGCTACGAATTAATTCCAACACTTAATAAAACGAGCAATGCTGCAAAAATTAAATAAAATTCGTATCTAATTAAATTTTTAAATATTTTACTTTCTAAATTCTTTGAAATAAAACTTCGTCTTTCTCTAATCTTTTAGATTAAAATCTCACTCTTAGTAAGACTCACTCTAAAAGTTTTAGAGAATAACAAAAACTGTTCTTTTCGTACAAAGTCATATTTTTGTTTTTGAAGAATTCAACAATAACGGTACTGACGTGTCCCGCTAAGTAAAAATAAATACAAAGAAATACAGAGCAGACGGAGAGTGCGATACGGAAACAGGGGCAGGATAAAAACGTAATTCGTGGTAATTGCATCCCTGAGACATTCAAGTACGCGTGTATTGTGCGGCAATCATGAAATGTGTTTATGTGTACACGCATGCCCGATATTTACAACGAATGGTCTTAGGAGAACTTACGAGTCTCGCTTTCCTAATATAACAAGTGGTTCTCAGACCGATAAGCCGACTGAGAGCGCGAGACCTTTTCTAAACGAGAATTATAGGAAGGCGATAATCTGTGACGTGCCAGTCTCCACCGAAATCTAAACACCACACACCACTTAGAAACAGCCATATTTTTGATACATTATTGAAGTAGTTTCCCTATAGCTTATAAATTGTGATTTTTTTTTAATGTATTGCAAGATAACGAAACGCGTAATGGCGTACATGGCTATAAAGTATGAGATAAATATATCCAAAGTTCTAAAAACAATCTTATAAAAAAATAAGATTCATTTTTACGTATATCATCCTAATGATCTACTTAGTAATAAAAATAAATGCAAGCCTAATGACACGAAAGTAAAGACAGTGTTGTCTTGATAAGTCGCAAGTCATGAAATTACAAGTAGAATATGTAGCTACAGAATATTTTATGAGAGAAAAATATTAATATCTGATTACCACCTCATGATGACCCCCAAAAAAACAATAACGACGTGCATTTATAATTTCATTTATCCTCAATCGCGATTTGTTGATCATAAAGATAACTAACTAAATATGAACAAGCAATACTAAGCTATTAGCAAGCTAAATTCATCCTATCAGATCGTTAGATCTTAAACGAACTTCGATCTTACGTTCGTAAACACGTAGCAACGAATTAATGGACATACTGCCCACGATAGTGGCCGACTTACATTACGTTCTACTCGGACGATCGTATTCTCCTTCAATGGATCGAATCGTGACAGTGCCACCCACACAATATTCGTTCATACAGATTATTAATCATTCTGTCACTCGAACCAACGAGCCTTTTAATTCAATCTCCTCTCCTCTAATGTGACACGCTAATGGGTTATTGATAACTACCGCAACGTCTCGGATAACGAAATCTAAACGAGATGCATCACACGCGCACAGAATGGGATTAATTCGATTTATGACAATCTATCTGGGTTAAATACTTCTTGACTTAACGTTGTTAAGTCAGACGTTCACTGTCGACATCTATTAGAATTAACTTAAGATAATTTTATTCACGCTAAAATGTGTCGTTATAATTTTTTTAGAATTCAGAAAATAAATAAATTTAAATATATTTTTCGTACATTAAATTCGATTTTTAAGTAGATAGGCGGTTTAAAGATATGCAAGTTGATAGGCAAAGTGCTTAGAACACCCCAAAAATTTTTAATTTTACAATTATATTATATAATTATATTATGTTATATTATATTATATTTTTTACTGGTATATTATACATTATAATTAAATTTATATTAATTATAATCTTATGAAATAAAAAAACGTAAAAATAATAAACTTCCTTAAGACTTCCTATGCGTCAATACTTTTATTTTCCTTTTCCAGAATAAGATAAGAAAAAAATATCTGAAGTGCTGTGGCTAAAAGTTAAATAACCAATTCATTTACTACAGTATTCTATATTAATCACTTTATAATAGTGATCAATTTGAAAAATTATGTGCCTCGTGGAAAAATTTCTTCGTAAATAGATAGCCACGACTTGGCCGATTCCGGAACTCATCACGAATGCTCGGACGACTCCTATGTTATTGCGCTGAATCATTTTACGTTAGCAGTAACCGCGTTCGGACCTCCCAGACTGCAATTTAGAATGATAGCTATGCAAATTGAACAGCGCTTCGGCCAATCAACCCCTTTCGTGGAAGCGTTGACTTTTTTCGAAGAGCCCGCCGCTCTCTCGGTACGAGGCGACATCGCCGCCCCGTGACAGGAAACGTTCTCTTCTCCTGCGAGTTCTTATCTTAATTGCACAACCGACAAAGGATCTGATCTGCGAGCGTGACTGGCTCGTCCCTTTCAAGTGTCTGGCACGCTGTCAGCTCGCTGACGTCTTTACAACAAAGTATATAAAGCGCACGCGGGGAAGACACGTTGCAAATCGTTGAATTAAACTCGCCGTCGACTGCGCATTTTCCCGTCCGATCGCTTCCGCGTCGACGACTTTCGTCATGGTGTAGTGTGCCATATCAGAGCTAACTGTATTAATTCTTAGTACATGATTGGATCATTTGTGTCCTGTATATTTCTTTTCTTCGAAAAACTAGGAGCATCAAGTAATTAATTACAATATTTATATATACAATTCTTTTAAATACCTTTATATACTTTATTTGAAAAAATAATAAGATATTTAAATTTCTAAAAATATTAAAGCTTACGTAAGAATCATTTAATAATTTTTGCGCATTTGTTAAAGCGATGAAAATTAATTCGGGACACGAATAATTCATCGTGTAATAAAGAATCGAAAAATTGTGAGTATTAACAATTAATAATTGTCTGTAAATTAAATTAATTCTATATTCGAATAGAAGAAACGAAAGAATAATTGGCTAACGTCGTAATTATTTGAATTGTCACAAAGTTACGCTGATAAAAAAATTAAATAAAATACGTTTTTAATTAATAATGAATTCGATAGATTTCAATTTTTCATAATAAAATCGTCGCGTTATAAAATATTAATTTTGATGGCGCAAAGAAAATCACGCAAAACGCTTAAGATTTTAACGTTGCAAATACGAGTTTGTCCGCGTAAAAAAGGAGCTTTTAACCCGCTGTCGAAAAGTCAAGTGATTACCACCGCTTTCTAAAGCGAGATGTTCGCAAGGGTGATTTATATGGCGGCGAAAATGCCAATTCACCGCGAAAAATACGCCGCTGACTTTCTCAGCGACATAAATCTCACCGTACGGCAATTTACTGCGATTTTGTACAATGGAACCGCGTAGCGTCGCGATTAGATGATTCAACGCCGCAACATAAGGGTCAACACCTGCTTCAGTCTATCCTATTAATATCAATTAATTTTTATTAGTTCAATTATACTTAACGTTTGTTCTCTTCTGTTATACATTCTTTTTACCCGTAATAAGATTTACGAAGCCGTACAATAATATATACAAGTCAAATATTAAACAACTAATTATAAAAATCAAATGTTATACTAATTAATCGTAAAAATCAAATGTTATGTAAGTTATACGAGTTATAAATATCTATTAAACTGACACAACTTCAATTGGATAAAACAAGATACAAACGAAAAATCATACCGAAACAAAATTTATTTTAAAGCTAAAAATTGATACTTTCGCAAAGTTAAGTTAATTAAATTAACGAAATTTAGAAAACAAATTACTGTCAGTATTATAATATTTAATGTCATAAAAGTCCTCGTAATCAGAATTGTTTTTTTATCTCTTTAACGTCATTTTTAAACTTTTATATTTATTGTCGCAAACATTGATTATAGTAAAATAAAAAAAACATATTTTAATATGTAATACATTTGTATCATACACGTTAAGAGATTTATATTTGAAATAAACTTACGACATGAAGTCGATTTATCATATTTATATTCAATATAGTGGTTAGCATGGAATAAACAGGTTTATAAGTTGAAGCGCCAGATAAATTTCATTCGGAATCAGTTATTACAAGAAAAATATGCTTCGAAACGTCATTTATTAATGAGATATGTTACGACTCATCGCGCACACTTTATAAAATATGTATTGAATAAATAGAATATTAATTAGAAAATTGATTTTAATGTAAAAATAATAAAAACTATTAATAGCTTTATGTTTATGAGAAGAAACTAGTGTTATCTCCATAAAATCTGTGCAACGGAGTTTGTTTTCAATTGAACAGAGTGCATTTAAAAATATTAAGTTACGTATGACTCATTTCATATAAAAGAATGATTTCCATATTTTTATTTGCATTTTTTACTTTATTATCAATAAGAATTTGGTAATTAATATTTAGCCATCATTGAGTCTTATTAAAAATTAATGACTCATTAAAAAATTAAAGAAAAATTTATTTATAGCATTCGGAATTTTCTTCACGATTAACAAATCTTCTCTTATATTCCTGTATATTCTGATTTTATTACAATCTCATGGAAATAATTTTTCCTCGATTCATTTTAATTTTTCGATTTTTCTTTTACTAAGAAAGAGCGTTTTTCTGGCATGAGAGCCAAAAGAAAGCAAAAGGTCATGGTTCTCTGACCATAGTCGATGCAAGAGACGGATAAGGAAAGAGATAGACTCTATCTGTCCTAGAAGACTGCCTTAAACAACCTTGGCCTTAGCCTTAGAGCAGCTGCTATCATCTTAACGAGAGCCGGCTTTCGCGCAAGCACGTCGGCGCTTCTGGCGAAGTGGCAAAAAGCGACTTGCAAGCAGCGGAGTGGGATGAAACGAGTGCATGTGATGGCGCTAATAAGAGAGTACTGGATTAATCGTCGTACGCAAGAATGCATCGGCAAGATTTTTCTAAGATTCTCCTAAATGTGAAGGATAAAGAACATTGCCAGATTAAACCCTATCTGTTTTATGAGTTAAATTATATTTAAATCAAACGTTCCAAGCTTAATAATCAAGGTTCGTTTTTTAAACTGTAAGATTTTCATATCACACAAATATCATATAAAAAGTCATGACGAAACGTTGAGTCACGTATGATATTTCCTGTTCACTGTAATGTTTCTCTAGACTATATTGTGCAAGCAACTCTTATTATAGTTATCTTTCGGCGACGTATTTCCGGTTCTTAGTGGCGCCCCGAGGCAGCGGAAAAAACAGGGCGATAAAGGCAAGCGCGAGTAGGCGTCCCGATCTGAAAGGTGCAATTTTCGGACGAGTGGGCGGTCGTGCATGCGCTCGAGGAGGTGAAACGGAGAGGCGCAGGTTGAACGACCGAAATGAGAGATCGAAACACACACTGAATGGACATTTTTATTCTACCGCCGTTGACTCCTCGTTCAAGGATCATGCAAGCGAACGAACAAATCAAGCAACAAGGTGTTTCGCCTTAACACGTTCGCCTTTACGATCGTCGATCGACCGTATTTCGTCACGCATTTTTTTGCTTGCAAATATCGTAACACAGTATTAACTTTTGCTACAGCAAGAGTAATAAAATCGGAGGATAAAAAAGATGGAAATTTATTTTAATTACAGATATCTTTTTAACTTGTAAAAATTTTTAACAACTTCATTGCACAGAAAAACTGTTTTGCTGAAGTATTAAAAAATTTAGCCAGATAGATCTGTGTGAAAAAATAATTTTATTTAAAAATAATTATATAGAGAACAAACTGATTGCTAGAATCAACCCTTTGCTGACAACAGAGATCTTTAAAGATGTCATTGATGTTATTTGATTTTGTGAATTTTGATAGATAAATTTAAAGTAGAAAATATGTAAAATACGAGTACAATCCGACTTCTATGATAGTAAAAACTCATTTGTTAAAGCTTTAACAAAATATCAGATTTTTTCAGATTTTTATATAATTCAGAATAATAAAAAAATTTGCTCTGTTTCTCAAAAACATTTGCTGACAGAAGAGTTAAAATTTATGTCGCCATCAAAAAGTTAAAATTTGTGGCAACAGTGTCATCTCAATTAAATATTCTATATAATTATTTTGATAGTCCCAAATATTGTTCAAATTTATATTCAGCTTTTTAACATATTTAGCAAAATCGTTGTTTCCATGTAAATTTATGAAGCAATTAATTGATAAACATTTTAATGTGCGGCTTATATATCGAGCATTAGCAAAATACACAGATGTGTAGATTCATACACCTCTGTAAAGACGATGCAATTACGATCTTTGCCGGGCGCGCTTTGTAATCATTGCGAGTCGAATTCGGGAGAAACGATTACACGCGTTTGATGCACACGGAAGTTAACATTTACACGCACGGAACGCTTAAGGCGTGTGAAATACCGCGTCCGTTAACACGAGCGACGGGCCCGAGTGCGTTGCAGATGCAAGAAATTTCGTAGCAAAAGCCAAGAAGGAATGCCGACCGCGCGCGCCATTGCCGGTCGTTTCATGTAATTCGACGGTTATTACGGTCATAACATCCAATTTGGTATCTTGGGTTATCGATTTTACGCGTCCTCGAACGTGAACTTCGGCAAAGAGCTTGGAAATTTATTCCCAATGCACCGACTTCAATGCACAACAAGCTTGGTCCAACAACAAAAATGCAACGTTAATAAATTTACTAATATGTAAAAAAAAAAGAAATTTCGGATGAGGAACGAATAATTAGAAATTATTCTCACTAAGAAAAAAATTCGATAATAAATGTCAATTAACAAAACTTGCGTAAAAATATATATATATTTATAGTAATTTTCTTAAAAATGTGTCGGCTTTAGATTTATTGTAAAAATGTATTAGGTGTTGGAATTAATTCGTAGCGTTTTACAAGTGATGGGAAGTACTTTCATTAATGTATTTTTTAATGCTCATGTGAAATAAATAACATTCTTTCATTAAAAACGCTACGAATTAATTCCAACACCTAATATATGTGTGAGTATGTCATAGTGTGTGCTGCAGAAAATTAT
This sequence comes from Acromyrmex echinatior, assembly GCF_000204515.1. The sequence goes on from NW_011627302.1 coordinate 358,682, forward strand.
CAGAAAATGTACAGGAAATTATCAAAATTGATATTCTATTTATTTATCACATGCAAGATGATTTTCTTCTTCTTTTTCAGAATTAGCATTCTTAAGTCGTGACTATTATCGTTAATGTTGAATTTATATTCCGAACGATCCGCGTCAATCACGCGCGGGTAGCCTCTTGGGCAATTCTTGAACGATTACTTGCGCAGTTACTTGCAGCTTGTCGATCGCTATCGACGCCGTCGACGCGATCGCCGCGTGTCCTCGGGACGATTTGTATTCCGTCAAAGGCCGGTTGCCGGTTTTGCAAGGGATACGTGTAGGTAACCATCTCACCTCATCATTGCTACCATGCGATCGCTATTATCGTTCGCATATTAACAGCAAAATTGTATGGAGAATCTGTAAATCTCATAGCTTAAACGCAACGTGCAATACATTAAAGAACCAGAATCGCTTTACTCAAATAATTTTAGAGTCTTCAGTTATTGTAAAATAATTTGGACATTAACGAGTCCAGATTATGGATGCAAAAAGAAGCTCAATTCGTCTGCAACATCTGGCAAGACTTCCCGCCACACGACACAACCTATTTATGAAATGGAGCGAGTGAGTTTTACACGCAAGGATTTCCCTCTTTTATTACGAGACTATACCTTCCGTTTCCGGTTCAAATTGAATGAATAAAACATGCGTGAACTCGACAAATCATACAATTGGAGCATATTTTCTGCTGACACGCGAAAGGTTTTTGAAGTTATCAAAACAACTGCTTATGTTCGTAAATAAAATCGTTGTATATTATTCTAAAATTTTTGTTTTTTTCATATTGTATATTGTATATTGTACTTAAAAAATTAATTGTTGAAATTTTAATTACGTCATTTTCGAATTATAGAGTCCAATTATAATTAATATAAATATTAACATTTTATTACGATATATTAAGCATTTTTATTACGTTATATTAAACATTTTATTACATTTTATTACAATATATTAAGTATTTTATTACGAATATATTAATGAAAGAGAATGACATAAAATAAATTAATTTCATACAAAAATGATTTTGCTAAATTATCTAAAATTTTAGATAGAAGTAGATCCGAAAATAATTTTATTAAAATAATTACGTAGAAAATTCGAGTATGATAAGCAATAGTGCAAAAAAATTTTGACATTCTATCAATCAGTTTGAGCGTTTTACATAATTATTTTAATAGTCCAATAAATTATTTTCAGACGTATATCTAACTAAATTTTCAAATACTTTAAATACTTTAAATAACGGCAAAACCGCTTTTTTCCATACAGAAGTTCTTAACTGATCATCTATGCTAATAATCAATATTCATATCGGAGAACTCGTCGAGAATACTGCATGTCAAGAGGAGCTTCACTTACTCTTAGAAATATTCTTGAAAGATGTTACGAGAAATAAGATAGTGTAGAAAGTAAATAAGTATATAGCGCTGTGCTTGTCGCGAATCGGTATAAATAGTCTCTCCTTACGAACCCGGATTTTGCTGGCTTAATGCGACATTGCAATCGGAGGCAAGAGTCGCCGGACGAAGCTGTCAAGTTCAACCGCCATGAATCATGCCTATTACTATTCCGTTTTCATTTTAAAGTGTTTCTGACCCAAAGGGTCCCCTTTTCCTTCCGACGCGGTTTCTTGCGAAAAAAATTTTTCGATCCTCCCAAAGGATCCCCTCAGAGGTGGCGCGGTTCCTTACGAAAAAGTTTTTCGAGCCACCCAAGTTTCTACTTATGAATTTCTAGATCAAGTTTGCTTCTAAAATATGATAAATATTCCGATCGAGCGTTATTAATCGAAATAAAAAATCGTGTCTTATATGTGTTTCATTCAGTTTCTCTTTTTTAATAAATATTTCATACATATAAAATAAATGCTATTATTATTTTTGTTTTATTCTTTTAGCCTATTCTTCTTTTACATCATAAAATTATTTAAATTAAAAATTAGCAAATTAATTAATTTGTGTATTATTTTAATTAAAGAGTTATTATAATGCATTGCTAAATAACAAGATAAAATTTCTATTATGAAAAATAATTTCAAATTGGAGATTGCAAAAGTTATCTTGAGTAAAATATAACAGTTCTGATTAAAGATCCGGATAGAAGAAACGATGAAGATGAAAATGCTATAAATCCCCATAAGAAAAGATCACACTTATCATAAAACGGTGGGAGGTACCGCGATGATCGTATTGAATGTCAATGGAACCGAGAATGGATCTTTGAAATTATTCTCGAGCTTCCAGATCGATTTGCTTTCAAAGGCGAGATAAAATCCATTAGGCAACCGCGCGCGTTGCGGATGAGAAAAAATAAGATGTCACGCTCGTAACCATAAAGAAGGATCACACGATCCACAAACGCACCAGGAGGTAGCAATATATTATCTGTGCTGCGAGAATACAACTGCAATTTCTTCAGGTGGACTCAATACATTCTACATGTTCTATTATACTGGTAAAAGATTCCTTATGTTTACTATATCTTTGCATATTTCTTATAAGTGCATTTGTCATTAAATTATATTAAATAGTATTATATCTTATTTTATATTTGTGATATAAATATAAACATATACATAAAAATCTTTTACAATAGTAAAGATTTTAGGAATCTCAACGAGACAAATAAAACTGATTTTAAAATAAATAAAAGTCCATTAATTTGTTATTAATGTTAATTAATGTTTTAAATATATAATATAAATTAAAATTAAATTAATTTAAATTAAATATTAAATGAAAATATATTCAACACTAATATTTTGAAAAAAAAAATAACGCTTTTAAATGTATCGATATATTGTACCTGAAGACAAGTAACAGTTTTCTAAATGTGCAATTTACATTACTGCATTTATGAATACAAGCTGATGGTAATTCAATCCTTCTTTTATTTCTTCCAGAGATTGTTTTTATTACGAAAAAGGAAAAGAGAGGAAAGCACGTCGTAAATTTCTCGTACTGAGAGAACTTTACGTTCATTTATGCCGATATGGATATTCATGTGGCATTGATATCGTAATAGCATTTGATTTATAACGTATTGTTATTTAATCAGTTAACTCAGAGGTGCACAAATCGTTCTTAGATTGAACGCTATCATCATCGTTCGACGCTTTTTATGTTTTTCATTAATCATATTCATTCATGATCGTGTATCGCCTCTGCAGTTTTGATTAAGCAACATAATATGCGTCGTAAAGCTCGATTGAAATACAACCAAGCGCGACTGACATAAATGGAAATGCCGATGCTGTTGAGAGCAAAAACCTAATGCAAATTATTCAGCCGCAATCGTTCACCTATCATTTTACATTTAAATTTTCCGGAAATAAAAATAAAAAAAAGTATTATTACTAATATAAAATTAAATTATTATTACGCATATTGCATTGTCACATTATGTATAAAAATTTCATGCATTTAAAATGCTCTTATATTATAATAAATTCGCAGAATAATTTTGTCAAAATAAAAATTTAGTTAAATACAGATCTGAAAATAATTTTGTTTAGATCATCAAAATACTTATACAGAATGTTCAAACTGATTGTTAGAATGTTAAAACTTTTAGCATCATTTTGTATCAATACTTAAGTGTTCTGCATAATTATTTTAATAGTTCAATAAAATTATTTTTATATCTGTATCTAATTAAATTTTTAGATACTAAATTTTTAATAACAAAATTGTTCTTTCCATGTAATATAATTTTAGTATATATAACAGATAATATGTAGTACAAAAGCAATTTTTTAAATTGAATCATAAGCTCGGGCATTTTGTAAACATGAAGCATTACTATCGATAACCGAATGAATAATCGATTTATTGAATGCAGAATTTGAAACAGAACGGAGTCTTTCATGAAAGAGAGAGCCTTTCACGAAGCTTCTCAGATATACATGCAGTACATTATAGTCCACGAAATCGGGCTATATCATCGCGAAAATGTCCATTTTATCACCTATGTGGGCACATAGGTTGATACAATGATTAGGCGATTTGTTTACTAAATTAGCATTTCAATGTAACGAATAATAATTCAATTTCAATTTAATTAATATAATAATAATCATATGTGTATTAATATGAATAATAATCATATGTGTATTAATTACAACAAATTATAAACTTTATATTTTATATTGTAAAGTTACTGTTATTTGATTTTGTATCATTGCTATATCGTTCTATTTCAATCTCGGGCATGTCTTGAATTCGAAAAATAAAACTATAATATAAATTATAGTTATATATTATAAATTCCAATTAACCGAATATGGATAATTAATTATGATTTTCAGATTAAGCCATATTTTGCATAAAATAATTTTTTCAGAACATTTTCAGAATTATCATATTAAGACTTCCGGTAAATTATATTTGGCACGGTTCACCTCGTTCTGAGAATCTATTCTCGCGCAATATAGTCTGTTAATAGGAATCCTCTTCTTAACTCATGACATTTTATTAATAATATCAAATTTTATTGCAAAGCAATTGGCATATACAAGAAAACATAATAATAAGCGAATTTCGCCATCTCGAAACAGAAATGATTGTCGTTCGATCGGGAGTAACAAGCGATCCGGCCGAAAAAGGATTGCCGGCAGACACGTTTGAACTAATTTCGTCCGAGCCAATTAAGAACAGTAGCGCACGACTCGTCGTCGATAATTGATACGTCTCTCAAACAGACATGTCTAACACCGGAAGTATCCTAAAATATCTACGGTAAAACATACATACCAATGTCATTATGGTATCTAAAAAAAAAATTCGTGATGCTTAAAAGACAATGTTATTTAAACGGGAATTAATTTTATTTTTAATCGCACATTTATTATTTAATTAACTACTAATACTCAAGAATTTCGATTCATATTAAAATTTAAAATATTAATTTTCATTCAGAATAATCTTTTTTCTTATACGTATTTTTTCTTTAACATATTTGTTCTAAACAAAACAATACATTTGTATCAGACTTCATTCACACATCGATTTTTCGTAGAAAAAAATGCGTTCATTATCAAAATTTTATGAATGAAGAAATTCTGTTTCATTGAAGGAAGACGTCGAGTAATTAATAATAAAGGATTTTAATAGCCTCGAAAATCACGGTTTATAATTCAAGTGGATCACTCTTGTCATGGTCTCACATTCCCTTAAGGGCCTGGTCGCGAGTCCACGTGGTTCCATAGAACCCTCGGTACTCCGGGCACGTACACGCTGGCAGTGTTACTTTGCATGCTCGGGTCGGCCTGGCATTTAAACAGGAACAAAACGAGAAGCGCGCGCGAAACGAGAATGGGATTATTTCGAGAACGGCGCAGAGATTTCGAAAGGGCGTTGCGTCGGCTTCGAAAAGTGCCAGGTGCGCTACGTAACGTCGACCGCGAATCGTTTATGTCATTATTGACGTATTTCAAAGTGATTGACGCCTGTTGTTACAAACCAATCCTCGAGATCGATACTAAGTGCGGTCAGAAAAAACGAAAAACTTTTCGAAAAGAACGATTTTGTGAAAGTATTTAGTTGGGTACAGATTTAAAAATAATTTCGACTATTAAAATAATTACATAGAAATCTCAAGTACGATAAGAAATGCAAAAAGTTTTATATCTAACAAACATTTTTTTGAGCGCCTAACTATTTTGATAGTCCAACAAAATTATTTTCAGATTAGTATCTAGTTCAATTTTGAATAACTTTAACAAAGCTATTCATTCTTTGTGCTTGGAAATTTTAATTACAGCATAAACATTATATTTGTTACTTAAATAGAAATCAATACACATATTTATAGTTATCAACTTATATCAACCTTAAATAGTTTCTTTTAATAATTAGTTATAATATTTCTAATTAACAAATGACGATTAATGAATAAATCGAAATGAACATTGTATAGAACAGGTACTATACATATAGATGTGTATTTCTTGTAAAAAGGAAATTATACGGATATTATTATTGAATTAATCAGAAAGTATGCCAACTGTCACGAAGAAACGATCAATCAAAAGTCATCCAAGACAAATTTCTAATACCGATAATTCATCGATTTCCCTTTAAATTTCCCCGTTAAATGCTCTTTAAGATAACTGATGATTAAACGCAACAGATGTTAAAGTAGAAACGCCCCGCTTCTCCAAGACCGAACAACGAGCATTCACGTCGATCCATCGGAGCAAATGATTAAATCCGCTCTTTCTCCGAAACTAATTAAATTAATGATCCCCCCTCGGGCGAATCCTCGTCGTTTAGATAGAGTCTGGGTACCGCCTTTTACGTCTCGACAACTTGAGGGTACACCGCAACGGCGTCTTTATCCCTTTATCTTTATTTGATTCAGCCAGTCGCTTCATTATCGTTTCTCTCGCGTGGCCTGATGTTGCCCGAAAATCGCGCGAGAAGAAATTATATTATCTGATTCATCAAATTGACGGAGTCAAAATGTTACATGCGATCGAATGCCAATTATCAGATAATAATTTAAAGGCACAGTATAAATTTCGTCGAAAGTAAAGGCGTAAGAACATAAATTTGAAGTTGTGTAATATATAGCTACAAAATTATAAAATTTTATAAAAATAATCCGAGCATGCGAACATGATCAATGTACGTTCGATTACATACACAATATCGCTTTAGGTGTTTTAATCGTTACCCGTAAATTGCATCGTAGAAACAGGAAATGAGACCAATGAGGAAACACACATGATATAGTGAGCATTAATTTCAATGATAAAAATTATATCTGTATAATAGATATTATCTATTGTTAGTTATATATATATAGATAATCAGAAATTACATATAAATATTAGTTGATGCAAAATATAAAGTTTATAAATACAGATTACCTAACGTAATAATTATTAATTATTCTATAATAAACTATTTATAAAAAAATATTGATGGAAAGGCTTTCATAATTATCCTATAAAATACTATTTATAAAAAATTTTGATAGAAAGGCTTTTATAATTATTCTAAATTTTATAAATATTAAATAAAGTATTAAAGAAAATTAAAAAATCAAAATAGTCGTAGTTTTATTTATATGTATCTGTCATGCCACATCTTTCTAGTTGACTTTATGTTAAAAATCATGTTTTTTATCAGTATTGTAAAGTATTTTTTAAAAGGTTAAGATATAAGTATTATATAGGAAAAGTACTTAGTAGTTACAGAGATAAAGAATTTATAAACATTATTTAGGTATAAAACAGGTACAGTATAAAAGTATCTGAAAGATTTAGTTATTTTTTAGGTACTTCTCATTAAAAAAAAATAAATTACGTAAATTTTATTTTACATCAAATTATTACTTATGTAGTACTTAATATTTGAATAATTGTCATTTGTAATGTTTTTTTTTAAATCAGTGTTTCAAATATTGTATGAGAAATTCTTCTGGGGATTAAAATTAAGTTTATAATATAATAACAATGTATAGATAAAAAAATCGTATACCTACGTAATCTTAAAAGGTACTCTACAAAAAAAGCATTCAGATACAAGTATTTCCGCTTATAAGGACTTAAGTAATGCACACAGATACTGAATGCCTAGATACTTATATTTAGGTATTGCAACACTGATTTTATATATATTTTTTATTTATATTTATTTCATGTTTTGCATAAAACTGTACCAAAAAAAATCTACATAAATAGCGTTCAGCCAGTCGACTATACGTGAATGCAAAACAAGACCCAACGCGATGGCAAATACGATATCCTACGTATTGTATGCTACATGCGCGGCAGGATAGAGGAATACATTTCGCAATATTTTGGAGTGAAATTTGCGTTTGCCACTCGGTATGCAAACCGATCGACTGGATTGCAGAAACAGGAAGCAACATACAAGCGGGCTGGTGCGAATGCGCCGTTTGATCTCAATATCTTAAAGATCCCATCGAAGGCGGCGTGATTCTGTTCGGCTACGTGTGCGATCGATCGATCGATCGATCGCATCTCGCGTCGAAGAGGCAGCCAACGGTGAACGTTAATTATCACGCGTTATTTTTATTTATCGATGCGAGAGAGCCGCACCGTCATCGCGTAAGTGTCATTAAAAATGTTTCTCGCGCGGCTTTGCCTCTTAAAAGACAGGCATCTAAGAGGCTTAAGATCGAGACGAAAAGCAAGAACGTAAACGATACAAAAGACGAAAGCATCTACCAAAGTTAATTACACTCAGTGGCCCAACTGTGGTCGTTAATCGGCTGTTAATTACCTCATAAACGAGCTACTGAACGGTCGAAACGTTTCGAGAGAGTCTTCAAAACACAACGATCTAGAACGGCGTGATACATAGCTATGTCGAGAAATCTCGAATGCTTCTTTTGCATTTTCATGTTATCGACATAATCTCAAGCAAAATTTAAAAGCTATATGTAAATGACTCTTAACGTACGGAATTTTTTCGATTAACTTGAAAAATATGACAAACTTATAACATGCAAAATGACTTTATAATCTCGGAATGCTAGAGGAAAAATCTCGCTTGCTATAATAATGTAATATCAAATTTGTTTAAATAATTACTGAAATTATTTTCAAAATTGAGGCATTTTTTTCTAATAATTTAACACATAATTTTTAGAAAAGAATATCATATTTTGATACTTTAAAAGCTTTAAAACTAAAAAATATCAAAAAACCTTTCAAAATATTAAATTGTCATTAATTAATGCTTTCAAACAGATATTAATTAATCGGCCATTACATGTATACCGATACGATTTATTTATTTATACGCGTCTACAATAAATCCTCCACGGAAAAGTCCAGCCGCTCATAAATTGCATCGGCCGGAAACGCTTTACCCTCTTCGCGCTTTCTCTCTCCATGCGTTTCTCCTGTCTCTCAACATTTTTGTTATTCATCGTTCGAGTGCGCACGTTACACGCGATATCGCTGATATGAGAGAATCGATATCCCCGAGAGAAACCGCCTTTGATCGTCCTCGAGTAACGAGGTAAAAAGGGTGCGTTCGCACTCGCGATGCGCCCTACGGTGGAGATTCGAGGCGGCCGTCGTCGTGTTGCTAAATATAAAGCAAAGAGATCCCCAAAGAGAAGGAGAAGGAGGCTGAGGAATGTCCTGATGCTTAATATTCTCGGACCAGACACACGTTTTACGAGGTCGCGCGAGATTCGGTCGGAATTTTTGGCAATATTTTAAAAGACCGCACACGCATCATGTCCGGGTCTGCGTAGTTTTTGCCTCGTGTCATGCCGGAAACCAGCCAAAATTTAAGAAGCGAAATTACATGTTATCGCGGGATAAAACCACAAGGGCTCCACGCAATGCGAGAGATTTAATTTGGGGAAAATATCATCGGGGGATACGTGGTGCAGCATCGCGTGGGCATCGTTATGCACATGGATCGTGTCTCTAAAGTGCAATCCGATGCAAGATTTAATGTTATATCGGTTAATTAACTTCCGTGTCGGCCCAGACGGTAGGAAATAATTTGTGAGATGGCGATTGAGCATTTAACACTATACTAGAGAATCTGGTTGCTTTAATAATTAAAAATAGACAAATCAAAATTTTCTGGTTGAATCTATCATAATTCTAATTGAGATAACTGAAATTGTGATTAATATAGATACAATCAGAATCTTTTGATTCATTCATTTTTAATAAGAAATTTTTTTCTATATAGAAATACTAAGCAGTTATTATATTGATCGTTTCTATTTTTTTAGATTAATATTTTTGTGAAAGATAAGATTCTAAAATTTATTGACTTTTTAATAATTATGTTTATATTAATGATATATTTGGTTTTTCAGATTTTTTTATTTTTATAGTAATTCATTTACTTGGTTCTTTACATAAATATGAGAACGTACTTTTATAATTAATATTATTAACTAAAGTGTAACGATGGATGTTATCATAGTTAAAAATAATTACTTATGCATTTTTTCATGAAATATATAATTGTTAATATAAATCATAGTCAAATATTATTCACAGATTATTTAAAACCTTCAGCTTCAATCAACCGATTACATGTATTAATTATAGTCAAATATTATTAATAAATTATTCAATGCCGATTACAATTATGGTTGACTGAATGTTTTAAATAATTTATGAATATTTAAGTACAATTTATGTAAAGAATTGGTAATTGTATTAGTGTAAAAAAATTATGTGTATAAATATGACATATAAATGTATGTCAATGTGTTATAGTGCATAAAACAGCATTGATTTTCTTAAAAACAGGCAGTTTGCTGCCCCACTAAAATTCAATCGCGACAAGCTCGAAGTGTTTTGTTATTGCACCGATTTGAATAACGTTCAATACGTTATGGACAATGGTCGTATGCGTATGCGTAATATTTACGTCTTATGCAAAGCCGATCGCCATAACGTCAGCGGCCGCATGGCAATGATATCGTAATCTGCATTTAAAAGGCATACATGTATAAATGGAAATAAAGATCTCATCGTGCGAAGTATGTCATAAAAGTTCGAAATAGTTGAATAAAATGAATCAGAATGAAAATATAAACTGCATCAGCTAGCTGTGTTTAGCAGAACAAACAGCTTTGCAATTATAAAATTCTTTGGTTACTTTTAGTTCATCACTGGATATAAAGTTATAAATCAATCATATTAAGAAATCTAACAATTATAAAGCTGATTTTTCTGTCGAATACAACCAAAGACAAAAAACGTGTATAATATATACTTCAAAAAAGTAAAATAATTTGTAACATATAGAATGTCTCAATTTTTTATAGATTAAAATATTATATAAATAAAACAAAATTTTATTTTGAATAACACATTGCAAGTAGAATAAATAAAATATTATTATATAACTTCAATAAAAATATAGATATTATTTGAAATTTAATAATCTCTAAAGTTATTATATCAACATTTGATTTTAATTCTATTGTATCAATATAAAAGTTTGATTACTTTTGAATATATTTAACAAGAAGTTAAAATTCTATTATTTCTTTATTTCTTTTTAATAACATTTGTATCTAAAACTGCGTAGGTTAATATTTTTTAAAATTATTTCTTTAAAAAATTTTTATTCGTAATGCAATAAACAAATTAATGATAAAATTTTAGAAATAATTATAAAATAACAACTCTCTAAATTATGATTGTTTCTTTCAAAACATTTGCGTTTCACAATTTTAATTGAAAGAAGTCAACTATTGAAATTTATAATAAAAAGATAAAAAACTCTCTCATTAAAACACATGAAATTAAAATATACATTTTTCGATTTTTATTCAATAAAATTATTCAACGTCAAATATGATTCAAAACAAATTGTCTTAGATAAACTAAAAGCAATAAATATAATTTAAAAAATTATTAAAATTTAATAATATTTGTTTGAATAATATTAATAAAATATTTACTTATAATAACTAAAATGATTTTTAAATCATTAAATTAATGGTTCTTGTACCAAATAAATATATGTTTACATTTAGTAAATATTTATTATTCAACTAAATATTTATTAAAATTTAATAAATTTTTTTAACGTAGCAAATAGCAGGTACTTACCTTGCTTAAGACTATGTCTAAATCCGCGCGCTTGGACAGCTGTCAGGTCGTTCAGGAACAACGAGAAGATAACAATGAGGAGGTGTAACGTGACGTTGCTAGCATGTTCCTTCTTCGTGGCAGTGGCCATGGTCCAGGAGGATTCCTATAATTCCTTGACACCACCGAACAAAGGCGATCATTGACAGGATGCACTCACATAGTCTGTAAATCGTCGAACGGAAAAAAAAAGAATAAAAAAGAAAAACGATAAATGAAAAATTACTGTCTCATTCCGCTCCGGCTCTCGTCAATCATCGATTCGCGTCGCATTGTCGTATCGCCATGTTGATCGCCTCGTGATAGATCGCGTGCGAAAATCAGCAACTTATCCACATCTCGTCGTCGCGTTTCCGTCGTTTTCGCTAATTCGTCGGCGATTATCGCGAATTTCTAAACGCCACTCGATCATACCGAAACACATCGGCGACTTTCGCTTTTTTTACACGACAAGATTTTCGGAACGATCATCGCCACGTTATTCAACGTTATCTCGTCTCCATCGGACAACTTCAGAGCGACGCTAACGCGTCGCACCTCCGTCTTCACCGTCAGCGCACGTTAATCCACGTTAATCCACGTTAATCCATTGACATCAATGTCAGGTTTTTATTCTCGATGTCACGCACTCGCGAATTTTCCCCGCGCGATATTCCGAAATGATGAACACGACGCGAACGGTTCCGCGAAAGCGAAAACTCGAACCATGTGAATTTAGTCACGAGTGCGATTCACTGCTCCGCGCTTCGAATACGCGACCGATGCGCAGGATCGAAAAGTTCGATAGATATTTTCGGACGCGCTCACTTGTTGCTCTCGGAGACGAGGAATCTTTTACCGGCGCGCATTCACTCTGGACGAGAGATGACAAAAAGAAATCACCACCGCACCACGCGACATGGCCACCACGGTGGTTGGCGATCTCGCACGTACGACGTGTATGAAGTAGAAATTTAATGTCTTACTTTCTTTCCGTCCACACGGGAACATCCGTCTGCGGGAATGGGCGCCACACTTTTGACAGAGATAGAGAGAGATTACCCAAAATTCTGTACCGAGAAACTAGCCGCGTGCGAGAAAGAAGGGAAAGACGAGCCAACTACGAAGCACTACCGACGTGAAGGTCGCGAACGAACTGACTGAAGCGAGCGCCGAGTCACCACCGAGCGCCGCGCGGTCACCCCCACCCTTCTCATATTCAAGCGGCGAGCGTTATACTTCCAATACGATTACGCCTCAGACTCGAGACACGCACAAAGGACATAAATATTTTTATGTCTATTACCAAAGTCATTTAATTCTTGATTTAATCTGTAAGGTTCACGAAACGTTGGCATTCCAAGAATGGATCTGAATACGGAGGAAACCCATGAAAAGCATAATCTTTATATAGAAAGCACTCGTGGAAGCCTCAAGAATATAATTCTTAATTTTTTATGAACGATGCAATATAATACAAGAATTTTATTGCTAAATGTTTAACACGCAATTGCACTTAATGAAAAGTTTTAAAAATACAGATTTTAAAGACGAAGATATCTTCCACTGTTCTTTGTACTGGTCGAAATATATATGATTATAACATCAAATATTTATGTGGATTTATGTATACAACGCTTATATTCTTCTATACTATTCTTTCTGTTTAGACTCTTTTCTTATATTTATTTTTAAACTTCTCACGTATGTTCCTTCACAACCTTGCGCCCCTTCTCGAATCGGTAGTCGCAACAGTATAAGTAATGTAATGCGAACACGCAGTCTATAACATATTTGCGCGTGTTTGATCATGGGAAGCACACGTATTTGTGTTCAATTGTGCATCTTCGTGGCGTTCATCGCCGCCGTTGTCGAAGCTGACCGAGGTAAATCGTAAAGAAAAATCAATATCTCATTTTTCATCGCTTAAGTAATTGTGTTTTAACTACTTTTAGAACGTAACTTCCATATAAAATTATTAACCAAATATTACGTTGATAGACTGATAATGTGATTAGTAATAGAAAACCTACGTGATTCGAATTAATTTCACTCGTTTATAATTGTTAACAACTTTTGATGTTTTTGTTTTCATAAAGACATATTCCTATCTGAATGTCCGGGTCCATTAACGTATTACAAGGATCTCAGATGCACGCCAATATACGACGACAAGAAGGACAATTGCCCGAAAAGTTTCAACTGTAATCATATCAAACGAAGATCCAGGGACAAGTGTTATATTAACGGTCGTATATATGGTCCCAATCAAGTCCTTAACCCTAATGATTCAAATTTTTGTGATATCTCATGCATTTGCAGAGTCTCATTTATCCAGAATCAAATGTAAGTATGACGTCCAAATAAATAAATTAAATTATTTCACCGTAAAATAAGTGCATTATTTGTAATAATTAATAGTGTATATATAATAATATATATATAACCTATCGAACAAGATTAATCCATATATTATGAATAAATTATGTGAAGATAAAATAGCTAAAGAAAATAATAACAATATACACATGCACACATATCACGGTTTTAAATTCATTTGTCATATAAAAAAAAGCTAAATTTTATATTTAGAGAATATTTACATTTTGCAATATACAATTATATATATTTTTGTAAAAATAGCTGAATATTTTCTTTATATAAATAATTTATTAATATAATATAATTTTTTGAAAATGTATTGCTATGCTTTCATATTTTAGATGAGATGATGTTATTTAATTTAAATTACATGTTATTATATTATTTGCATTTCATATTTGACGCGATTTGTCTTTATTTGTTAAGGCCTTTAATGAATTTTTGATTATCGATCAGTTATACGTCACTTATTTACATTGTAGAGTATCTAAATTTTTCGTCTGTAAACCATCATTTGCACAATGCAAAGTTAAAAACGTATTTGATATAAAAAAATATATTTAATTTCACATAAAAATATCAAATGTTTAATCATTTACAGCTAATTTATAAAAAATGTAAAAATTATTGAAATCTTTTGATTAAACTCCAATTTTTCAATATAGTGCTGCGTTTCAGTGTTCAAAGCATTCCCAATGTACCGAGATAGAGGTAAAAAATGGTTGCTATTTACGGCAAAATCCAACAACATGTTGCAAAAATCAGAAACAAATTTGTCGTAAGTATGTTTTTAATTGAAAAGCATATACATATATACTATGTATATATTTATGTACTATATTATATATATTCTGTATATTCACAACACTTGACAGGTAATTATTACGTGAAAATTATTTTCATTAAAATTCAAGAAAGTATATATAATATACAATGAAAGCAAAAAGAATTCGTACACGGAAATTTTTTATAAAAAAAGTTTTATTTGTAGAAAATAAACATTAATTAACAATTTTATACAATGAATACATTCTGTTCTAATATATACAAATGAATTTTGCATGTATTTCTGATATTATAAGCTAAATTTTTCGATTATTACGAATATTTTTTGAGCATCCAAACAATAGAGCTTTTAATTTTCGCTTATTTTTCAGATGATCTATTTTATATTGATGATATTTTCTATAATTAATACACATCTTTTTGATATATAATTAATAATATAATTTTAAGAAACATACAGTCTATTTTATATTTTATGAATAAATTGTTAATTATCCAGCAAGAAATGATTATCAATTAAACATCGAATTGACATCAAATTGATGTTGAAATCATCATATTAATATCGATTTGACATCAATTCGATGATCAATTTGACCCATTTCTCGCTGGATAATATTTAATTTAAAAAAATAAAATTAAAAAAAAATATTTTCTCTGTACGAATACTTTTGTACTCACTGTATATAATAAACTTATAACACAATTATATATTTATTATTGTTATAAAAATTTGATTTAAGTTAGTCAACCGATTAGTCATATCAATACACACACATATATAATTAAATAAAACTATAGAAAATATAATCGTAAAGTATAAGTAATGCTTCTTAAATGTTTTAGCTAAAAAATTGGAAGATATACCTGTTTGTGATGTAAATAATCATATATATCTTGATGGTGAATATTTCAAAGTGAATGAAGAACCCGATTTGATTTGTATTTGCCAACCAGGATACAAAGGTAATAATAATGTTAATTGTTATCATAAAATAAATTTACTTTTAATCTTTTGGTGCCATTATCTCTATAAAGATTTGTTTCACTTTATATGCTGAAATTTTTTAAGTAATAAAGATACATATATTTGCTTGTTACTGTTCCTTAGTATTTGACGTTTCGATTGAAAAAATATATATGTTCATTTTTACGCGATATTTTTATACTCATATAATAAATAGGTAATAAAATGATGGAAAGTGACATTGAACAGTTAAATTATATAATTCCTAAAGATTTAATATACATAATACTTATTAGAATTGGGAATTTTCTAATTTTAGGTGAAAATGTTCCACCTTTCTGTATCAAGCCTAATCATTCTCCATGTTTTCACCCTGCATTCAATCACGATGATTATTTTCGTCGAAATTGTGCTCCAGTTTTCAAAGATTACGTAAAAAAGAACACGTGTTATGAGACAATGTTATGTCGTAAGTTTGTAATTTGAATGTTGTACACATTTCATCGTTATGTTATTCTCATAACTTTTGTTGAATTTTTTAGAGCTTCCTGGTGACGTTGTCATTCCTAGCCGATTACCTTTTATGATGGATGACAATTATAGTAGTATGTTTCATATTTATTTTTAAATGTAAATTTATTTTATAATATCCCATATGCATTCGCGGAATATTACATTGGTTGATAAGAAAATTATTTCTGTTATATTTAAGAAATTTAGAATATACATACATTCACATGGCATTGAAGTAATATATACAATTTGCTATATACATTTTAATTATTCTTTTAAAATGTAAACAATATTTTCTTTATTAATTTATATCACATTCTTTCAATAAGTAATCATTCGAATCGTTATTCAATTCGAATTCTATTGAAAAATTAGAGCATTATCTATGAGTAGTATGAAAAATAAAATTAATATTAGCGTACTTTAACAAAGCTGAAGAAGTTAATTTTTTGTCTGAAGTTAATTGTTTGTTAATATGTTTAAATTCATTAATTATTAATATTTTTATTAATTTTATGGATCGCGATATTAAGAAACAAATTTATTACTTCACGATAAAATGTCATTCGGTAATTATATGAATATGTAAGGTATATAAAATGAAGTATTGGCACGTATTTGAACAGTCAAGCGATACTAATTACACAATTGTATTGTGATTTGCGTCAAAATAGGAGGTAATTGCGACAAACATTGCATATGGATAACGAGCACTGCGCAAAATCAATTTCTGTAATACGTTAATATTATGATCCTATAAAATGATAACTAATTACAAAATACAACTCACTTCATTGCTCATCCAATTTACTTTGAATACAAGAATGTGCTATATAAAACAATTGACATACTATTAATATTTATCATATTCTAAAAAAATATATTATTATTTATTTGATATTCCTTTTTCCAGATATGTGTATATTTGGTAATTTGCTATTGCAAATTGGAGACAGACTACAGCCAACTCCAAGTTATACCACCGAATGTATTAATTGCATTTGCGAAGTACCACCTGTATTAACTTGTATATATATATCGAAAAATAATTGTAGTATTAATTATTTTGTTAATTTGTAAACATTATGAAGGACATTATAATATATTAGATTATTATTTTTGTTATAAGATACAAAATTTTATTAAAAAAGATTTATGATAACTTTAAATTGTAATAAAAATTTATATTTACAAGAAAAGACATATTACTTATTAATTATTAATATACATTAATGTAATAAAATATCTGTTTATCAAAAGAAATTGTATACGGCATTACAAATTCTAAGTTGTATCTTCAGAGTTGTGCTTTCATATCATTGAAAATATAGGTACTGGTGAATATTCCTTATATAATAAGAATGTATATTGCTTTACCGAGAAATAATCTTCAATTTGCAACAATTCAAGATCACACTAACTGCTTCTAATAATCGCGTTATATTACCATTAAGTATAGCTCATCCGATGTACGAAGATTATTCCACATGACTGATGTATATGCATTTTACGCATGAGGATAATATTAATTGTGTGATTAGCCATAATAACTATCTCTTATAGTTATATCTTGTATGCAGTTATTATTGCAGTAATTATAATTATCTATGTAAATGCATCACATATATTAATTTCTTTGAAAAACTAATCTATTGATAAGCTCTTACAAAATATTAATTTATATTGCAAGTTTGCAAAAAAATTTGCACTTTTTAACGTAACTATTAATATAGAAAACAAGTAAATTTATAACTTATAACTTTTTATAATTTATAACTTATAATGATAACTAAAATCTAAAACTGATTCTAATATGATAATAGTATTGTAGTTATATATAAAATTATCTTTAAAATAAAAATAATAAATTTTTAAATATATGTATAAAAAAATATAGTTTATAA